>JAWWTY010000156.1:48262031-48277541 GCA_035222235.1 Margarornis squamiger
GCCCTGCTGGTCTCACTGCTTTGGATGCAGCCCAGGACACAATTGGCTTTCTGGGCTGCAAGTGCACATTGCTGGGTCACGTCCAGCTTCTCATCCACCAGCATCCCCAAGTCCTTCTCGGCAGGGCTGCTCTTCATTGGTTCATCTCCCAGCCTGGGTTGACATCCATACCTCAGCTGTCGTTCACAGGCTACAACTCAATCTGAGTGAGCATCATCAGTGCTGGACAGTCTTGACACCCCTTACAAAAGAAGCCCAAATTCCTTGTAGGTGGTATTTGATAAATATATATATATACACATATATATATATATATAACAGTAGGTGCTGTTCATACATATTGAACCATTTCAGTAGCCAGGGACTTGAATCTTTGGGTCAGCAGCTGGCTCAGGATGCCGTGCAGGGTCTTGCTCTAGGGGGTAACCTGCATAATCAATCTAATCCCTCATACATTTGGTGTACATAACATATAAGCAGGAGCAGAAGGTGTCAGATTAATTCTTTACATTCTTGTAGAAATGCATGGAAAATTTGTGGGCCTGATTTTTATCTCACTTCCATTGTTGCCTGTTAGACTTTTGGGGTTTTCTGATTTTTTATTAGTCTCCATAGGTATTTCAGGTTCACTGATGTCAAGACATTGTCTAGTATTTTGGATATGTGATAATACAGCCATTCAATTTAATGCATATGTAGGGGGACAACAGAATTTCTACCTGCCAGCTGGCATTTGTTGAGGTACCTTGGAACTGGAGACACAGCCATCCTAGGGCCTTGATCACCTAAAGATCTTACAGTGCTTTGCAGCCGTGAGAGTATTCTAGGGCAACTAGAGATAAAAGAAAACAAGACTAATTCCAGTCAGTAAAGCTGCAGCCTTGATCCCTTCCTGCTTTCCTCTGTGCTTCTCACTTGTCATAATCCCAAATCATTGGGATTATCATTTATACTTTCCTGTTACCTTTTATATACCACATGGAACAGCACTAAATCCCTTCCCTGACCTTCTCACCTAGGAAATCATGGATCCAATCACACTCATCTCCCTCCTTTACTCATGCAGCTGCCCTCTTCTATATCTTTATGGCATTCCTCCTGATGCCTTTCAGCACACCCAAATGAGCTGTACTTAGGTTATGTTCTCACCTGCCACCCTGCTCCTAGCCACCACTAGTCTGAAATCTCTGCTGTCCTATGTCCCCTGCTATAGGACAAATCTCTGCACTTGCAAGGTCCTACACAACTTTGTTCCCCCCTCAAGCCAAATATATTCTCAGTGGTTTTTTTTCTGTCCTTCTCCTTTCTGTCTTATTCTGCCTTGAAAGCCTTTCCCTGTCAGTCAGCATGTATCAGTCTCTGGTTTATCCCATGTGTGGTGCTCTTTCCTCTTCACATTGCAAACACTGTTGTCAGTTTTTGTTGTACAGGAAATTACTTTTTGGGGATTCTGGCACACAACCTTGTCATTTAGTTCAGCATACCCTCTTTGTAGGCATGAGGAGTGGCAAAGGGAAGAAGATTCCTGATAATATTGCAAAATAACTGTACAGAGAAATCACCACAAACTATGGTGGAAGGCGTGGACACAAGAAAAGTGAAAGTATGGGGGAAAATGAGAAATATGAGTTTAATATGAGGAACAAGTTTTGTTAATCAGTTGCGTTTTAAACACAGGACATATTATGCAGTTTTATAGTAGTTTCAACTCAAAGCCACGCATTTTTACAAAATGAAATAAAAACTTGTTAGCATAACAAGTCTTCAGCCATTAAGCAGGAGATATTTATGGAATGACAATTAAATGGCATTTTTCTAGTAGGTGTACAAGCAATGGTATCATAATTGGGAACTGTGGTGTTTCTTGCCTCCAGCTATCTCAGTTCAGACCTTTCATAGCAGAAGAACTTAGGGATCCTGAGGGATTTTTATTTTCCCCAAAAAACTGTACTGAGAATAAAACCCCTAGGAGGTCATGGGGTTACATGGAAAGGAGCAGTCTAATTTATTCATCCCAAACAGCAAAAGGCATATTTTAGCATACATTAAAAATAGACTCATTTTATGCACTTTTTCAGCCTAGTGCCTGATTTTGCTGTTGATTTTTTCTGCACAGTGCATTCTCCCTATAGAAATTTGTAGGCTGTTGTTGACAACTTCTTCAGATAAATGTACAGATAAGAATAGACACGCTTCTGGTTCTCTTGCAAAAATGAATGCACAAGGTAGAAAGTTCATCCCTTTCTATACCAATTCCTAGGCACCACCTAATGGCTGCTTAGCTTTCTAACCAGCAATTCCTTGAGGAGAGGAAAATCATTTTCATCTTCCACAGCTGAGCAGTCACTGGAACTGGAGAAGTGTAATGAATTGATTTCTCCCATATGCTGCCCCTCTTCTCTGTTACAACACACGCTACCGTATCACAAATACATGAGGTTTCTGGGATAATCACAGCTATCCTAAACTTACCCTATAGATATCCGTGTTGTGAAAATAAATCAGTACTCCCAAAGCAATGATAGCCATTTAAAAGAATGCAGTAAATAACGTGTTTGCACTGGCAGATATATCTGTATTGCAAAGTTTGCTCCTCCTGCCTACTAACCTAGTGCAAGGGTGGGTATAAAGGGACTGCTTTGAATTTGTTTATCTTGGAACCAAGTCATTTCACAACTGGCTTTCTGCCTCTGTAAAGCTCCTACCGTAACAATCAGAAGACCATTTCACTGATCCCTCTTTCTGGCCTTATAGTAGAATGTGTTTAGTGAGGGGGTCTTTGAAGGGTTTATAGTTGTACATTTAATGTAACAAAGCCTGATGTTGTTAGTTTTCAGTGGATGTGGCAATGCCATACTTTTACCAGAGTACCTGGAAGAAGCAGGTTTTACCAATTTATGAATTGGTAAAACTGATAACAGAAATGATATGGACAAGTATGGTACAAGTAGATCCCTGCCACACATGATTGGAGCTGATGTTATTTATGGGTTTGCATATTTTTAGCTATTGGCAATGACTGCCACAGTAGGGGGGGTGATAGATACAAACGGAAAGAATACTTTGAAAAGGATGTTATTTTTATACTGAACTTCTCATATTGCTCAACTGATGTTGCCTCAACATGACACTGTACACAGTCAGAAAAAGAGTGTTGGTCACAAGATTGTGGGAACTGCCACACTGGTCAGACCAATGGTCCATCTGTTTCAGCATTCCATACAATTAAGTGACATGTAAAACAAAGTGTGTCCTTTTGTTTGTTTCAAATTAAATACAGCTTTTGCACTTTGGAGAAACAATGAATCACCATCTTTATACCACTGATTTTATGCTTTATCCACCTTTAATCATCTCTTTTCCATGAATAAATACATTATCCAGTTTCCCTTGAGTAGAACCTATTCATTGTTTCTGATCACTGCTGCTTAACTTACCTGTATGTTATCTAGTGCTACTACATTGGTCTTGGAGATCAATAACCAGAACTGCATGTATTTGAGAGTCAAGATTAGTACAGTAGCTTCATGATGTTTTCCTCTTTTGTTTTCTATTCACTTGACACAGAAATAATTGGATTGTTAAGTTTGTCTTTTCTTGTCACAAGGCATGATGCTGCCTCTTCAAATAACTCCCAAATCCCTTTCATGAGTAGAAACAGCTAAGAGCTCTCTTTTTTGTATCTTTCTTTCAAGTGTATTTGTTTGAATGAAGCATGCATCATATGAGAGGTTTCACTGTCTGGCTGCTCAGCATTGGTTAAAACTTTCCTCAGCTCCTTGCTATTGTCATGACTTTGCTGCACAACTTTTTATCTTCACAAACATTCCTACTTCAGTTATACATCTTTTTGTTGTCATTTGGGAACAGTTTGTACAGCAGGATCTGGACACGTGTAGATCCAGTGGAACCCCACTGGCTATTTTCTTTATTATCAGTGGAAAAAGATAGTTTCTTTGGATTTCCCATCAAGTTGCTTGTCCATGGATTATCTTTGCTCACACTCCATGAGAGCTTAGCTTCTTCAAAAGTTTTTAGTGAGGTACCTTTCTCAAAGAAGCATTTTACAAATGCGTATATGCAAAAATCACTAGCTTAACCTCATGATTGCTACATTTGCTATGCAAATTTCTTTCTCAAACTCCATTTTGATTGTTCCTTCATATTTAAATTTAGTCAAATTTCTACAAGTTCTATTTTACAATAATTTCAATTAGTTTGTCACCCAAGAAAGTCAGGCTTTGGGTATCGCAGTTTCTCAGATAACCCCGAAGTAGTTTTTAAGAACTAGTGACATATCTGCCATCTTCTGTTCTCCTGATTGAAATGTTGGGTTAAACACCACAGTTTTCAAGTGAGGAATTTAATGTTTAAAATTCTTCAATGTCCTTTCCGCACCTTGGCAGTTATTTACTATTTCTTTAATTGATTCATTTTACAATCTTTTATGACAAGTCAGTGTAAGAGAGTTCTCAGATTAGTTTCCAGTTCTTGAAATGTCCCATTACCCATCTAAGATTTTCCTGCCATATCAAGGTCATTCCATTCCATCAGAAGACATTCTTACAAAGATTGATCTCACTCAGTGTCTATAGGCTGATCTCCTTCAATCCTTCTGAACTACATCTTATGAGATGTTGGTAATTAAATTCGTATCTCTATGTCATCATACTGAGAAAGACCAGAAAGAAACTGACTGTTCAGAGAACAATATGAAGAATAATAAAGAAACAAGATTGAACCAAAAACAGAGGAGGGAAGTTTCCTTTAACTGAAGTTTCACATATAATAACATTTTTGAACAATGCTCACTATGTAGAGGAATGCTTTGTTCATGTGTATTACTGTACTATCCAAGGACTGGGAAAAGGTGACCAGGAAATTTCAGTAAAATTTTATGTAATTATTTTTTTGCACTACATAAACTCATAATTACTTTTTTGGACTTGGTCTAAATCTAACTCTCCCATTTACTAAAACTATTCAGAATAAGATAATGCTGTATTTGAATAAGCATTCAGGTAAAAGAATGGTGGAAGCACAGCTATTGATCAGAATTAATTTTCTTCCTTTAATGGCTTGTAAGGGATGTACTTTGTAAATGTAATGACTTTGCTGCAAACAGAGAATTCCAGTGTGTAACTATCCATTTAATCCCAGTTCTCTTTTGCACTCACTTCCAATAGTGATGGATTTCCAACAACAAGGTTTATTAAACGCATTTGAAGCATAAGTTGTGAAATTGAGAAAGAAAAAAATAAATCCGACTCTAGAACTTACTCCCATTTAAAGCTACATGAACGGAATATGGAAAATTTCTTCATCACAACTCTGTGCATATTCTCTTCACAACACCAGAAATTGCTTCTTTGCCAGTCTGGCTGACTTGCTAACCAGTCCTTTATTGTACTGTAGCCAAGGACAATGAAAGTAACTATGGAAGCATATTTAACTTTTTTCTTTGTCTGTAGCCTTTCCATCGCCACTTATTTCATGCTTTAAAATCTGTACAAGGTGTAGATTCAAAAGTTTCCTTTCTGACTTCAACTGCTCTGAGCTTTCAAGCCCTTGGGTTTAATTCTTTCTCACAAGTCAGCTCCCTCCCTCTGTTGTTTCTTTTTTAACACACACCCACCCATCCACCCACACACCCTCACCCACACCACACACATTTCTTTTTAAGTTTATCCATGTTAGTGCATGAAAGAAAATACATGCAAGTGTAAAGGAAGTTCTTACAGCTGGTTTTCTTTGCTTTGATCTCAGTGAGGATTTGAGTACTAAAAATAGGATTTATCTGAGTTTCAAGCACCAAAAGCTGAGTCTGAGGCCAGAGTTTGCCTCTCTGTTTGGCCTTCAAATACTTAGTGTTCATAGAATCACAGAATAATTGAAGTTGGAAAGGACTGCTGGAGACTACCTGGTCTAAATCCCATGAACAAAACAGAATCCACCAGAAAGGGCTGTTCTGGATCTTGTCCAGTCAGGTTTTGAGTATCTCCAAGGATGGAGAGTCCCCAAGCAATATTTAAGCATCCTCACAGGAAAATATTTTTTTCTTATGTTTAAATGGAATTTCCTGTGTTTGCTTTTGTGCCTTTGTCATTGTGTTCTTTCAACACTCCTCTGAGAATTACCAGCCCCCTTGGCCTATGCAAGTAACCTCCCAGCTCCTACATAAGTTAATAAGGATCCAAATGTAAGTGGGTTGGCACACTGAGTTGGTTAAAAGGAATGTTAGGTGCCCCTCTTCAGTTTAAAAATGTGTGTTTAGCTACTTTAGTTTTCCAAAGCCAGCTGTTGCGGGGGGTGCTGGTTGTTGGGAGTACACTCTACTAGTCAGAGTGCTCATCCAGAAGCTACAAGCCCTGTGTTCATCTTCCTCCACAGCCTGAGTCCAAACCTTTTCTCAAGAGACCGTTCTGACTGTTAGTTTATAAAGCTGAGGGAGGACATTGCTGTCTCCACCTTTCCTAATGCAGAAATACTTGCTGTTGGCCATGTGCACAGGGAAATGAAGCCAGAAATACATCATGCATGAGAGAGCATGGAGGTTCAACCTGTAGCACAGCAGGGGGAAGAGAGCGTCTTAAGTTCATAGCCGATGGCTGGAACTGGTTTTGATTTCTTACTCCAGTGGCTAATAACAATAGTCTCAAGATCAGAGACCAGAGTTCAACAATTAAGCTGCAAAGTCATTGTGTAGTGAGTGAGAACCCAAAATGAAGGGGTTATATGCAGAGGACAGACTCACTAGGCAGCCATGGGAAGGAACAATTCCAGCCACAATTCCAGCCACAGCAATCAGAGCAAGGCTATCGGTACGTGTGCAGAATAGAGAAGCATGAGTGGTGGCAGCACAGTTCCTTGTTTTGCCTTTAAGAGGCAGAAAGGTGAAACAGGTATTAATGAAACTAATAACTTAGCCTGAAACTAATAAGCTGACTATCAAGATTTTGTAATTCCTGAAGGTTATGCAGACTGCATAGGCATCTTGATAGGTCACCCATTCCCATCACAATCAGTTATAAATCCTGGTGTTACACTCTGGTATCAGCAGGGTGCTTGCTCAGCATAGGATAAAGTACTACATGTCAAGAATACCTTGAACTTGTTCCTGCCTCCCCAGATAGGTTTAGTGTACCTGACATATCAGATGCACAGGATAAGATTGTGTCTCCTCTGAGAGTCGAGATTTTCCAATGAGCCTTGGGGATCTAAGAGCATAAATTTCACAATTTTCCCCAAAGGACCTGCATTCATAAATGTTATAATCTTTAGGAAATATGTCTTTGAAGTATTTTGTCCTCCTGATTTAGAATGTTAAGTTCTAGTATCTAGACACTGGTTTCCTTAGTTTATTGGACACCACTAATACAGCTACCATATGCTTGTCTTTTCATTTAATGGTCAGTCAGAGTAAACTCCAACATTGACTAGTGAAGACCAGTTACTGCAGAATTACCCTCCTCAAGTCTGGGTGAGAGATGTTTATCTTAGTGATTACAACAATCTCCTCCTAAACAACTTTACCATACAAACTTTTACCAGTAGAAATAACTTGTCTTACAAGGCAAATCTTACCAAAATCCACTTTTTTTCCACACAATTAAAATAATTGTCAAATGACGTACATTGTTTTGTTAGATTAATATTTTGTTTATGTACTGATCTCTGTTACTGACATTCTCTTTGTTTCTGTTCTATTAATTTGACTTATTCAGTGATCTACTAAGGAACAGCTATTTAAGAAGTTGTGTATGTGAATCAGGAGAAGTAACTATGAGGGTGGTGTGGCTGCAGTCGTGTGGAGCTCTATGGGTGAGCATTTTGCATGTGAATCACTCTCTTTTGTACACTTTTGTTATTATTACTGTTGCTTTGTTTTCTTGTCCCATTGCTGTTTCCAGAATATTGTTCTTATCTCAATCTGTGATCTTTATATTTTGTGCCTCTGATTCTCCTCTCCAGCCCACCACATGGGGGAGGGGGAGCGAGCGAGCAGCAGATTGGTTTGGAGAGTCTCAGTGACAGCACTAAACTGGGGAGTACCATTCCTAAACCACAACTAAGGAATCTAGAAATAGTAATATTGATGTCATCAATACTGAGCTAAAGGTAGACCCAAGAGTTTGTGCTAAACAGGCTGTGCCATTGCTTTCAAAACTTGTTCCCATCAAAGCAGAGATGCTGGGATGAATCCAAATGACTACTAGATGCAAAGCTCCCAAAGGATCACTGACAATACTTGCTGTTATCTCAGACCTGGCTTATGTTTCCAAATATACAAAGCCAAAATACAGGCAATACATTAGATGTAAATAATCACATGAAGAGAAGGTAAAAGTCATGCTGCTGAGGTTGAATACTTCAGTAAGATCACTTGCCTGGACTCACATCTAAAGAAACACTTTCACAGTAAATTAGCAAAGGGGAAGAAATTGAAAAGTAAACAAAATAGAATGCTTTTTCCTAAGATACCTGAAAAAATACCATGTGCATGATCATGCACTGGTCACTGGAGTGGATACTTATGTCTAATAAATTCAAGAAAATTCTGCAAGAATACAGGGCTTCATGTCTGTATAGTTATTTACAGATTGGAAAACCTAGGGCTCAACACAAAGCAGGGCAAAAACTATCGCTAAATTCCCATTGATTTCCATAATCTTTTTATACACAATTTACATCTTCCTGAAGCATCAGTACACACCTCCTCCAGTGAAATTTATATATGTACATTTAACTTGATAAGTTTCTTTGTATATTAGAGGTGCAGTGACCCAAACTGATTTGGATTCTCACAGAACTGTCACCACACAAAAATAATTACACGTTTTCTTCTCCTTCATGGCAAAAATGGTACCAAAACATTCAATTAAAATCAGCAGCTTTTGGATTGGTGAATCACTGTTATGTCATAGAAAGTGACTTCTAGAGAGCTCCCTCCTTACACTGGCTAATTATTATTCTTCAAGTGAAGAGATTAATTAAAACCCAATCTATACTTTCCTGATATCATGTATATAAGACAATGTTATCCTGCTTTGTTACATTTAGCACACTACAACAAGTGGAAATGGAGAAAAGACAGTCTGCCTGTCCAGATCCAATGCATACAATGACAATACAGGAGTTACTTGAGTACAGCCATCTGCATCCTTCAGCAAATGAACAAGGAATACATGGTACATGACTGCCATGCTTGCTGTCCTTCCACAACCTCTCAGCAAGCATGAGATGAAGCGTGACTCCTCCTGCTTGGCACAGTCACACACTACACTTTCCTAGTTTGTGTGTTGGTGTCACTGTAGCACTTTGCCTGGAGCCTGCTGCTCTTCAGCTAGGTGAAGGATTGTGCAATTACAAGCTTGATTCTACTAGTTACACAACTAATAAAGCTCAGTACTACTGCTTTCTACAAATCTTGTCTCTTTATCAAGTATTCTAACTTGGAAGTTCACTCAGAACTTATCAACAGAAGGTAGTAATGTTTCTGTAGAGAACATATTTACAGTAAAATAGCATTAACAAAGTAGGTGTGAAGACTGGTTAATGCAGGAGCTTTTTCATGTAGCTGTCATACTGTGCTTCATTGCAAAAGTAGCTTTAAATTCCTCACCTGCCATAGGGAAGAAAATGCTTCCCTTATCACTCATGAAGGTGACTGAATGACTGTACACATATATTTGCTTTTAGAATTTTTTCATATTCAAAATTTAATAACTGAAGAGTTGCCTCCATCTCTAGATAACCATGTCTGTTAAATAAATAGTCACTGCTGAATTACTGGGTCTACTCAGAGGCAGAGCTGCTGCAGAGACTGTTCATTAGTTAATTAATATTTTCTGAAAAGAGTACCTGTCTATCCCATTAAATGTAAAAGTGACATTTATTTGGTAATTGCCTGTAAACTACCGTGCATAGATCAAACTGACAATTGATGAAGAGAACCATTGCTTATTAAATGTGATCTGTTAGTGTCTGTTTTATGAATACAAAAGTAGGACCTGGAAGTAGTCCAGAAAATGTGTAGGTGGGTTCTTTTGTACCTGTCCAGTGTGCAGCTTTTCCTAGTGTATAGAAGGATATACTTCTGCTGTATTTGTTGAATACAGAACCTCATTTATATAAAGACCACTTCCTATTGATTCAAGATTTCCCTGTAACAAAAAATGATTTATAGATAGCTTCTTCAGTAGTGTTTACAAAAATCTAAAATGAAGGATTTCCTCACTAAAGATCAATTTCTGCTGATCGTACTGATATAACTGAGTAACTATTGTTTTAGAAAGTTTCACAATTTAAATGAGACCACTGACAGACATGGCACAAACCCTAAAAGAACAGTGAGTCCAGTAATTGAAAATGCATGAAATTAATAATTTTGAGCTCGGTTCCTCTGAAATCAGAAAGAACTTTGCCAAAAAAGTTATAACAATAGATTTGGACCACTTACATCTTTACTACTCAAGGGGAAAAAAACCCAGTAAGTTACACTGAAATTCAACATTACTTTCTTTGTATACATACCTCATTTCCATAAACATAGAGGAAATTACTCTTTGTGTGAAAAAGCATTCCATGTGGCAAAAATGTGGTGTTTGGAAACACAAACAGTGGAAATTTGGGGTTCTGATGCAGTTTGTGACCTCCTCTGTTGCAAGTATGGACTTGTACTGAAGAAAAATAACACATTATCAACAGGTAATAGTATAATGGCTATGCAGTTATTGAATTCTACGTACAAGTAATTTATTTTAAAAAGTAATCTTTCACAAAACAAAACCAAAAGACTGAAAATGTACAGTGTCATATTTCCAGAACACCTCTTGGAAAATAGTTACAATTTGCTGAAATTTTGCAAAACTGGTTTGAAAAGCTACATCGTGTTGCTTACTCTTAAGATTTTTCCAGTAGGACAGCATAGGTCTTCACTGACAAATAAACCCATTTTTGTGAGGACTATTAAATAGTGATTTGTTAAGATGATATTCACAAGTGACAGGTCATTACAAACTTGGGAGAGAAAAACAACCCATTGTGAAGAGTTGTTGCTTTGCTCCCTTCACACATCATTTGCCATTCCTAAAGCGTGCCCTAAAGTGTTTGCATAAACAGCCGGGAGTTACCCTCAAAACTAGGGAGAAGGCTCATGCAGACACCCAACCTGCAGAGTCACCTGCACCCACAGAGGTGCAGCTCAGCACGAGCCTTGGACAACACAGCATTCACACAGTGTGCACTGCCTGGCCTGGAGGGACATCTCCATGCAGTCAGCCAGGCGGGTTTAAGATCACACTGTCCCTGCAACCAGCTGTTCCAGAGTGCTTTACAAATGATTGACACAAAAATGGTCAGGTCCATGTCTAAAAATACCGCTTACTACAGGTTTTAAACATCCAAACTAAATTGCTTCTCCTATCCAATGTCAAAGAAGTTCCTTTTATATGTGCCCCAACACTGTTTTAAAATAATATCCTAGCAGTTGAATCAGTTGCAAATTTCCTTTAAATCAACACTCCCTAAACAGAACTACACTATGCTGAGTAATAGAGGTAACATTTCTCCATAATCACAAATGAATTATCAAAATGTCCACAATTCCAGGCATATATAGAGAGAATACAATATTCTTCTTACAGTAGTCCAGATGCCATTGTGCAAATAATGTCCAGAATCACAGAGTGAATCATAGAATGGTTTGGGTTGGAAGGGACCTTAAAGATCATCTAGTTCCAACCTCCCTGCTGTGGGCAGGGACACCTTTCACTAAACCAGGTTGCTCCAGGGAAGGTCCCTTCCAACCCAAGCCATTCTATAACTCTGTGATCATAATTGTCTTCAAGAAGTATCTGAAATAGGACTAACTTCCTCTGATTTTCATCTATTTTTTTGACAAAGTGGAAGGAATCTAATGGTATTTCGACATTACACTCTGGAAACAATTCTACTGTTTTGAGAGATGTTCAAAGTTTACAGAAATTACAGGGAGCTACTTAGACAACCCAAACTTGGATTTCTTGTTTGTTCTGTATTTAATTCCCCCAAACAGGTACAATGATACAATGAAGAAGATCATGAAACCATTAGTGCTTAGAGCACTCATTCTTTTCTGGGCAACACATTCATTACATCCATCCACCTGAAAGTTTCACCTTCTAGCTTCTCACTACATACTTGTTTGGATTCTGCAACTCACCTCTAAAATAAACAGCTGCCACCTGCACTACTCACCTCACCTTCAATTAGCCTTCACCAAGTTTTTTACTCTAGCACTGAACATCAAAATACTCTATCAGGAATGCAGGAATGAGAGTGGATGTAGCCTTGTTTAAATGTGTTTCTCTTGTACTGATCTCTAAGTTTGAAAGAATTGCAAATCTGCCTAGCAGACAAGACAGAGAATAAATGACAGATAGGATATCAACACAGTCCCACAAGTTCTGTGGCAGCACAGAGAATTAGAGAACAACTGTTAGCATTCTCATTAAAGCTAATTTATAACTCATGCTAATCAAACATGTGGGAAAAACTGAGTGTCAGCTCTTCTGTTTCATTTAAAAATGGAAGATGCATGAATGGGTGTTGTTCACGATCTCTCTGCCAGGAGCAAGCCCTGTGGAGTTACACATCAGTAGAAACTTCTTTCTCATTTCCATATTATTCTCTTAATTTTTGCTATATAAATAGTAGCTGGTTTTCTTTGAAAAAGGTGGAAAAAGACATGTTTTAACTTGAGAAGACTTCTGCTATCCTTTCATTGCAATTAAACTGGTCAAACTTCACAGACTTCATAGATGAATGATCGATTGAATTAGTTAAATTCTTTGTACAGACTGTTTTTGCCTTGAAAGCAGATATGCTGCAACAAGTCAGGGATCATAGAGGCCATTATCTTAATGAAAACAACTTCACATACGTCTTTAGAATGAAAATAATGTGTTTTATGCACTAGGACAAATTTATGAGTGGAGAGCATTGAGGATCAAATTGAAAGTCATAGGTTGCAATTAGCTTAAGGCGACAAATACGTATTTTCAAGGTAGAGATATAAGTTTCAAAACTGAATTCTGGGTGCAAGACTGACAGCTGCTGAGCTTGCTGCTGGTACAGAAAAGAAACTGGAAGGCAGTCAGTGTCATGACAGGGTGAGTGCATGTTCAATACGCCCAAAGGCTTCTGACTATAGAATCACAGAATGGTTGGAGTTGGAAGAGACCTCTGAAGGTCATCTGATCCAACACCCCTGTTCAAGCAGGACCACTAAGAGTTTGTTGCTCAGGACCATGTCCAGATGCCAAGTTCAAGTGCAAGTGCATGTTTCCAGGTACATTTTTCATAGAAAAACTGTGACAAGTACACTACTGAACATAAATTTTGAGGTCACATTTAATGAAGTAATTCAATTCAATGAATTGCATACTTCAGTTCAAAAATTGTGTAAATGCCAAAACACAAACTGGTTTGTGTGGTGACTTCTCTCAACAGACTAAACAAATCTTTAATAATACTATTACTTCAATAAAGAATGGCCATATAAAAGAAAATCCACTTTTCCATGTCTAAGAAAATCTACTTTTTAAATGACAGGTGGTCATCACAAAAATCAAAACAGTGGTCTGCCTCTCAAATGTGCATTAATCTACATTAAAATTATTAGCACAGGAAAAAAATATAATAAAATTTTAAATTTGCTACTGGTAGTCCTGAGATCCTAAGACCCAGATCCCCTCGAGCGTGAAAGCTATTCGCTCTGTCTCCTTTCACCTCCTGGACCAGCAGTCTTGCCTCAATGGCTTCAGTCACTGCAGAACTGAAGTTCACCTGCATTTCACTTCTGACTCTGTGAGGACCAGCAGTAGCAGTTTAAAAAGGTCAACAACAAGAGCTGCCTGCTACCAGCCTCTCCTTCTGGGGGATTAACATGTCTCGCTTCACCTTGCAAACAGTCAGATGTGTGCTCCCAGCCAGCTGAATGGAGTGGTTAGCAGCATCTGAGGCAGCCCTCACATCTGCTTGCAATCATCTGATCATACTGTTAATTGGTATGAGGTACATTATTCCCTCTTAAGGGCTTATGGCAGTTTTATATGCTCCAGGCCAGACATGGCAAAGAATATCATCTAAAGAAAATAACTAACACCCCTATTTTATAAAGATATAATTTCTTTTATAAGTATCCATATTTATCCTTCTATAGAGGAAAGATCACAGCATCAGTCATCTCTGAATGCTTAGCATTTTCTCCTTCTTAGAGAACACGGAGAGCCAAGCGTGGGCAAGGTTACTTGTGCCATAAACAGCTGTACAGCAATATACTGCTGACACATGACTGCAGGCAGTTGTATGAGCTGGCCAAACACAAACCCAAAGAAAAGCCTTATTCAGAGGTGATGGTATCAGCGTTTCTAAGTTTCTCCACTGCCCTCTCAAACTGCAAAGGAAAGAGCTTCAAATATGGGGTAAGAAAGCCAGGAGGTTTTTGTTCATCTGTGGCAAACATCCACTGGAACAAACTGCAAAATGAGGAAGTTCAACAGGTGGAAGCAGAAACTGAAGGAATAGAACCAGTAGTGACACTACTGCCCTGCACAGCCTATATATATGCCCTGTGCGTATTGATGTATATGTGTACAGGCGTACAAATATGGATATTTATAAAACACCAGAACAGCCCCTTAAACCAACGGGACTACAAAAGTCACAACAGCAGTAAGTCTTTTATAGTTGTCACAATATACACAGTAGAACAAATTAACATATCTGTATTACAATGCTAAGCTCGCAGAATTAATAGTAGTTGCAAATAACATGTGTAAAGATGTTAAAGTATTTCACAAATGTCAGCAAGCTGAGTTCCAATATGCCTGAGATGCAGACAGGCACAATCACACAGCAGATGGTGAAAATGAGATACAGTGGATAAAACTGTTGTCCCTAACTCACCTAAAAATGTCTCTGACATAGCCGGGAAAAGACTTCAGATCTCAGAATTTCAGTTTCTGATATCCAACACTGATCCAAAGGCCCTTGGTAATCTGTAAAAAGGTTTTTATGTGTTACAGAACCTGTTGACTCACTCTCTCAAAAATAAGATAATGTTGTCATTATGATACTAGTATATTATCAGTGTTGGAGAACAATGGTTGCCAAACACTGTGTGGCAAAAATAATGATAAGCCAGTGAAACATGACAATTAAAATAAGCAATGGAAAGTTGTACTTAGTAAGGAAAATGGCCATTTAAAATAACAGGAAAGCATATTTGAAGAGAAAAAAAATTGAAATAAAGGAAGTTTTCATATTTAAGAGAATTTTAATTCAAATGAAGGAAATCACTAGTTGTAATAATAATAATCTTCTAAGTTTAGTTCTCACCAGAAAGGTAATAATAAAAAACCTCAGCAATCACTGGGAAGGATAAAGAAGGTCATAGCGCAGCCCATTCTGCCAAACTAATTTCTTAGTCTTAAGGAAGCTATGAGAGCTTTCCAAATACTTACTGTA
>JAWWTY010000156.1:48277641-48331211 GCA_035222235.1 Margarornis squamiger
TCATAGCGCAGCCCATTCTGCCAAACTAATTTCTTAGTCTTAAGGAAGCTATGAGAGCTTTCCAAATACTTACTGTAAATAGCACCCTCCTTCCCATCACAGAACTCTAAAGGTCAGTGGTGTCCCCAAGTCTAATCTCCATAAGTTTCCATAAACTACTTTTGGCTGACTTACTTTTTCTAAATTTCTTGCCTCTACTGGGTGCTCTCTTTGCATTCCGAAGGCCTGACCTGCTTAGCAGCAGAAGAGGTGTAGCCTAAAAACAATATATGCTTCTCCCCTGAACCTAATCTAAAGGATCTGCTACTGACAGAAAAAAGGGTTTGTATAAGTTGATATTTGTGATAGTACAGTGAGTTATTATGTTGCTGTAGGTTTTTAAGAAGTGCAAATTTGTTCACTGTGAAATGGGTCATGGCCAGTATTTCACAGAATCAGATACAAACTTGTAATTGGTAATTCTCACTGTTCTGTGCTGGTTTAGATGGTCTAACAGTAAAAGGTTGATCACTCCTCTTCAATCTCATCAGCTATCCAGCCCCCCACCCTATCTGCTAAACACGGGTGACATCTGTAAAAGTTAAGACATCTGTGTTTTAAGAAGGCTTTGGCTTTCTCTCAATATACTTTTTCATCATACTTGACCCTGCAGTAAAATTCTAGCAGCAAATCTCATTTTGCAAACATAGAACACAGGATCACTGTGTTCTCAGCCAAATGAGAAAACAAAGCTTAAGGAGATACACTTCTATTCAAACACACTTAGCTCCGGTATTAGCAGAGACAACACGGAAAGTGCTTGGCTTAGTGCATCCATTTAAAAGGGAATTTTTTCCGAAGTCCAGTTCTAGTGCTAATACATGTTTCTTAACTAAGGCTGGAAGTGGCAGATTATTATTATTTTTTATCTTAAATTGTAAGTTCTCTGGGAGAGGTATTGCCTTTTTATTGTGTGTCTTTAGCGGAAACTTGGCAGAGGAGAGGCCTGCTCCATGCCTGGCCCTCATCTGTGACCACTGGGTCAGTCAAGGAAGAATTTGCCATTGGCTTCAATGAACAATAAATGAGACCCCCTCAGTAGTACAGAATAAGAGTAATGATACTCAGGGAGTAATGCCTAAAGAGAGAGTGTCAATAGGTTAGAAATGTTCATTTCAAGGATAAAAATGATTAAAATTGTTCCTCTTGTCAATTTGGATTCTAGAAGGATGGAGAAATCAGTCAGCCAACCCAGAAACTGGCTGGTTTGTGTACGTGAATGGTTGGAAGCATAGGGCCATGATTTTTCCTTTTTAAGTGACATGGAAACTCATGTTTTTCAGCAAATGAAATGGCATAACTGAGCATATTTTTAAACTGTACTTTTCTTGGACACAGAAATTAAAAGTAATACCATCCTCACTACATCTTGTGACCTTAAATGGAGAGAGTTCCTTTTCAAGGAAGATAAGGAATTCATTTTGCCACGTAGTATTAGCAGTGGGATGGAAAGCAAGACACTGGCTTCACAACTATCTTGGCCAGTGGGGTAAATTTGATCTAGCATAATGTAATCTCTGTGTATCTCTTTTAGGAAGATAAGATGGGTTGGTAAACACTTCCCAATTTTTTCTGTTGAGAGGGGTCAAAATAGTCATGAATCTGTGTGTTTCCAGCTCGTCAGACAAAAGCATCAGATGGCTCCTTACCAAAGACTCTGGTAAATAAATCCAGTTCTGTGAATTAAAAATCCTAAGAGGCTCCGTATTCACATCCCCTGCAACAAAGGAAGCAGCACCTCACTTGAAGGCAGGAACATGGGCTGAAATTGCCAAACCAATTTGAGAAAGCCCATGAATTCCCTTTGAATCAGCTGGAAGAGGATACAGGGCTGCTTCCTTACCCACCGGAATGGGTTTGGTTGGCCGACAACTCCCTCATGGTGGGTGTCTCTGGTTTCCCCTCTAGCAGCCCTAGGGTGGTGCCGGTACGGCCCAGCACCGCTCCCCGTGTAGGACCCTGGGCAGAGCAACCCTTTAGCGGGGCCCGCGGAGCCCAGCACCGCTGCTCAGCACCGCTGCTCAGCACCACTGCTCATCACCGCTGCGGGGCCCAGGGAGCCCAGCACCGCTGCTCAGCACCGTTGCTCAGCACCACTGCGGGGCCCACGGAGCCCAGCACCACTGCTCAGCACCACTGCGGGGCCCACAATGCTCAGCACCGCTGCTCAGCACCACTGCGGAGCCCACAGAGCCCAGCACCGCTGCTCAGCACCGCTGCTCAGCACCGCTGCGGGGCCCACAGAGCCCAGCACCGCTGCTCAGCACCGCTGCTCAGCACCACTGCGGGGCCCACAGAGCTCAGCACCGCTGCTCAGCACCGCTGCTCAGCACCACTGCGGGGCCCACGGAGCCCAGCACCGCTGCTCAGCACCACTGCGGGGCCCCGGGCAGCCCCGTCCCGGGTGCTGGGGGCGAGGCCGGCCCTGCCGCCCCGGAACAGCGCGGCTCTGCCCCGTGCTCAGGCGGCCGGCGTGAGAGGTAACAACAAGTGTTTGTGTTTGCTGTCCCCGCTAAAGGAAGGAACAGCTGGGGAAGACCCCGGGAGCAGGCTCGGGGTGCGCTGGTGTGCGACCCTGGACGGAGCCGGAGCCCAGTCAGGGGGCGCGTGGTTCCCCTTCCCGCTGACCCGAAGGGCTGGGGGAATCAAACCCGCCCTCACAGCCGCCCTCACACCTTCCCGCGGCCGGACGAGCGGGGTCCCGGCAGTGCCGAGCAGCGGCCACCGAGCGGCAGCAGAGATCGGCGGGACGGGCCGGCTGCCCGGGCGGCCACGGCGGGAGGGGCGGGGCGGGGCGGGCGCCATCTTGTCTGCCCGGGGCGGCGTGTGGGGACCCGGGGCGGGATAGGGTGGGATGGGCTGGGATGGGCTGGGATGGGATGGGATGGGAGCCAAGGGGCGAGGGCCGCTCGCAGTCCCCGCCAGAGGCCCAGGGCGGCCGGCACAAAGCGCGGTGTCCGGGGCAGGTCCCCGGGCGGGCCGGGCCGGCCCTGGGCAGGGGCAGCTGCCGGGACGCGGTGCCAGCACGGCCGGCAGAGCAAGCAAAACGGGGCTGAAAATCAACCCCCTCGGCTCCAGGTAATACATAAGCTCCAGGGAGTGCCTGTTTGGCACAGGGAGAAAAATTAAATGGCTTTTCTCCCCTCTTACAATCCATTGTTCCTTAAAAAAACCCAGAAAACTTGTTGATCCGAATTCACAGCAGAGTAGGGAGCCGTGTTTGTAGCATGCTCTCAGAACATCGCAATTACTAACAGTCATATGCCATTTAAAGTTTTCCTGAGACCCAAAACAACACAGAAAAGGTCTGTGCATGTTGTTGCTGCAAAATTGGGACAAAACTATAGTTTTAAAATTACATTTGCATTTAAATTGTGATTTTCCAGGTGATGCGTAAAAAGAAGTCAAACTCTTTTGGATTGGCTAAAATGTTTTCAGTTCTACCCAAACCAAAATTCTTTTGCATTTGTTTAGCTTGGCCACCGAAGTGAGAAGCTAGAATGTGATTATCCACACACAACAGCAAAAAAGGACAAACAAGGTTTTAATTAGCTCCAGTATTTCCGATTGACACGGAAGGGAATTACTGTCAGAATATATATGTCCTGACCAGGTGTTTAAATAAAAAATGCCCCTTTTTTCATGGTAATTTTGAATTAGATATTAAAAGCTTCAGAAGTGAGTGAGGACCTCTTTGAACTGATGATCACATGCATATAGAGGAAAGATGGCACGGGCTCAGTGTGCTTGTAGACAACAGAAATGATCATGAGAGTTGGGTAATGCAAAATAAAAATGTGATTGTTTATGATGCAGTGTGTGTAATAAGCTACAGTCTCAGCACATACGCTTAAGTACTGACATACTGAAAGACAAAACCATACCAAAACAATCCAAACCTACATCACTTAACAAAAGCCATTGTGCCAAAACACACTTCAGGCAATACCAGACTGTGTTTAGACAATGACATTGAACATAACCATGGGAACAATTGATGTTGAAATCCAAGAGTACAAAAAGGCAAAAGCACAAAAACACTTACTTGGATTTGCAAAAGTTTCAAGAGACGTGATCCAAATTTTAAGCCAATGTTTTTGGTAGAAAATGAAAATTAAAAATTGAAGGAATGAAAATACAACTATTCACTTCTTATTTGCTCATGTGGGAAATGTTTAGGAATTCTGTAATGGATCTGAGCCTTGTACCTTGTTTGGAGAGGACATCTGTCTTACAAAACAGTGCTACATTTCAATGGCCAAAATGTTTGTCTTCTGTTTGTCCTGGTACAATCTTACTATGATATTATTCCTGAAAGGAGCCTGGCTTTTCGAAACCACGTAGAATGCATTTTCAGCATATGAATATGGGCATTACTCTCAGTGGCATTACTTGCTAAAAGTTTGTTTCACCTGGCATGATACGACTACCTGCTTAATTCTCTTAAGTCCCTCACTTCTATAAACAAGGGCTTTGCATTGGTTACAGGTTAAACAGGTCTGCAGCTGAACAGGAAAGAACTGTGAGAAAGTCTAATGTTGATCAACTGAAGATACTGTTGCTGCAATAAATTACTCTGACAAGCCTGGACACCTTCTTGGACACCTGATTCTCTGGCTAAACTTCAAGAGAGTTTTGGGTGTAGGTGGAATGAGGAAACAGAATCCATCTCTCACTGGCCAAAGGAGTCATAAATGGCCAAACAGAACGAACAGAAGATCCTAGAATAAGGAAGAAAATCCAGAAGTGATTCAAATTTACTGAATTCACAAAGAGCTATTCATTCATGTGGTCTTTTTACACGGTTCTATTAAATTACTAGTCTTTTGAGACTGGTTTTCATTGTGCACAGCAAAGTGAAAAACAGAGAAGCACTTAATAAACAGTCATCAGTTTGTACCAAACTTCTACTTGTCTAGTCAATTATATCCCAATTTTGAAGCAATAGAGTTTGACAATGAATCTATGAACTACTGTAAAATCTACTGAGGAAAAAAAATGGAAAAAGAAATGCTATTCTTATGATTGCTTATGACAATCATGGAAATATGAACCAAGCGTGTCAGCTTCCTAAGTCCATAGCCAGCCAAAAACAGTAACACTAGGAGGATGAACTAGACATTTGCATCTCAGTGGGTTGTTTACATTTTTCTCTGTGGGTTTCAAAGTCGGTGTTCATTGCTGATCTCCAGTGTCCCTTGTTCAAAGAGATGTGTCTTTCAGGAGTTTGTGTCCCAAGACAACCTGCTTCCTTTGATGAGGTTTGGGTTTTTTATTGGTTACTCAATTTGCTCTTCAAAAGGCAGAATTGACAAAGCTTGATTTTATTTATGTTATTGGTGATTAGGTTGTTTCCTGGATCATATGTTTCAGTAGCACCAGTTGAAATACCTGCAGTGGCTCCAGGATCAGGTCTCCATGCTGAGCAGTTTTTTTCTGCAGACTCATATAAACATATTACCCAATAGATATGTTCCAGGCATTGGCATGCTAGGCCACTGTTTTCTCATAGCAATATTTTCCAACTTAATACAGGTTGTTAATGTTGCTGCGTTGTCAGCAGCAACATCTGTCTCTTTCCCATCTCATATCTAAGACACTGGGCTTGTGGGTGATTAGAGCTATATTGAACTGGGTTAAATATATACTGGGTGGTAAATATACTGGTTATACTCGTTAAATACTAGGTTGTAAAATCTATACTTTGTTGTGAATTGTAGAACAGTCAGCAGCAGCTCCAGGTGAAATTCTCAGTTTTGGTCACTAAGCAGGTCAGATAAGAAAAGAGCTCTTTTTTTCCTGAGAAATAGCCACAGCTCTATCTAGGCTGAATGGAAGAAAAATTAAAAGTGTTATTAAAGCACCTTTGATATCAGTCACAAAACGAACATGCCAGGATCACCTGGGAAAGTGAGGCATTTCCGGGTACTTTGCCTTCTCTAGCCATTGAAGTAGTTCATCAGCATAAAGCATGACAGCAGCTCGAGATATACTATTCACTTGTCAGGAGGTAAGAGAATAACTGTTCATTCCATTGTACCTGGATATCCAAATGTCCCCAATATTAGCTTCAAATTTGGGACATAAAAGAAAAAACCTTTCAGTGCCTTTATGGACCTGTGGCCTAAACATGGAAGAATGGCAATTACACGGGGAATTGTTTCTTTCCTAAGAGGCCAGAACAGCCCCAAATGTACTTTCTTTGGCATATGCCATCAGGATCAGCATTTGCATTGTGACCTCATTTGCCTGAGAGTGTTGCAATAAGATTGATGAAAAGCTTTGTTAGGGTTCAGCTCTTCCCTTTGCCAAATGATCCAGGACTTGCTGTCATGAGGCATAGGTTTGCATCCAACACCTAGGGTAGGCTGATGATTTCTGCTAGACTTAACATCCTGTGCCACTCAGGGAGAGAGGGCCTGGTTTTTCTAGTCCCACTGTCTTCTGCCTTCCATCTCTTCCATTTTCAGAATCTGTCTCTGCCAGCTGCCCTGTGAGAGCAGAATCTGGAAATTTCTGACTCGAGGCACTACTAGTGGCTCCTTTGTATGCTTTTCTGATGGGTGCAAGTTTGTGTTTTAAGCAGGATGATTAACTTAGTCATAAACCTCCCATGTCAGCATGTTGTTACAACCTTAATCCTTTCCCATGTTCACAGGTCAAGCAGTCCTTCACCAAGCAGACTCCAAGCCTTACAACATGCTTAGTCTTCGTACCACTCTGTGTATGCCTTCCCTGAGCAGAGTCTTCTGGGAGCATTTCTTTGCAGATTCATGTCTACAAGACCAAAGCACTGGACATTGACCTGCACTAGCCTTTTAATTTGAAGATTTGGTGGTTTGACTCTTTTTGGGGCTGTGTAGATACATCCACAGTTACCACATACAGACAATTAGTCTCACTGCAGTGCGGTCTGTTTCACTGCCTGGGCAAGACATTGATGGTTCAAGTGGAAACTGTATGTATTCCAGTGATGTCCAGCTTTGCCACTTCACAAAAGGAAGAAAGACCAAAAAAAGTCATGAGGAACCTCAAAAACCTCAAGGGTCTCTGTCATCTCTGTACTCAGCTGACCTCCAAGAAAAATGTTTCATACAGGCAGGCCCAAGACTTCATCTGGGCAAGTAGGTTTTCAGGACCCTGGTGAACCCACCACACTTGCACTGTGAAATGTAAATTACACTATTCAGAACTTCTAATGTGCCACATTACAACAGCAGCAAACCCTGGGGCATTGAGGTAGAATTGAGATCCCATTTGTCTCTTAAGCTCAAAGAATCTTGAGGTTAGCATCTCTGTTAAGTATCCAAACACCAGCATATACATGTAAAATAAATGAAAAGCTAAAATTGCTGGAGAGATGGGCAAGAACCATAATTCCCTTTCCTATATACAGTACTCAGTGTTGAAATATATAACAAAAGTAAGTATTTTAGAAAGCAATTAAGCATTCACTAAGCATGGGAAATCTTCCTCAAACAGATGTCCTGTTATGAATTACAGCATTTATCAGCCTACTGATGATACAGTTTATTGTAAGTCTGCTCTTCCAAAGTGAAACCATATGTTCAGTGGGAAGGAGGGGAAGCCTAATGTAAGATAAGACTGTTTATAAAGTTATGCTGATGAATATTTTGTGGATGAACTTTCTTTTACAATATGGTTAAGGGTTATATAAATTCTAATTGGTATATGCAAACAACTCTACAGACACTGGCTATGACATGATTTAAGTTAACTGTCAGATGACAGTTCTGGAAGACAGCGGGTCCAGTACTACCAGGTGCTAAGCTCCCACAAAATCAAAACCTTGTATAGTTTCCACGTTCAGATATATGAACAATGCTAGTTTCAAAGGAGCAAGGAGGAAGACATGTTGATAATAGTAATTTTTATTCCATTGCTCTAGGAAATTTTATGTTCAGGAAAAGTTGTAGAATCCTGGACTGCAAGAGGAAGCACATTTCCAGTTATTCCATGAGAATTCAAAAGTCTGAGTCTAGAAAATGTGTCCTGCTGGGTCCTTGGAGCTGTAACCGAGGTTGCAGGTTTGGCTTGTGACTATGTCTGTCAGTCTCCTGTTGTGTCGATTGCCTGCAGTGCTTCCTTGGAGCTGCAGTTTCCTTAGAGAGAGCAGCTCCTAATGGAGGACAAGGCATTTGAGCTACAGCTCCCCTGGGAACATATGGGAGTATTTCCAAAGTGAGGCTTTTCAGTTTTTGGCTAAAAGACTGTTTCTGAGTATTTAATTAGTTAATTTAAAAGAAAACAAGTTTTCCCCCACGAATCAGTCTTTTTGTTTAAAAATGTGCATTTAATAAAGATCTAATTTTCCGCCAAAACTGTTTCAACCAATGCTGGGAATTATATTCCCTGACAAAACTACTTGAAAATGTATTTCATAACATAGAGTAAAATCCAGACAATTTTTTCCAGATGACTTTAGAATGGTGTTGTTATTACTCCTAAACTAAACATGATAAACCTAGGAAACTTGTAATTTAGGTTAATGAAAATGTAGCACATTAAAGATATGGAAAATACATCATTCGAGCATGAAAACTGCTTCAATCTCTGCCATCTCATACTTTAACTTGATAGTTATGAAAAAAAGTTTATTTGGTTTGATTTACTCCAGAGCATCTTAAAGCAGCCAGAGCACACTGAATAATCAAGTACTTTTCAGAATTCATTGGTATTGCCAAAGTAGCACAAATGTTTAGCCAAGCTCAGCTCTCCTGCTCATGTGTCATCTGCCTGCTACCTTTTGGGCTCCTCTTTCTTCCCCGGGCCTTTCTCTGCACACAAGTAACTTGCAGTCCTTCACCAGTGTCTTCTGCAGTTCCTTCTGCAGGTCCCTCTCTGCAGATACAGACACACACAAACCAAATGCTTGAATTCACATGACAGAGAAGCACACATCAGCTTCATCCTACCCCAGAGTCACTTGGGCATGGCTTCTTCTCTAAGTCTTCTGCTTCTTTATTGTTCCATCCTCCTGGAATGTACCTGGTGCAATGAAGTTTATCAAGAAAATACATAAAATTAGTGATAATTCTGTAATTTCATAATACAAGATACATTCTCCTTAAGAACAGTAGAGCATTAGAAATTACTTTTCAAAAGTAACTCCATTGGTTTCAAAAGGCTTAAGACCTCACCTTGAGACCTAAACTTTTTACAAAAAATTAGCAGTGGAGCTGAATAACTACAACAACAACTTGTCTATTCCACAAGAAAACAGCTTCTGAAGAGAATGTGACAATAAGTACTCAATTAAGTCACTTAATTGTGTTCCATTTTTCATGCAGGGCTTCACATGCAAATCTTGGAAACACTTATGGTGATTGACCTTTTTTTTAAATAAAAACTCATTCCAAGGCAGGAGGTCTAGGTAGCTAGAAAATAATGTAGATCATCTGCACATTCATTTTCATCTGTAAAAATATCTATTCATGATCTCTGTGTCATGTTTTTATTGCTGTAACACAACCTATGCATTTTAAAAGCTTTCTGTGCCCAGAGGAAAACTCACAAATCAGCTGAGCAGAGGTTGTATCACAGGTGTTGTAAGAGCACCTAGCAATGCTGCACAGGAAGTGGAGATGGGAAATTGATAACCCCATTAAACGACTTTAGAAATTAATTTGACACTTACTAAGGCCAAGTTGGGTTATCATAGTTGGACTCTGTCCAGAGCATACAGTTTATAGTAACTAGATGTTCAATATCAGCTAAAAAGTCTTTGTTCGTGAAACAAGAACAATACATTTATTTAAGCTAAAACTAAAGACAGAAAGGACACTTAGGATTTTATGACAGAATTCTTGCTGAAATTGATTTTTAAAAGTTTCTGTTCTACTCTGCATCTATGAGACTATCAGGGGTTATTCATAAGGCAGGTCCTCAAATGATGTCACAGTTAATGTTTAGCATCATTTTCTTGTAGATCAAATCCTTTCACACCCTTTCTAAACAAAAAGTTGGCATTAGACCACACGATATTGCAAAGGGAATTGAGATTATATGCCATTCACACAGTGTCATGCTGCCAACAGGAAGCTTTGTAGAAGAAAAAAAAATGGTTTCAATGTGCAAATTAAGTGTAATAAAATATCGTAATCAGAAAATCAACATAAGACATGGTAGGCCCAGTCCTGTTATACCTGGACTTGTTCGGGAATCAGCAGAGCTGCTTGTGCGTCAAACCCTTAACAAATATGAGTGGACACACAAGGGCTTTGAAATTCAAAATGTGCTTAATCAATTTCATCTGGGACTACAGACTATACTATAAATGTGAATAGGTTGAGAGTGAAATGCAAACAAATTAATTTTAAAAGTCTCCAGTGGTGCTGCTTGAGTTTCCAACTATGCATTACAGCACTATTAGCAAAAGCTACCTTCTTAAACTTCACCTCATGAATGTGTCCCATTAATATAGAATGTGGGGGTTTTTAATAATTACCTTCCTCTTGTTACTAAGTCAAAACATATTCAAGTTCAAAGCAGCCAACAGTTCACCAAGCTAAGGCAAACTCAGCTTTAAACCAAGAACAGACAATATTTTCTTGCTGCCAGTGTTCTATTCCACATTATTAGCATGGCTCTTCTGTCTGACTAAATCCTTGCCATCCCCATAGACAGAAATATCAGATTCCAGCTTCTAAGTCAAAAAGAAACTGATGGTACCAAGGGATGAGACTTAAAAAGGAAAAAAAACACCAAAATTTAGGGAATTTTTACTGATTTCAGTATCATCCCGTTTGTTTCAAGGAGAGGGAACTGGAACAAATTCCACCCCAGCTGTATACCACTATGATTTTATTGCAGGCATCTTCACCTTGTTTCATTAAATGTCACTGTCAATAACTAAATTGATGAAAGTGGGCTTGGACAGTGAAAGTCACTAAGGGGGCTTCCAAAATGAGGTCAGAAAACAACCCTTGCTAATGCTTTTCAACAGTACCTTATAAACTCATATTTCTGGCTGGTGGCCTGACCAGGAACCCCGTGTGTACTTGACACACCTCTTACAATGAAAGGTGCCCAAGGAATGTGTGATGAGGCCCCTGACTGAGGAAGTCAATGTACCTTTGTTTTAGCTTTTTGCTCCTACCTGATGTAATGGAAAGCTTTTACAGAGCAATGTTTGTGGGACTGAACAGACAGTAAGGAATTAATGGATTAAACAAAAGGTAGAGATGCTGTGTTTGCTGAAAGTCGTGCTTTATGGTTATACTAACATTATATTTACCACATGGACCATTACTGTATCAGAAATGTCTACCCAATGTGTGTATTATATAAGGTTATTTCCTCGTCAGTGGTGAGTGCCTCACATTCCCTTTGTAAAATTAACTTTTTGTCAGTTTTAATTTTGAGAACTGCAAAATTTGCATGAAAGGATTAAAAAGCCAGTCAAAAAGAGATACAATTTTGATCTCACTAAAATTTTTCCATATATTATTTTTGAACTGCTGGTAAGAACTGTTTTTTAAAGACTCTTCTGCAGGCCAGCTGACTAAAGAAGAAAACCACCTTTTCATTAATCTTCATCAATAATCAAACTTTTAAGATGCACAGGTTGTATCTGAGCACATTCTTCTTGCTTCAGTATTTTACAGAGATGGTAAAATATTGTTGGCAGTTTAAAAAAATCAAAGCAGGTATTTTGTAGCTGAAACTTCCTTGCCATCTGTTATGACACGAGTATTCAGTTCATCCCTAGTGACATGGAGAACAGTCAATCTTTGTCTTTCTTTCCCACAAACATTTCCAGATTAGGATATTAGATTTTTATCTCAGTGCTTTCTCTTTTCCATCTTTAACAACCCAGTATCTCTACTCCTTCCTGACAGGTCAGATTTTCTTGTTCTCGATCTCGTCATTTCCTCTAAACTCTCTCCATATTGTCTTGTATCTTGAAAGATGATGATTTCAGCTCAAAACTATTCTCCAGTTGGGGCTTTCCCAGCAGAAAGTGAAGCAATGCATAGCTCTGTGTCATCTGTGCAAAGCTCTTAACTATGGTCTCAGGATGGTATTTCCCTTCTTTTGCAACAGTACTATGTTGTCAGTTCTTGACTATCTTTATTCTGAAGCACAAAATATCAGTTTCACCCTCTGAAAATGTGTGCTGTGCCCATTTGTGTTTTCAGCATCAACCTCCAGAAATTGCTGTGCTATAGTTTGGCCTTCAGTGCCTCCTTCCTGTAAATTCCAACAGCAGGCTAACTTATTGCAGACGTCAGGAAATGTTTCAATATTTTTAGAGTACATATAATTTGGGAGGCCTGCAATCAGCTTGGATAAACAGAAATTAAGCAATCAACCTCATTAACTAGAATATTATCCCTGATGTGATTGCACACTCAAAACTGAATATACTATAAAGAATCAGTGTGATCGTATCATACCCCAGTATGGGGGCTGGGAGGGTGGTAACAAGATGTGTCTTTCTGTCTGATAGTTGGCTGAGTCTGTAGTGTCTCCGTACTTGACCTGACGAACGTGATACTGAGCTATGCCCCCTTTGCACTTCCCATTGTTTTGCACACTTTGTCTACATTTACAACCAATAAATCAAAAAGGTTTGCTGTTGAAGTGCTCAACAGCCATCTCCTATAGAAATACTCAGTATAGGCTTGTGGGGACTGTATGTCTGGAACTGAAAGACTGCCAGGTTGGTATTTGTAGAGAAAGATGCCAACAATCTCACTGCGAGAGATCATATGAATTCTGGCTCCCTGGGCAAAATGTGCTGTTTGGGTGCGCAGGATCTGAAGAAAGTGTCACCTTCTTTTTTGGCTGGTTTATTTCTATTCTCAGTGAAAAGATCACTCAACAGCAGGACCATCTCTTACAATGCTGCTGCCAGGATAATTTGTGTCCCAGTCTATGTGTGTGTGTGTATATCTCTGTGTGTTTGTGTGTAAATGTGTGTATGATGCCAGCTAAGTGACAGGTCCCAGAACTCCGGAACATCAGGGTTTTTTTCTTTGCCAGCTCTGGTTCTATCTGGCATCCAGGCAGTTGGGTGCCAGTTTCCAACATAAACACAGCCCCGTTAGTTTCTCAGCTTTCACTCTGTGACCCTGTCTGATAGCAGTCAGAAGCCCATGTGTTCTCATGAGAACCATGTGCTTTACCTGTCACAACACGGCCCCTTGATCCTTTCACCATGAAGAATTCCTTCGTGTTAGCAGTGTTTCTGTCTTCATCTGTGCACAGGGTACTGGCATGAGGAAACTCCTGTGTGGCTGTCTGATCTGCTGCAGGTTTTGGATCTTCATCAAAATGCTGAACATTGTCTTAGGTTGTGCCATTTGCCACAGTATGGAGAATCAGCATGGGTTCTTTCCTATGACCTTTTCATTAGTGTTACCTGCCTTTGTTCTTTAAACTTCTTTTCTTCTTGTATTTAGGGTCACCTATGTAATTATAGCTTTAGTAAACCTATAGGAGCTTCTGTGAGCTGGAGGACTGCCACTGCTTTGCAAAGTCAAAAAGTATTATCATGAATTAATTTTAGGGTTTGTAGTTTCTTATCTCAGTTTCCAGGTATGTCTCTTCTTCTTGGGGCCTCAGTGAGCTCCTCCAAATTCAAAGATTGTAACATACTTCACCCTCACTTTTAAAAATGTGCATTTAGTATTTTCTCCTTTTTCATGTAGTGCAGTCCTTGTATTTATTTAAGATGATTTCATAGATGGTCTAAGTTAATCTCATTAATTAGAAAATAGATCTCACTAAGAAGTGATAAAAACCTCAAGCACCATGTTGGCAGGTGTGCTCTCGGAAGGCCATGACATCCAAATGCCAAGCTTCCCCCTTTCCAGTCTCCTACTTCTCTGGGCATGTGTTGAAATGACTGCAACCTTTATGTGTTGCAGATTCAGAACATTTCAGATTCTTGTTACAAAATATTCTTTTAACATCCCCAATTCTTAAATTTTAATCCTTGGATCTAAGATTTGCTGCATAGCTCTACTTGTCTAGGTGCTTGTAATTACCTGTAAGACTCAGCACTGCAGAACTCCTTAAATCCCAGGGAGAAGGTTGCTGGGTTAATGGTTTAGCAGATACATTCCCAAGCATGTGTGTTGGCTCCTCTGTAAAAGACTGAGAGTCACAGAGGTTAGAAATCTGCACAAAAGCAGTTCACTCAAACATTTCTTGTCTTTCCCATTGTTTCTTTTAACAGGTGTAGACATCTCATGAGAGAAGGAGACATCCATGGAGTGAAAGCATTGCACTGTTTTGCACAGACTGTTGAGCAGCCTCAAACACTTTCAGGGATAATTGGCTGGAGTTGTATTTGCACTTGTTGGAACTACAAGTCAATATCAGTTCTGCATCCTTCATGACTTACCTTTCCTGTAGATGCTTTGCCACCCTTGCTTCTGACAACCTATGGTATTTTTATTTGGTGTACTGCAGATAAACAGGCAATGTAATATAAAAATGAAACCAAAATTCAGATTTTAGATCCAATTCAGTCAATAAAAGAATTTATTAAACATTCTCTCCAGAAACCCAGTTATTGAATGAATATTGCATGAGAGAAGTTCTCTCTCAGAGGTAATATAGACAATTTGTTTGCATTGCCCAAAGTCAGAAATGCAGAAGCTCAAATGAAGAAAAAGCAAATATCTGAAAAAAAAATCATTGCTGTTTTAACTCTCTGAGGTGTTTAATAACATAGATAAGGACATAGATTTTAATGATTAAGCAACATATTTTATTATACTATAATTAATAAGCACTACATTTTATGCAATTATTGATTTAGGTCACTTCTGTAAGAGAAGAAAGAGTTACCTTTGTTACATTACATAAAGAAACAGATTTGGTGTTAGTGTGAAAGACTTGAATTAGTCTTTTTTTTTTCCTTCAGTATCTTTTACCCTTTTCTATGGGGGTAAAAGTGGCTTCCCACTTGCAGTGCAGACAAATAGTTCAGAGAAATACTAAAACGTCTTACTGGAGGGCTGACAAGGATCACAATAAATATTCTTCCCTTCCACCTCCTTCTTCCCTATTTAGTAAGACAGATACAAATGAAAAAGGCTTGCTGATCATGAAGCTGTATTTTAATCAGGAAACACTAAAACTGAGAACACAGGTCATGGATCTCTAGGGACATGAAAGGCCACGCAGAGTTAAGTCTGCATCAGTCCAGACTATAAGTGAGGGTTCTTCTTTCCCATTTTCACGTGAGCTGCTGAGAGTGTATTTCCAGCCCTGAGCACTTGTTTCCGAGACCCTGGTGGAGCCTTCTGAAGCTTTCCAAGAGATCAACATCAACAGTCACAATCTTCTTACTTCTTCATCAGGGGACTGTAGTTTCTGTGGCTTGGATGCCCAGCTAAGATGAGCTGGCTCAGACCTACCAACGCACAGTCCAGTTCACATTGCACCAGCTGAGGATCTGCACCTGCATATTGGATTCATGGCTTGTACTGCCAAAATTCCTACTGAAGTGTTGATGCAGTTGGCATGGCTGATATGCTCATTGATTTTGTTGACCAGACTAGTGCTTTGATCTGTTCATACGGAGGGACATGTGCAAACAGATTGAACAACATGTTTCTGAAGCACAGGAGAAACTTGTCACTCCAATGACCTTCCAGGGGCTGATGAGAGGAAGTGAAGCAGCTGGGTGTGTTAGACTATGCTACTTTGTCTCTTAGGCAACTGAGAGAGGTGCGGACAGGGAAAGGGAACAACATGCTGATGAAATTAAGTAGCCGAGAACAAGTGGATGCCATAAATACCACTCAGTTTGACTAGAACATCAGCACCTGCTATATTTTTCAAAAAGGGCATTTGAAAGATTTTTACTGCCACAGCAAGGAACAGTGTTGCTAGGCAGAGAATACTGAATCCACACTGAAGTTATGTTTCCTTCTCTGTGAATTTTAGCATTACATGGAGAGTTATTACTAGAAAACCCATTGCAGTACAATTTTTAATCCATCACACTTAAGGCTTTAATTTATACATACAATGCAATTTGTCCACTCCAACAAATGGTAGTCACCAAGGTTGCATTTGGTCTACAAAATGTGTAATTTGGAGAGACAGCATAGTCTGTCTAATCATAGCAAAGGACTAGAGTTTCAGAGATCCTCTGCTTCACCTTAGCACAAGAGCTTGGTTTAATTGCCACTAACATCACCTAGACTTTACTTCCTTGCCTTTGAAATTAGAGGAGTGTATTAAGGCTGATTTTGGCACCCCTTGCTATATTTACCCAGCTTTCCCTAATATTTTTTCATGGGCACTCTGACCCACTTTTTTTTTCCCACTCAAGCTTATCAGCTTGAGCCAATCATGTAGATTTGATTACAGATTTGATTGTCACAGTTTCATCCAGAATTTCTTGGGCTAATCTGTCCTGCTCTTAAAAAAACCCCAAAATTCCAAAGCTTTGCATTGATTCATCATCCAATCATCTAGTTCTTTGGGGATATTTGTGCAGTAAATCAAGATCCATAGACTCACAGCTCTCAATAAGCTATGTGCTCCAAAGGCAACTAAGACTACCCAAATCTGATTCCATTGGTTACTTTTTTAATGTTCTGCACAAGTCACAAAGTAGATCTGAAAGCAATGTTCAGAAGTCTCAGATCTTGCTCCCAAGGTTCAGGAGTTCGCAGCTGCCACAGCCAGTTCTCTCTCAGCAGGACACTGAGCCTTTCCAGCTCAGTGCCAACTTCAATATAGTAAGGCTAATGTTTTAAAAAAAGGCATTATTGCCTGCGAGCATTAGTGGAGTCCTAATTAGATGTACATGCTGGAGATTACAAGGGGACTTGAAGTCTGCTGCTACTGGTTATTATCTAAAAATTAAGCTTTTAAAGCATTTCTTAATACTAACCCTAATTAAACCTCTGCTTCTGCTTTTAGTCAATGGTAATTTCAAGGTACATCAAAAATCTCTTCACCCAGATCTTTAAAACTGCGAAACCCCAGCAAGTGGCCAGCTTCACAGCACACTGCTTCAAAATACCCATGCTTTAACAAATGTGTCTTTAGGGAAACTGCTTGAGCTGCCTTGAGAACTAGTATTGCTGGAATCATGATCGGCAGTGATATGAAAAGCTTCCCTGGCCTGTGGCAGAACAGAGGAAAGCACGGCTGAGCCCAGAGTCCTGAAGCAGCAGAGCTTGTTTCCTTTCATTTCTCTTCCAAGGTCCACAATTATTTTGGAGCTCATTAGTCACTGCAGCTAAATTTGACTGATGGCAGCAATAATTGTGTTTCCAAAGGTTTTAAGAAAACCCAAGAACATTCAGGTAGAAAAGGGAGAGCCAACTCCCAGTTTCTCAGGTGAAGGAATAGATGTCACGAGCTCACCTCTGATCAGAAGTGAGAGAATCCATCTGTAACTACCTGATGTGCAGCACAGAGATTGCAGAAGGTCTATGCTGATTTGCACACTGAAGTCAATCAGCCACAAGGGATAAATCCATAGGAAATCAGGCATAATTTGGTTTGGAGCTCAAAGGTCAATGAACACAGCAGAATAAAGCATTATATAAATACAAAGAGGATGAATCCAGTCTCATGCCAGGAAGTACTGAAAGAACCTAAGCAAATACCTAAGTGCGTAATCATCTGTCTTTAGTCATGTCAAATAAAAGCTTTGTCAATAGTTACAGGCATGTTACTCTGCTTTCAAAAACAATGTTTTTCAAAACAAAAGCACTGCTTTTGTTTCACCTCCTTCACTACCTCCTTTCAGCAATTCCCCACCCAACCTGTCCTTACTGCAGAAAAAGGGGCAGCTAAGTGTGCATAGTTCCACCGCAGTGTTGGAAGGATTAACGACACCAATGCAGAGGAGACTCACCCCTGTTTTGGGTGTACATGCCATTTTCTTCTGCTAAGTATCACAAAGTAAGAATTCACTTCTTTCCTGTGACAAGTGAAAAAGCTTGGCTATATTTAAAACTAACAAGTACATTCCTACAACTGTTTTTTTCAGAGACTCCCAAGATCTTTTAGACAGTTCTCTGCTTCATAGAAATCTGTGACCCATACCATTCCTCCTATGGAAAATTTCCCTATTTAGCTGCTCCATAGCTCCAGAAAACTTTGCAAGATAGGGATAAAAAGTACTATATGATGACCCTTCCCTTTGGGCATCTGACAAGGGACCCCAGTCCCCAGGTTAGTAAGTGTTTCCTAGATCATATATGCAGGAGGTAGAGGCCTCCCTCCACCTGGAGGTGCAGCTTTTCCTGACTCTTCCTTAAGCCCTTCTCTTTGTCTCAGAGCACTGCAGTGGCAGTCAAAAAACCTTCCTGCACCAAAGGTCAGAAGCACAAACAACTTGCTCCTTCTCATCACCCAAAATTATTTTCTAAGGTAATTTTGGGGGGAGAGAAAGGCAAGTGAAGATACCCAGGTACATGTAAGCAATGACAACTGATTTGTCCCATTGTTGTATTCAACGGTGGTAGACAACACAGACACTTGGGGAGCTCCAACAGAACCACACCATCGAAGCTGCAGGCAAAGGTAGCTCAGAAGTGTCGAGCATCAGAGCTGAGCCAAGCCCCTGGATGAAAGCCTGCTGCCTGTAGCTAGTTCTTTAAACAGCAGGTCAGACATGTATAATGCTGTTCCCAGCACTAGCTAAAGAAGGGAGGAACTTTACTAGAAAAGCAGAAAGTTAATTGCAAAAAGCACAGACCATTTACAGATTTGCTTATGCTGAGAGACAAAAGCACTCTACACTCAAACAGAAAGAAAGAACTAAACTCAGAGATATGGGGGAAAAATCAGTATTTCAAAGATTCTGAAATCTATGCAAAGAATTGCGTTACATTAAGAGATGCAGATCCACTTTCAGTGAAATTCAACTTCTACAGAAAAATCACTGTGAAGAGATTTTTATCTATTTAAAAATATATTAAAAAATTAAGCTGTGTGTAGCCTTTTAGATAAATCATACCACCTCAATGCTGGAATAACCAGACCAGCTTTGAAGACTGGTTGCTTCTGCCGAACTCAGTGGGAGCTTTGCCATAGATTGAGAGACAATGGCCTGTTCCTCAGCACAAGTGAGAGAAAAGAATGTACATGTGCTGGAGCAGTGTTTGTGAAACATGGTGCTGATTTTAGTGACGGCTTTTTCCATGCATCAAGCATGAGATCATGTACAGGGCTGTATTTACATGGTGATGTAATTTTGCAGCAGAAGCTGGAAAAACAAGGAGGGTATATCACGTCCAGTATGATTTACGCCAAGCTTTCCATAACTATGCAGACTCCCTCCCATGTCATACAAATGTTGGCAGGACGAAAATAAGAACTGGGACAAACCTGCCCCAGATTTCTAGACAACCTTATGTTTTGGCTGCAAAAGCAACTCATAACTCTGAAAGGAACCTCCATCAGGCAGACAGTTTTCAAGTCAAACAGCATATGTGCTTAATTGAATACTTACAAAAATACCTTTTGTTTTATACAAGTGTCCTGCCAACAAAAGGAAAAACCAGGGATGCCTAATGGATTTAGCAATATATCACTATTTATGTTGTGATCACAAAAGATCAGATGCTCAAATACAATTATTTTCCTAATAATATTTTATGGTAATGTGGTTTACAAACTCTTACACCCACTCATCTTCTGAGGTAGAATCTTACTTTTTTTTTTTTCCTTAAAAGGAATGCCATGCCATGCCATTGAAATGTAAAAACTATTTGTTGACCTTGTTTACATACGGAATGCCATTAGTCATAAATAAATAAAACAGGATTGTTTGATTAACCAGTGAAATTATATACACACGTTTTGGAAAATCTGATTAAGTTTAGTCTACGGTTGGTTTCTAACTATGCAGGCACAGACCTCTGTATGATTAACATTTAACATAAGATCCTAACTGTTCTTCCATTTCATACACATCCATGTGGAACTTGATCAAAATAAAACTGGTGCAGCTTCTGAACCTCTGCTGCTTTCATCAGAATTGTTGTAAGCTGACTGAGTCACTAACTAGAAGCAACTGCAAATCCAACTATAAGCAATGTGTGTGCCTTGTATCTACAAATTAAGTGAACTGACAAAACAGCTTTCTTAACAGTATTTTCAATGACAGTAAACTTGGATGTAACAATCAAAATAGTGGCTGAACATGCATTAGAGGGACAACATACAGCTGTGACCATTAGAAGAGTGCTCCGAGACACCTCTGTTTCCTTCTTCTTGCATGTGTGCTGGAGTACAGAAGGTTTCTTGGTATTTGGTAATTTATATCGTGGATTGGTCTTCAAATGATGCATCACTTTCCTGTTCTGGAAAATGCCTTAGTCTTAAATAAGGAGGAGTTGAATTTGGAGCAACTAAAGTCTTACATGCATTTGTAGTGAGGCAGTCACTAAGCAGTAAAGCAAAATATTCTGCACTTCAAAGGCAAGACATCCCAGGTGATTTCTAGCTGGCGTGTAAAGACAGTCAAATTGAAATAACACCTGCTGGAACAGCCCACTTTACAGGCAGTTGTGCCCTGGGACTGGTGCTAGAAACACGCGTGTATCCTCTGGCCTTATGTTTTGTCTTCAGGGCCATTGTCTAATGTAACAACCATACTGAGAAGCTCTAGGCCCAAATGAATCACCAATAAAAAATGCTTTATGTGACAGGAACAGAAGCACAATTGTTGACAATAGTCACCAAGTAAGACCTCCTTAAATTCTTACAGGAACGCACACAGATGCAGAAAACCCCAGAGCGTGGGGATGAGCACAGGATGAAGCAGTGCCTCAGAGCACGTTCTGCAGGGTGCTCTAGTACCTGTGTACATCTTGTATGTCCTTGATGTGTCAGCAGTTGACTCTCCTACAGGTAACATTACATGAAACAGTGTTCATTAGCTGGCATTTTCTCAGAGAAAAAAGGAGGACTTCAGTTTGAGATGCTGGTAAACATTAGAATAAACAACTGGGAAAAAAAGGAATATTTTCTTTTCATAGCTTTTATTATAAACACATAGATTAAATATTGATGTAGGAATAGAGACTAGTTAGGCATTTAGAAGGCTCGGTGTTCTAAAACAGCCCCAAAAGTCCATTTACACAGTATTCACTGAGCTGGCAATCTCTGTAGAACCACTGCTGTGGTAATTGAAGTCTATAAAACACTGGGATATTCCCTGTCCTCTCTTTTAAACAGAAGAGCATTCTGCATAAGGAAACAGTGGGTTTGCACTTTTGTTTACTGCCACAATGAATAAAATGTTCAGCCACAATGAATAAAAAAGATCCACGTATTCAAGTAAAGATACTCGTAAATTATCAGTTTTGATCCAGTTCCTTTTTTCATTTTACCCAACAGGCCAGGCTCCTCTCAGGTGTTGTAACTGGCTGGAAGTGAACACTGTCAGTCAAGAACCTCTGGGCCCCCTGGGAGCTTTGCAAGAGTGTCAGAGCTAGAACCGATGTTTGCTCTCCAAGTAACATGCAAAACCTTTTTTCAGTTCTTTTATAAAGACTGGTCAAAAAGCAGAACATGTAAGAGCCCGTGAAAATCCTTTTGTTTTCACGATATTAAATTTCAATAACAAAAATCTGGATGGTTGAAGTTTCAATTATCAGCTGAGGGGGGGAAAAATTGAAGAGGTTCTATTTTTTCTTGACACTTACTCAAAGACAAAAAAGTTGAAATAAAGATGCTCTGAGTTATATGCTTCAAGAGAATGTGCTGTCCTGCTTCCTGTGTTCCTTTGCCTTCCAGCAGTGAGTGCTCTCACTGCCACTCTAGTTCCTGTCAGATGTTGAAACTGGATCAGAGTTAGAAAGGAAGGTAGAATTAATCAGGATCTATACAAACATACATGTCTGTACAGCCCAGACAGCCAACAGTAAATGTGTAAGCAGCAGATTTAATGGACTATATATATGTATTTTTTCAATCTGGTAGTTAAAGTAGTGCAAAGAGGTCTGTGCTTTTAGATTTATATATTATCAATTACATACACAGCATTTTTCCCCCTTAAAAATAACTGTGAATAAACCCCTGAAAACATGGGAGCTAATAGAAAAAATAATCTTGGGATTTTGTAGGAAAAATATAATTTCCAATTAAAATATGGTAATTTCTTCTTACTAGAAACAAGAGAAAATATGCTCCCACACAACTTTTCAGTATCCTAGACATGGAACAAATACTTCTGCAGTGGCAGCCCATCCTTTAAACAAAGTCTGAGTCCCTTACAGTGCTACATTTTAATGAATATCAAAAAGCACTTATGTCAGTAAATCTTTGCTCCTTTGTACATGTTAGTCTGGGTTTTGACAATGTAAACAAACGCTGGAGCATTGTTGATTAGATAGGAAGTGCTTTACATATAAGTACTCTATATAAGAAAGGAATCTATCTAAAAATACTGGCTCTGATCCTAGGCAGGGTCATTGCCTCTGTATTATTCCATTGATTCCAAACAGAATTTACCCAAACAGAGCAAGTCTGGAGGGCCCCTCTTGCAAAGATCACTAAGTCAGAGAAATTCTTATCTTTCCATCTCACTGCTTCGAGAGAAGGATGGGGCAAACCCAAGCTACAGGCATGTCAGGGTACTGAACAACACTTCATCAAAAATGGAGATTAGAAAAGCCTTTGGGTACTGCCTTACTGTGTAGTTCCCTTTATGCCTTCTCCTGCTGCCACAGCTTTCCCACTTGCTCAAGCACAGGTTTCTCTGATCTAATGATGTCAACAAGCCCAGAGGCTTACAGGTACCTGGGATCAAGCCACTGATCCGACTGATACCCACAGACTCTGGAGTCTGCCAAAAACAAGGCTGCATATGAGGATGACATCGGCGACTAGTGAAATAGTTGATTCAAGCTGCTTCTCTCCAAGATTGAATTTCTGTGTTTTTATGAAGCCTAAAAGGGGAAAAAATCTTTTTTTCAAGGTGGATTTTTTGAAATCAAATGAGCACTTTTCCCAGTTCCTAAAATGTTCTTCTTAAGAGTATTTAGGCAGTATTTTTCCTGGTGAATTTTCCCAGTTTCCATGGAGGCATGATGCAGTAAAGAACTCCTGAACTTGTGTAGACAATATTTTTCTTCTTATTTATACTATTTTAGACAGCATAGGAATTGTAGAAAAATCAGTTCTGAATTTCATCTCCAGTCTTCAAGATGGACCAATGCTGTACCATTTAACAACAACTTTTTCAGGGTTGGCAATGGTATCTTTCCACTGTTCTGCTGCTTCACTGTTACTGCTATCAGAACTTAACCAGATCTGCATTAAGAAACAAAAACAAAAATAAAAATAAAAGTAAAATTGAGTTTACCTGATATAACACAGAGGCCCAGCCTTTACTAGTTCCAAATAAATGCCATGGAAGTGTAGAACAAGATAAACTCATAGACTGTGACCAAAGTATAACAGCAACAAATACAGTTCTGCTAGTCCTAACGTATTTTGGCTTTCAGCTGGGAACACAGGGAGTCTGTGTTTAAATTTAGCCTCTAAAATAGTTTAGAGAACCCACCACATAATAATGTTTCTGTACTTACTAAGATGTTTTAAGTCAAGCATTCCTTGCTCTATTCAAATGCACGTGCTGGGATCAAGGGCTCATCAGGGCCACTGGCGGCTCTGTGCATTGGAAGGCAGCTGGCCACAAGCCATCTGGCATCCCCTGCACGAGCTGTCCAGCATGTCCACGAGCATTTAAAATTGCACACTCCCACAGACAGGGCCAAACCTGCATTCCACAGAGGTTACTAACATGCCCATACCACACATAGTCACGTAGTAAGAGCCCGTTTCTTCTCAGCACTCAGTTCATGGGCAGTGGCCATTAAAAGAGGAAATAAAGTACAAGTAGGAAATTTTCCCCCTTAACATTATCACTAGCCTCCACTGCCAAAAGAATTCTGCTTATGTAAGTAGGTATCGTTATTTACAGGACTCTATTTCCTTATGTCTTCCAAGAATGAGTCTTTTTAAGACTTCTCAGAAACCTTGACCGTGATGTACATTTAGCCTACACTGCTGGGCCACGAGTCCTCAAGAAGTGAGAATAATGTCTTCCAGAATACCACAGACAGCTGATGTTTCATCCACAGAGATTCAACGTACATCTTGCTCATGATTAAAGACATGCTTGTAAAAGCAGCCTAATCTATGTATTGTCTGCATAGAACAGCATCCAATTAAACATCATTCTCTGAAGAACAAAGTTAATAGATCCAGATATATTCAATTTTTTTCCAGCTACCGAGCCAATTGCTCAAAGTACATTTTTCCCTGAGCCATATTTTATGTCTTCATGTGCTATGTGGCAATGTCTGCCTTCATGAGCTGAAACGTTTTCCAAATAATCTCTGAGGAGCACAAGTAGTTCATTTCCTCCCCTACAAATAAGATCCACGACTAAATGTAACTCCTCAGATTGAAATGACCTCACATATTGCTAAGGGACTGCAAAATCGTATCTAGTTATTTTCTCCCCAGGGTAGCACAAACAAAAAGAATGATTTTTTTTTTCTTTTCCTGTTTCAAATCCAATTCCACCTGCAGGAATTGCAGAAAGATGGGACATGTGTAACATGAGACTCCAAAAAATGGAGGAGCTTCACATAACTCTTGCTGGCATATCATTTCTACAGCATATAGCACATCAGCATCTCCTATAACTGCATATCTTCAGCAGGCACAAGAAACATCACCAGAATGGGACAGTACCATTTTTTATACCTAAGGACAGCACAGTCCTCCATCTGACATAGACATTACAGTTTGGGTCTCCAAATTGATTCTACATTATTCATTTATACATATATTAAAATTCTGCTACTGCATTTAACTGGGCGAGGGAAAGCAAAGAGCATTAAGAAGAGCTATGGCTCACTATACCAAGATAAAAAGGAGAGAAAGGACAGAATGATAGTAAATCAGAACAACCATGGAAAGAGAACAGAGAGAAAATAGAGAGCAGACTACCAAGTTTTATGGTGGTTAAATAAAAACGATCATACAAATGCTTTCAAAGAGATACTACTGAAGTTCTCTCTGTTAAAAAAAACTCAAAACAAGCCTGAAAAATATTTGTGTTTGGACACCTATATTATTACTTGATCATACATACTTAGAATATTGTACCAATTTCAGCATGGTTTTACCCAGGAAGGCAGTCTCATATTGTAGCTGTTGATACTTCCTTTTACACACACCTGTTTGGAAGTGTATTGGTGTGGTAACCAGCACTCCCCTTGCTGTACAGAACAAGACTATGGAGCTCCTGTGAGTGCTATGTTTGTTTTCTTTACAAAGCCTAGAGGCAAGGAGGAGATCGTATGTCTCTGGGAAGAAATCTTTCACATAGTAATGCTCCACACAAAACTACTTTAGAATTTCTTTTTAAAAGAAAAATCAAATGTCAACTCCTATTCTGGTGTTAGTGCATGTTTAAGAGTCTGGTACCATTCTTGCTTGGGTTACATCCAGAGGAGTTTACTAGAATTTACTATTTTGCTACATGCCACCTCATTTAAAGTCTTTTAAAACTCATACCAAGAAACCTGCGGAACTGGATTTTAAGTAAAGGATATCAGGCTATTTAGTAGAAACCAACCTGTCCAAGGAATTGTTTTCTTCTCACTGAGCTTCTGCTGTAGAGCTTGATGAGAAAGCTAATTCCTTGTTCTGCTTGGCTAACTGGAAAAACCATCATTTCTCCCCACTTCACTTGGCCATTAGTGGCCTTCAGAAGGCGAGTCTTCTTCTTATAGATCATCCCTTCTGTAGTAAACATTCCAACCTTCACAAAGAAATCTAGCACAAAAGGGAGGGAAAAAGACATAGCACACAAAGGGTTACTCACAAACACACCCAAACAGGAACCAACAAGATCCATATGTATGGTTCAAATTGCAGCAATTTCTCAAAAGTCTGGCCAAAAGAACTGTACAATAGCTTTCCTGACTAGTCACACAAACAGAGTATGTTCAGTAATATTGAACTAATTAACAGTGTATCCAAACAGCAAGTGCAGGATAATGTTCTTGTATGTCAGGATTAATACTGGGATAAAAATCTTCCAAAATACATAAACACATAGCTTCAAACCAAACAAAAAGTAATCAAGTAAGACATCTGGGGAAATAAGCCTTGGCAATGGAAATCTACTGCACAATATGTTAGTCTGAAGTTCGTAAAGAATATTATGAATTGCCAACCCATTTGAGCAGCAATTTACCTGTTACAAATGCTTTTAGACAGAAGGCATGAAACAGCTGATATGACTTACTTGAGGACAGTGGCGTAGATGAAACAGGAAGGTTTTGTGCTTCAAGAATCTGTAACTGTATCCTCCTGTTTATTGCTTGAAAACAAGTTCCTATTTGAAGTTCTGCACGGCGCACCTACAAGCAGAAGAATGTTGCCATAACATCTGGATTAAGCTGCTTATAAACTCAGGAAACACAGGAATTCTGTCATATGTCGGGCTCCTGCATTTCTATCTGGGATTTCCTGGACAGAAATACAAGCATGTGTTGTATACACAGCCTGCAGATGCACAGTGAGTGCATCTTGCACTTGTCCTTGCTGCAGTGCATGTGCTCTGCTGCTGGAGTGCTGATGTGCAGGGCACAGATGGCCCTCGTGGGCTGCAGCCAGGGGTGCTGGGCAAATAAAGGATCCTCAGTTTTCACCTGGGAAAGATTCTGTATTGGTCACAGCAGACACGTGCAGGGAAAAGCAGACATGTTGCTGCAGCTCTACTAAACCTGGGTGTAGAAATGAGAGACCAGGTATGCTCCACTTACACAGAAACAGTTCTCCTCCCACACTTTTGAATTTTGCAAGATGGAGATGCAAGCCATGTTTTCCGTAGATACAAGACCCTGTCACTTAATGTCATGAATGCTTAGAGTGACTGCATACTGTGGAGTTCCCTTTGTTATGGAAGTCCTTGTGTTTTACATGCCTACACACGTACACCCCTGCCACACACATACTCTGAAGGAACCAAGATCTCCAGTCTCATTGTTTTTTTAGAATGTTTGCTAGTGGCAAAGTTGCATGGAGTCATCCTCATCACTCTCCTGTCAGACTCTAACATGCTCAGAACACTGTAAGAGCAGCAGGAAAAGGCCAGTGGGATAAAATTCCACCTTCCCTGACACCCTTAATTTAAGTGGACTCTGCTAGTCTTGGTTCCCTTCATGTTTTAATGCACTTCAGTGAAGCGAAATGCACCAAGTGAGCGAGCAACAGGTCAGATAGAGAGAAGTCAGGCTCCAGTTCATCAAAGAGACCCAAATTCTCTTTGCAGGTCAGCTACAGAATTTCTGTGTAATCTCTTTGCAGGTCAGCTACAGAATTTCTGTGTAACCCTGAGAGGAAGCCACTTACTCCACTCTGAGCTTTGGCTTTCTGCTGGCAGGGAGGGTAGTGTTTGTTGCCTCACAGAGTAGTACAGGGATGAATCCCAGCACTGTCTGGAGGGCTCTTGGATATAATGGTGAGGAAAGCCAACACAGAGAGAGATACCATGAGATGATTCAGAAATTTACATTGAGATGAAATGCTTTCTAAAACAGCTTCCTCTGTCACTTAATTGGACTGCTTTTGAAGCAATATGGTTATTCTTGTTAGAACCAAAAAATGTCAAGTGTAACTTACATTAGAAATCAAGAGTATCATTCATTTTACTCAGACACACTTAAATAAAATTAGCTTTTGAATTGCTAATTCAAGTTTAATTTGTTGAAAATACAAATGTCTAGACACAATCCATAAAAGAAACAAACAAAGTAAGGGTAGGGGTAAAGGAAATCCCACTGTGAAAACCACCTGTTTCTTATTACACTAATGGAAATGAACTGTATGAATTATTACTTCACAGCATGCAAGCTGAACATTAAATATATGGCTGTCTCTGCAGTTTCAAGCCACTGAAGATCTTAGCACTTTTCTTCCATAAAAAAGATTCCATTTGCTCTGAGCTCTTGCTGTGAGTGCTGAGGATCTTCTGATGCTTTTTTGGTCAGAAAAGACAATTATCTGGTGTCCTTTGCTGAACATTTCCCCAGAATGCCCCTCCCTCAAGCTGTGGGCCACAGTGTGGAAGAGCTTGCTCTAGCTATTTTCCTAGAAACAGCTGCAGTTTATGACCAGAACAGCTATGTGCAAAGTTCAAAAGTCTGCATTTTTTCCCCATCAAAATGCCTTTCCCCAAGGATGTGGAGAAAAGAAAAACAAAGAACCCCCATCGTTTTTACTACTGAATTATTTTACTTTCATTTCCAGCAACTCTTTCAAGGTGAGATAACACACACTTTCACAGTATTGGCACTTACAGGTGCTTTGGAAGGAGGAGATATGTCCAGCCAATGACTTGACTCCTGCGAGCTCAGCTCCTGCAGTGCCAAGGAACATTCTCCAATTGTTTTTTTCCTGGGAGTCTGTGTCTGGATTTTAAATACCAATCTGACAGCCTGCAGGCTTTGCAGTTTAATAGCAAATACAAAAGTTTCCATAAATTCAATGTCCTAGAAAGAAAAACAGAGGAGTAACATCACCATTTTAAGAGAGTCCTGATTCCAAAACCTAGAAGACAAGGGGTCTTGGTTCTATATCTACTGCTCACGACTACCCTTCTAGGCTGCCATGGAAAAGCGTGCCTTTATACTGGTAAACCCACACAGACTCACCCCCCCTCATTGTTGCATCCTGGCAGGGGCAAAGCTCTGGATTATTTTTCACTACTATAACGAGTTGTGGCCATCTCTTCTGGAGCTTTACGACAGCACACACACATTGTTATAACAGATTCTGTGGCCTTTTGCCACAGCCTCTCCAGCTAATTTTACTTTCTTTCATCTTTGGCTCACATTATGGGAGGTTCATGTAGTTTTCCCTTCCACCTTGTTAATATTCCTTTACTGCCACTATCAGGACTCTTGTCCCATGTAGCCAATTCTTACTATTTTCTGTAGAGACAAAGTATGAAATGGTGTCTCCTGCCATATGAGAGGCAGTACCTCAGTTACCTTCCCTGGGAAGAGTGTGAACCTACAGATATGCCCAGTCTTCCTCTGGTCCCCCACCATGGAGCTGCCAAGGCCAGCAGCTCCTGGTCCAGTCCCCTCTGAGCATCTGCCCTGCAGACTTGTGAGAGAAGGAGGGCAACAGTACAGTGCAAGAGAGGATACAGGGGAAGCAAGTGGAATGAGGCTTTTAAAAGGATTTTGAGAAGGTGAGGGAAGTAACCCACATCTAGGCAACTACTACAGCAAATATGGCATAGGACCAGATGTTTGGGGTTTTTTTTAAAAATCCATTTACGTTTCACATTTATTTATTTTGGGAAAAAGATTTTTCAGCATTTTCCCTTACACTGGAGCCCTCCTTGGCAGAAGATTTGAAATGCACAGGTTTGGGCAGCGTGAGAATTCCCTTGACACAGATACGAGGATTCTCTCCACAGGTAGAAGGCCAGCTCAGGTCTTTGCACTGCAACATGGAAAACAGTCAGTTTAGACAATGTAAGACTGGTTTTTACCATTTGATGTAGTTACGAGGTTTCTGTCTACTCAAAGTCCCATTGTTTAAAAATTATTCCCAGTTCCTGGAAGAATATAAAACAACCAGCATAACAGTATCACATTTTTTGCTAAGAAAAAAACCACAAGAAGCTACATGTCCTCGAAGTGCTATTATGGTTCTGCCCTGAAAGAACTGTTAGATTTAAAGTCACAGAATCACAGAAGTCACTTAAATGCTGCCTCCAAAGTTGCTCCCATTTACTGCCTTCAGATTCCCACAGGAAAATGTCTACAGCAGGACCAGCCTGTGGCCAGCTCAGCTGAACAGTTCGCTCCACAACCAGAACATGCTAGTTTATGTATAGTAACATAAGGACTTATATACTACTTCTTACTATTGGCTGCAGCAGAACAGAGATTGCAACAGGGAAAAAAAAAAAGAAATTAAGGAGAGGAAGGGTACTTTGAAGCCCAGCATTACATTTGACTGAACTTTGTTTATATTAATACTTAGAATTAATTTTATTCTTCTCCTAAAAGTACTCATTAAAGTAAAAGAGTGTCAAATTTAGTGATAATTAACACTAAGTACAGTAATATAGTAATCTGAATAAATGAACAACTTATTTATTTTTGCTTACATGTAAAACTGTGATCCAAATCTGTTCTACAGAAGGAACATAACACAACTTCACATTCAGTCTTCCGAAGTCTCGTTCATCACCTGATAATGTAATAGTATCTGTGGAGGAAAGACAGTGTTTTTAGAAGTAATGCAGTATATTAAATGTTCATTCTGGGAATAAGGGAACTCATTAGTAGGTGGACTGATTATCTTTGCAAACCCCTGTTAAAATAAGTTTGAAATATTTTAACACCTCGATTTTAAGGACAAAATATTCACCACGTCCTGTAGCTCGACCTTCCGCAGAGCGAAAAGCCTTCACATTTCATAGAACAGAATCACAGAATATGCCCAACTGGAAGGGATCCCCAAGGATCACTGAAGTCCAACTCCTGGCCCTGCAGAGGACCACTCCAAAAATCATACCATGTGCCTGAGTTATCTCTACTGAATTTAATAACTTGTGTTGTACTCGAACAACTTTTAGAAAGAAAAAAAGGATGTGCCCGAGACACCCAGAACACATTTATATTCTATCACTTCCCTTAATCTCTTTCACTGTTAAGTTTATAAACTGGCCTCCTGTTTATCTTTCTCGGATTTCAATTCCAGTCTAGTAAACGTTTTACTATCATGCTTTCTCCATGTCAGAAGAGCCATTTAATATCCAGCATTTCTGTCCTGACTAGAACTAGGCCATTGCCCCCAGTCTTCTTTTTGAGGAGACTGGGTGAAATTCTGACTTCTAACAGAGTGGCTTTTGTGGGGACTTGATTAATTTTTGCAGGTTTGTTTTGCAGTATCTCCATCTCTTCAGCATTCTTTCATAAAGGAGGATACTGGGCTTGCATGCAATAGTCTTGTCTAATTACCAGTGTAATATGGGTACTAGATTTCAGGCACTTCCACAGAAAAATATTGATACATGAAAAAGGACTAGACCTGTGATCTAGTGCTACATTCTGTCCTAACAGAATGTCTGTAATTTCTTAGTTCATGAGGGTAGTTAATCCAGGGGTGAATTTTTCAAAAGCATTAGAACTCCTCAAAGTCTCATTTGCTCAGTGTCCTGACAACAGGAAGGTGCAACACCAAAACTCTTAATTTCAAATTGCAAAGTAATCTCTAAACTGATCTGCTAGTCAGATTGATCTCATAAAAAAAAAAGAACAGTAGAAAGAGCTTAATATTTCATGTGCAAAGGGAAATATTTCATTACAAGGTAAACAAACAAAACATTACCCAGACTTCTGTTACTGCCTTGTGAATCCTTCCTAGAAGAGGTACTGCTAGGTACACTGGAGACTGAATCATATCTCTGGAGGGGAAAAAAACCCACTTAGTTCAGAGCAACACATTAAAAAAACAGAGAGATTATATACCATCAGACAAGACATGATAAAAATAAAACACTAAATTTCAAATAATGGCCTCATTCCCTACTAGTCTCTTTACCCACCAGCATCAATTACTATTTTGATGCAATGAGCTAATACAAGACCCATTTGACCAGCACAGATTTCTTTTGCTCATGGATATATACACGGAGTTTCATTGCTATGTAAAAGATAATTATTAAAAAATAAATAAAAATAAATGCAGTGTTTTGTGTCAATGGAAACTTCTAGTGTTTCACTTTTTCACTGCTGGGAGAAATCATGAGATGCTGACCCCTGACCTGTTGTCTGTCTCGTCCTGCCTGACAGCCTGCTCAGGTTTCTCACCAGCCCTGCTGGGTGAGGACAGCACGTCAGAGGAGCCAGCAGGAAAAGGCCTCTCCAAGGTGGTCAGGATGTTGAACTTTCCCCCCTAGTCCTCCCAGTGCACAGTACAATGCCCTTCAGTATTTACTTTGAAAACACAACGCAACAGGAACCGACACACCGAGTAAGCGGAGTTTTCAGTATAACCTAAGTTTTCTATATATATACATATATATAAGGGGAACTCACCTTTATGGCTCGATGAGGTGGGCTTCTGAGATCAAACATTGAACGACTTACATCAAGTGATCCAGGGAAAGCACTAGGTCTCAAATCACTAACTAAAAGACAAAGAGAACAATACCAATCATGTAAGCATCACTGCTAGGAAAAAATTTAAGTAGACCTATGATAGAATTGAAACCTAGCTAAAGAACATCCAAGGAAGGACATCAGCACCTTTCCCCACTTCCCTTTTCCAAAATGCTCTTCTGAAATGGCAAAATGGAGAGAGCAAGCCATTAAAATATCTCAGTTCCGTCTGTGAAATAGTTCAAACTGACTTGGTCACATTGGTAGCACTAGCAGGATGAGGAGCTTGCCTCAAAGTTCTTTCATGGGGAGAAATGTTTTGTTTAGTAGATGCTTTAACAAAACAGAAGAGCTTTGTTTTGAAACCTAGTCAGCCAGAATGGGGGTTTAGCCTGGTCTCCTGTTTAAAATTTTTCCACAGTAAAGATTCCACGGGCAAAAACATGGTGCCTGCTAAATTTGGCCTGATCTTTACCGACCACTGTGTCAAAGCATCACACTTACCACCCTTACTAGAACTCAGACAAAGCATCTTAACTCTAAGATGACATGTACCTGTTATAGCACAAAAGCAAGATCTATATTTTATAGAAGGGTGGTTTCCTCAGCAGCTGGTGGTTAAGTAGATGCTATCAGTTTTCTTTTGACCTCAATGCAATACAGAGCTGAAGGACATTTTTTATGCATAATTATGCAGCAACAGTAGATGAAAGCTGAATTAATGCCACTGTTTCAGGAATCTCTGCTGACTCCAGCAATGTTCAAGAGGTTTTTAAAGCCTCCCAACTCAAAACTGGCCCCTACTGAAATGAATGAAAGCAGCATAGTTTAACTTCTAGGGCTATCTGATGCAATTAATTGCTTGTTGCTGCAGTGCTGTGTTGTGGCATTGCAGAAAACTTCCACTGCAACCCCTTGGTCATTACCTTAACAGAATTATATCCTTCATTTCTGAAAATTTATTTCCCTTTTATTAGTATCAAAAGAAATAACTAATTATGTTTATTGTAAGATATGATAATCCTTCCCAAGGAAGGGAAGGAGAACCAAAAATAAAGAAAGTTTTGACAACCCATGGAAAGAAAAGGATAGTAACAATATCATTTAGATAAAATTTAATGAAGGTCTGTATGTCTGGCATGAGTTCCAAACACTCTCTTTGTGCATGACACAAATGGGCCAAGTTGTTCACTGAGTCTGGTGTAGAAAAAGCATTTTAATACCATAGGAGGACTAGAAAACTTTTTTGATATAGTGAGAGCAAATAGGACAGACCAGACCATTACTTGATTTCAAATTGACTATGGTTATGGAAAATAATTCCATATTCAGTACTCATAGCTTTCACAAACTACTGGAAATGATCTGCTCGAGCCTACAAGTTACAAATCACTAAAATGCTTTAAAGACAGTATAATCTGCTGTTTCTAGTAAAGCTGGTTCACATTCTCAAAGAGCTTGGGGGTGGGGTCGGAGCAAAAAGATTGTGTCTTTTGCAAAAAATTAGATTTTTAATGGGAAAAAATGGCAATTTTTAGACTGAGAGAGTTGTCTATAAAATATTTTTTAAAAAGCAGAAATATTTTAACCATAAAAATATGTTGCTTACCAATAATAACAAGAATTTGGGAAAAATGTTAATTAATTTATTTTTCAGTTTGTTTATGTGGGTTTTTTTATGACAAGAGGAGGGACTTCATATTAAAATTCTAGAATTTCACTTCATACTTCCAAATAAACACATCATGTAGTTCTAAACCCACACACATGAAAAATAGCACTTGCTGCAACAAACTAGCTTACTTTTGCTTAAATAATCTATAACTGCACATGAAGAGAATCATCTAACTTCCAAAACAGCTGTCAAAAAACTCTGGAGGAAGAAGGCATTTTAAAACTGTACTCTAGACACACTAGAGTAACCTTTCTTATGTTTAAACTTATTAAGATAAAACTAGTAAAGTGTTTACTTAACTTGAAGAAAAATGGAAAAAGAGATGATGAACTGAAGGGAAGATGTTCAAGACAGTTTTATAAAACCCATTTGGCTCCCACCACAGGTGCTTCCAGAGCTTAGTAGAACCATATGTGTTAAAGGCTGCTAAAATTCTACATGTGTTTTGTTCTCTTAAAAAAAATATATGGAGTAGCCTTTTCATGTGGTCTCTATGGTGATTCAGAATTATTTTGAAACAGGACACAGACTGAGACGTTTTCCCCCAGCTGTAAAATAAGCATGATATACCATTCTAAATAAAACATCTTTAAAAATGCATGCTACTGCCAGCTTCCGATTTACTGAAGAGGCGTGTGCATTTCTTGAGTGTATGAGTTTTCTGAATGCATTTGCCTTAGTCACAAGCAACACCTAGTCATCTACTTCAGTCTAAACAGCATTCATTGGAGGATACACATACCAATGAACAGCACAGAGGACAATTTTTACCTAGGCAGCCAAACACTTTTTATCTAAACTTCTACCATCACGCAGCCTTCCCGTATTCTTACATACAATGAGAGGTGGGGACATTTCTGTAGCTTCAAAAGCAAACTACAAAAAAATCTGGCATCATGTCCCATTTTGCACCTGCTCTTATCACCTGCTCCTGACTGTTTTTGTCTCCCCGTATACTCCTCAGGCATCCCTCCACTCAACATACTGGCTGACTTCCTTTTGTCATCTTCCTCACTCCTATCCCTGGTAGCTGAAATCTCCTGTTCTGCATCCTGTTCTGGATCAGAGGCAGCTACAGTAGCTCACTCTGCCAATTTCTCTACCTTTGTGTGATGCATGCAAGATTTTTTAAGCCCTCAAAAGACAAAAAGTAACAGTACAGCTGAAAATCAAGCCGAGCTGGCACTACCTGTTGCTTCACCATCCAAGAAGTGTCCGTAGCATACAGACTGCCTTGCGAAGTGCTGTAATCAAACAAGTCTTCTATAGACTAATGGTTTTTTCTTCTCTTACCTAGGAAACCTGAATAAGGGAGGAAGACAGAAGAGCAAGGGTGTGGTCCTCCTCACCTGATCCATATAATTTCCTACTATCTGGTTTTGCTTGGAAGCGCCTAATGAGATCTGGCGAAATGCGATGCTCCAAATAGAAGGGGTTGTACACGTCGTAGCGGGGCCACTGGTACACACCATGCAGTTCTGCTTTCCGGTCACCAAATGAGGCCCTGGCAGATTCTGTGGAGCACAAGTAAACATCAAATGCAAGAGTTCCAGACGTAACACATGCTGCCTGGCTTCATAAGGCAGGCAGAGTGCCTTCAGGGCAAAGGACAAAGTATTTCAATATTATCTACTTTGGATAAAGTTAAAAAAAAAAAGAAAAAGAAAACATATATTCACATTATGTCAGGTTTCCACAGTGTGTGAGCAAACACTGGAATTAAACTAGCCATAAAAAACTATGCACACCCTGTCTTGGAGTTTCACAGTAAATGCCTAAGTAGTTAAAATATGGAAGGCTCCACAGACAGACATCAAGACAGAAATTAACAGGAAAAGTAGGGCCATGTGTACAGCAAAACTCTGATTTATTTGGCTACCTACCCCCAGGATATTCCCACTCAGCTAATAGATCCCCAGACCTTCAGGAAGATCTTGTATGGAAAGATAATGCAGCTTGTGATTGCAGTCTCCTTGTTATCTGTTCTCCATGGGAAGTCTATCCACAGTAAAATCACTGATCCAAAATTACTTAAATTGTTGGCTGAGGCACAAGTAGACATATCTGAGAATGCTTGAATCCCAGCCCTTTACTCAGCCCATAATAATTTCAGAAAAAAACATGTACATCTTGGTCAGCAAAAGAGTGAAGAACACTGCTGTAGTGTTCTTCACTGTCTGGAGTGAAAAGAAGCCATATGTAACAGTACATGTGACAGAGAATGGGCTGACCTGGATTCTGCCAGACTCTGACATTTGCTTTGTTCACGTCACCTCCCTGGACTTCAAACTATCTCTTAAAAAGCTCTTTACCACACAATAAAGTGCCCTCAGTTCTGCAAGTGTGTTGCACCATAAGAGGCAAACTATCACTCTTGTAAAATCCTCACATGTTAGTAAAGCATAAAAGAGTAACTAAAACACTGAGAGGGAACATGAGCAACGATAAAGGAAGAATTCAAGCATAATGGGCTTGAGCGTGACGTAAATCAGGACGAAAGCTAGAAGTGAGGCCATAAAGAATTGCTACATAGCAGATGATGGAAAAGCCAGTGTTCCAGACCAGGAGCACGCTTCTTCCTGCTAGCTCACTTCTGTGAGAGCATGAGACACACTGCAGTGAGTACTGAAGAGAAAGGCTGCCAGAACTTAATTGCTTTCAGAAAGGATGCCAAGAGCTAACACTGAGAATGTCCTGTTTCACTGAAGGAAAATGGCCAGACATGCACAGAAAATGGAGTGGAAATGAGAACAAAACCTGGACTTCTACAGATATTTAACAATGGTCTAAGAAAAAAACACTCTAAATACATTTTTTCAACATGCTGGTGCTTTGGCTAATGTGAAGAAGGAATGTCAGCACACTTCACTGTATTTAGTAAATCTCCCTAAAAAGTTAATGCTGCATTTTAAAACACAACTTTAATGAGGCTCAGAAAGCTGTACTTTAAAAAATAAGTATTTATATTTGGAAACAGAAATGAAAGTTTCTACTTGACATAAGAGCCACTTTTCAAATATTTGTTCAAGAATTTAAAATATTTGCTCATGAGAGACAACTATGAAGAGTTGGGTCATCTTGCCAGAAGATCTACCAGCTTATAGCCTGTGGGCCACTCTGTACAACAGGTCCTTCAGAAATGACCAGGAAGCAGAATTCCCAGTGCAGACAAGTGACTGACTGATAAGATTGTGTAGAACAGCATGAACTAAGAAAACACTCATTTAAAGGCTTTTAAACACATCTTCCTTCTCCCTGGAATACACCCATGCCTCACAGTCCTTGATGGACTTTTCTGTACAGTATCTTGAGGACGAGATAGGACAAAGCAAGGCAGAGCCTGAATCCAGACCCAGTAAGAAAGGGGATTATCAGGAGCATGTCCAGTTGTGGAGATGAGGCTCAGAGATGAGGGGGGCCTCACGTGTCCTACCTCCAGCTATTCAGCTGCCTGTTCATGTCTGGTGAGACATCACAAGAAAAGCCCACTAAAAAGACCAGGCACAGAAGGGCCAATCTATACCAAACAGCTCTGCTGGGCTAATTAGCTTGGCTCTGGTGCCAGTGTTAGCAGCAGTGGTGGGTGAGGAGGAAGTTTGGTAACAGGCTCACAAGAGCAAAAAAGAAGCAATGGCAAGGACCTAGGGAGAGAGAGAAGCGTGGGAATAAAACCACACAAACAAAAAAAAGTTAGGTGGCAACTGCATTAGTTATTATGCAACATGTGGTTGACTTCTTTCAGTTATTAGGGTTTCCACCTTCAGAAAAGAAATACAGTCACGTGGAACTAAAAGCATATTACCAGCTTATCACGTCCTTGAGGCAAAGCAATGCTAGAGAAAACAACTGTTCAGGTATGTCCCTGTGCCAACGTTCTCCCTTACCTAATTCTAGGCATCTTCTGGCAGGACTAAAAGCCTAATGACAGCAAATGCCCTGCAACTCATGTTACTGGGCCAGGATCCTACTCTTTTAAAATGCCACTGTGTCTAAACTTCACATACATAATTTTGGCAGTTTGAAGCAGAAGACTGCTGTGAAGCAAAAATCACAGCATCACGTATAACCTCACACCATGGAGATCTGTCTCCCCAGCCTCACAAAAAGCAGGAAAAAGAGCAGGAAATAGTAGGGACAAAAAAATTCTGCCAAGCAGTAGCAGTTGCCATCTATTGGCAAAATTTGAAAAGGAAGATGTGTTAGTATGGTAAAACATATCAGTATATTAACCACGAAAGCCAGTCCATCCTCCTCTTTTTACTTGAGTGATCTGGATGCTGGGGATGTGTTAGGTCTTTTCTTGCCTCCAATAAATTCTTTACTGAGGATTCTGTTTCCTTTAAGTGTCTTTCATTACTTTTGAATATGAGCGCTGGTGTGCAATCCTCCCTTTCAGTGTTATACATGCAACTTCACAGAGATTCAGAGTGGGATGACATACTTCCCAAAACCTCTCTGGGTGTCCAGAGAGAAAAGGAACAAGGTCCCCAGGCTCCCCAGGGAAGTGGCCAGTTCAAGAAGGATTCGGACAATACTCTCAGGCATATGGTGTGATTGTTGGGGTGCCCTGTGCAGGGCCAGGAGTTGGACTTTGATGATCTCTGTGGGTCCCTTCCAACCCGGGATATTCTCCAACTATGAAACAAGACCAGGCTTCTAGAAAAGTTCTGCAAACATATGTTTTCAGTAGGAATACTTGATAACTTTCAAGGAGTAGCAGAAACTAAACAACTATTTCAGCAATGCTGTTTGTATTTTACCTTTAATCCCTCCAGCATGTGAGATACTAGGAAGGTTCTTCGGCTGTACGTAAGCCAATTTGAACGGAGGGACCACAAATGGTACCTCCTGGCCATCCAAGGGCAGTTTAGAAAGCAAATAATCCTCTGAACAGCCAACTTGACGCTTCATTGACACAGAAGACAATGGAGGCTTCTCTACAATAGTTGGCTTGCTTGCAGCTACTGCTTCAGATTCCTGCACCATGGAAACTGCTAAAAATAAAGAGCAAGGAAAACAGACAGTCCACATGTGCACTAATTTTTGAACAATACTATGAGCAGATCTCTTTTATTAATAGTATCTGTGCTTGATACATTACTTAGCAGCTGCTAGTATTCAGTTTTACAGCATTCAGGACTAGCACCTGGAAATGATTTTCATCCTCCTGACACCTGTACTGGTCCAAAATCTTTGTTGACCAAGTTTCTATATTCATAGCTACCTTCCTTTTATGTGAATTTTCACAAAAGCTACCTTTGTGTCACTAAAGAGTACTTCAAATAAGTAAGACACCAAAGAAAATCCTGGCAGCAAATTCACAGAGTTAAAAAAAAAAAAAAAAGGGCATTCAAATTCTTAGAGTTTGAAAGATATAAGCCCTTTATACAACCTTGGGTAAAAAACTTGGCTGTTTTGGACAGTATTCCAGAGTGCAAAGGGCAGACTTCAGACAAGTGTTATTTCTCAGTTCCAATTCATAACACAAAAATGCACGTGTTCAATCTTCAAGTGGAGGTATGGAAAGAATTTTGGATGTTGCAGAAGAAATCAAGTTTATCAGAGGTGGCACAATCATTTTATTAATGAGAAGTTTCACCGTTAATGAAACCAGAACAGCAAAACCCTTAGTTTGTGGCATTATGTCTGAACTCACAGTCAATTTTTTCCTTGTCCATGAAGAAACACCATTTACAGCAGCTCTTTATACATTCTGTTGCCATTGTTTTCAGTGTTGCAATTTAGAGGGGACCACAAACAAAGATCCAGCTATGAAACCTGAAAAACACAATACAACAGACCATAGTAGATGGGAACAGTTCAAATCAGAATGCAATATTATCAGTTATTTAATATTCAGTCGCTTATTGGACACAGTCCCAGAGTCAGTGAGAAAGTTACTTCAGTCATAAAAGGATCTGAGCCATCAGATTTCTCTCACTGAAACAGAATATTTTTATATAAAAGCACAATGAAAGAGGTAATAATTTTACTATACAGCATCCAAATACTTTCAGTGATCCACTCAGACAGGTCCCTGTCTTTTGGGAATACTAAAATTCACTTCGTATTTGTGTGTGCCACTGGGCTTTAGAGTTTACTCAGCTTTACAGCTCTTTAGACATGGTCATGTCAAGTCCTTTGCAAGATGTGTTTTTCATTCTGTTTCCCTTGTTCATGTTTCTCCTATCCTCTTTCACTCCTCTACTGTTTTCACATACATCTATACGTGTTTACATTTTTTACTCAAGATACTCCATACTTTTAACTTGAAAACACTCTTTATGAATGATGCCAAAATTGCCTTCTTTAGGGAACTACTGCTTTCTCATAATTGTATACACATGAAACTGAAGACCTGGTTTATTATATAATTGTCTGCTGCGCATACAGAAATAGAGCACACGACTTTCAGCAAAATAAGAGGCATGTAGTCTACTAAAGAAGGAGAACATGTCTCCAACAGCTGCTTAACATTAAAAGAACTTTATGACAATGCTAACTGGCCTCATTTAAATGTCTTTATTCATATCCTTATGTTCTCTTTTCAGAGGAACACAGACAGCTGTGTTGCCTCCTGTCCAAAACTTTAGCTGTCTAAGTCTAGTCCTTTTACATTCACCTAAAGTACAAAACGTTCTCAGTAGAACATACCCAAGACACAATTCTAAGTCCATGCAGTTTAGAAGACACCAAACAGAACATGAACATAAATTGAAGAGATGGGGAAGAAACCAGTCAGATAAAGAGGGAAAACACAGAGTACCTCCAGTACTGCTATTTACGTTTTGGAGTTTTGCAGTCACTGATATCTTCATGAGGAAGCCCTAAACTAACCTGTTATCTTCATAGTAGTTGTGTGAAATATAATGAGGGTTTACTATTAAAACTACAGAACTGTTCCAGAATTATTCTTAATCGTAAGCTATCACAAAGTATTGATTAGAAGGAAATTCTTAAAATATATTCCCATTAAACCTAAACCTAAGTAAACCATTATTCCACTGCAACAAAGACCTAAGGGAATATTTGGTTTAACACAATTTCTCTGAATAATTTTTGCTGGTTTAACCACTGAGTGATATTTATCATTTCCTTTAGTTTTATACCGCATTTTGTGCTCAAAAGGGCAAAATATAAGTGACCCAAATATAAAAACCTCAGAAGTAGCCTGAAAACTGGTACACGTTGTTCTGGAATAATGTAGGCTACTGAAGAGATTACAGCATAGTCTCTAACCAGATAGGGCAGGGGTGCAATATTCTGCTTTGAAAGGGACACCATTGCTCTTCACAGAATCCATCACTCAGTACTTGCCTTGATCTCAAAATTGCCTATGAGTGGAAGTACAGCATGAGATCAGCATCAAAAATCTTCAGGGCAATGCCACCACCTCCAGAACCTGCTCTGCATCAGAAGCACAGAAAGAAGCATGAGAATTTCTAATTAAATTTTCCATGGTTTTTAGGATCAAATTTTCATTGCTGCTCCTCCCTTGGAGGCACACTCACGATAACTAAGCCTGCTAGTTTACTTATGGTTCCCTTGCAGTGATTTTCCTTCCCAGCTGTTATCAGTACACAGCTGGAGTTAATATGCTTCCCTCTTGTTCACCATGTTTAAACTGGGCTGAAACAGCTGCTCTGTTTGCTCTAAGCCTTGCAACAATGGTATCTAAGCCTCAGTGGCAGTTTGCACAGGGAAAACAGACTTTTATCTCAAAATGTCCAGATTGAATTTATTCACTACTGATGGTGAAGAAACCAAAATGTTAGCAACTGCCCTGCTGTCCAGCTACATAAAGGGGAAAAATTAGTTTTTCTGCATCAGAGAAAAGTCATTTCATGATAGTGATTTGTTTAGCTGGAATCATTAATGTGAGCAAATAAATAAACATAAATCATCTGTCACAAGCAGTTGCCTTTGCATCACAGGGCTGAGTGCCTTACCTAGAAAGAAAGGACTACCTATGAGTACTGAGGACATGACAGTAACAATGCAATTCTGCATCTTCTGTACTTCTGTCATTAAAACTGACCATGTTTTTCACAGTAACACCAAGTCACCTGTGACAGTCTTTAATCATTATCTTTTTACCCCATTTATCAATATGCAAGTGTTCATACATTTTTTTCTATCTGAAGACAAATATAAAGCAATTCATCACCACCTACTATATAGAAGAGAGTACACTATTTACAGACTACTGTTTTGTAGGCAAGGCTGTATCAGTAGCCAATGCCAAAGTATATAGACATATAACTCAGAGTTTTAGCTTAAATACTGGATTTTGAAAAGAAAGTTCCAAGAGCAAGAGACTAGAGCACTGTTTACACTTTCTTTAGGCTTAAAAATGTAGTGGTTTCAGTGACAAATATTGCACTTGGGTTCCTAAGCTTACACCGCAGCCACATTACAAAAAAAAAGACAGCATTTGCTGAGGGACAGATGATCACCATCTAGACACAGTGCTCTCTCATTCTACTTGGAGCACTTTGTTCGTGAAAGCACAACATGGATGGTCTCAAATACTTTTAAAAATTTTCATTCACTTAATTAAGCTACATTGATAAATATAGTTGGTTTTTGGTATAGTTCAGAAGAGCAGCCCTGGAAGGAAATGAGAGGGCTTGGCTCCCAGTTAATATATTTTCTCGTATCTGTATTTTCCAAACAGCCCACAGTTAGTTATACAATTTTCACTGCATGCAAAAGTTTTCTCATAACCATGTGGGAGAAAATGAAATGTAGTATGTTTTGTTCCATATTTTATTAACTGAAAATGAACAAAATTATTGTAGAAGTCTAAACAAGTATCTAATGATCTTGACAGCAGTTGATATTTCTATCAAAGGTTAAACTTATCCCACATGCCAGAACTTTTTGCTGGTGTCGACTACCCAAAAATCCTCAGTACATTATTTAACAGTTGTTGAAAGGCTGCACTAACATGAATTTGTCTGGGAAGGCATTTATGAAATAAACCTGAACCGTAGAGACGTTTGTTAGGTGCATCATCACATTCCAAAGAAATACTGACTGCCCAGCAATATCATCCATCTTAAGAAGAAGTCAGGACTCCTTGACACTATCTCTATGCTTTGAGGCTAGTTTTTTTTAGCCGATATGCATGTATTAAGGACATATTCCATTTTGGAGATACTAGACTGAGAAAAGGATGGGGGAAAAGGAGAATTATCCCTCATTTTCAGACAAAAAACTGAAGTAATCAATTTGCAGGAGAAGAAGAGAGAACTGAACGCAGATCTTGTCACTCTGCCTCAAATTCTCCCTTTCTTGGTGTCCTTCACTGATTTCAGTAACCCTTTTCATTTCTCTCTTCTAGTATCAAGCCAAAGTAAGATAACCAATTGTAACTTGCCAATGGTACTTCCACGCTAAGGCAAAAGGAGAGCCAAGCTTATTAGAACATCCTGGAAACGACAAAGTTTAGAAAGCAACCACACACATACACTGAGCCTAGAGAATTACAATCACTATTGCTTTAATGGGTTTAGATGGAAAACATAAATTATCTTAATGATTTCCAGACTTCTCTGATAGAAATTCTGACTGAGCTAAAATCAGATAAACAGAGTATCAAAGACTTTAGTTCCAGATGCCTCCAGAACTATTACAAGACAGAGATGTTTGGAGAAGAAAGTAAATATTTTCAACAACTCATTAAATAAAAAGAACATGATAGAAAACGGATGATCGCAATATTAAATATTTAAAAGCTGAAAGCAGTCTGAAAAGAAATGTCAGGTCTTTGCTGCCTTATGAGGAAAGGGTGTGTTTTGCAACAAGTTTGTAGGCTGCCAATGGACTTTACTGCATTTAGTCACAGCACTGCTCCACAGGAGTGGAACAGGCAACACGCTGAAAACTATGCAAGGGAAACAAAGGTGAAATAGGTGCTCTCAAACAGGGAAAGCTGGCTAAACCAGTGGCTACAAACGTTTTGTTTTATTGGATTTATTGCCAGTCAGAAGCGTATAAAATGCATTCTCAGATCTGCACTTCAGAGACACATCAGTAGCAGTAAGTTCTCCCAAAGCAGGATGTGTAAAAGAAAATATCCGGAAACAGGGATGATTGGTTGTTATTAAGTGTTTGGGACAGATCTTGAGTGACATAAGTGTCTACAACTCTAGGAGCCCCAGCGGAACCAGGACACTTTGCAGCATCTGAGGATCTGCCTGTGCAGAAAGTGAGCTCAAGGCTGCCAGTTTCACACTTCTGCCAAACACCACGTTTATGCTACCTCTGTGCCTTTCTGCCCTTTGGATCCAGAGGATGCAGTCAATCCCAGTCATACAAATCCTTCAGAGAGCGTAACAATACCATGTCAGGTCTCCAGGTGTTTGACAGAAACACAGCACAGCAAAAGCTGCTTCTGATGCAGGTCAGATGGAATATCTTTTGAGGGCGCAGATGATGCCAAAGGTTTAACTTCCACAGGCAGCTGTTTGGTGGTTTTGTTTCTGGGGGAGAGCACCTGGGAGCTGAGCACTTCTCTGAGAACAGCTCTTCATCTGAAGAGGGGTGGCCTGTGACCACTGCATCTGAAAACTGGCCAACACTATTAAACCAGCTTAAATGGGTTTGAGAAATTTGCCTCTAGATACTTTGCTCCTGTAGCAGGAAGGAGAGCACATACACCCACAGAGAGGCAGAGGGCCGTGCACAGGGCCAGACCCACAGGACAGACACTTGCCATCCATATAAAGCCCACAGTTTAAAAAAAGCCCTGGTTTTTTTGGGACTGTAGGCAGGTCTGCTTTGTACCACCCCCACAGGAGAGACAGGTACTTCAGTTGGGTCTGAGCATGTGAAAAGAGAGGACCCAAGATTTTGTTCCTATTCATTATAAATCTCAGCAGCAGTAGGTTGTCTGGAGGAAGAGGAATAAAAAAAAAAAAGCAAAGAAAAAATGTCGTGCCAACACACACCTACCAGATGCATGATAAAGGGCTCCTATCTATACCTATTTGTGGAAGAACCCCACAACAGTGATATTATCTGCAGTACTAGTGGGTGTGGGTGTGTGTGTACATACGCCTTTCTACTATGGTTGTAGCTGCAACTCTGAGAAAAGCATGAAAGCTCTGGAAATTTGCACGCAGAGATTATTCCACTTCTTCTGCCTTCCAAGGAAATTAGGAAAATGTGAGGTTATCCCTCTTTTTCTGCCTGAAAAGAGAAAGGGATTTCACCCTGAAAGCAGTGGATCACAAAGGAGATGCTGAAATGACACAACAGAAAACGAGAAGCTATGAGAAGGCTTTTGAAGGACACAACCAGAAAGGCACTCTTGTGAGAGGCATCTTAGAAACAGTCCAATAGAAACATAATGAAGAGATGCAAAACTCTCCCAGTGCAACATATAAATGGGAAAAAAAAAGCATAATTACAAATTTAAAGCTGAAGAGAAGACCACGTGCCATTAACCTAGTTTAGCTGATGGGGATTTTCTGACAGACTGTTGCTTTCCTGGGGCAAAGAGCCTTGTGGAGTTAGGCAGATATGCAACTGAATCACGTAACAGAAATAGCTGGTAAAAAGTTGCTGGGGAGAGTGTCACGCTCCGTGATGCAAACAAACCACTAACTGCCTAGGCACAGGAAGCCCCTTCCAGCGCTGCTGAATGACAGCAGCCCACTGGCGGAAGTTTTACAGGTTCCTCTCACCGATCACAGAAAGAGGAAACTGAATGGAATGGACCACTGCTCCGAATCGGCACGGTCCTGTCCTGCAATCTCCTCTCATTCACCTACAGTTTGCTAAAGCAGAATATTTCTTTTGAATACCAGAAGGCCCACGATGCACCCTTGTCCCATGCTCCTCAGCTTCTGACAACACTGGATTTCAGCCAGTTACTCCTGAACAACACTAAGGAACACTAAGGAACACTAAGGAGTAGGGAGACACTTGGGTTTTCTTTCAGAAAATATTCCAATAGCTAATTTCCCTCACTATTAATATTTTAACTCTATCTCCAGCTTAATTTTCCCCCCAGTTTTTATGTCTTTGCTATATTGAGTATCTTCATTCAGATCTTAAAATATTAGGATCTAACCTTCTCTTGTATTTCTCTTCAGTAAGCTAAGTTGACCAAAGCAAGCCACACAGACAAGTATAAGCCTGTAGGTTTTACACTATTAAAGTCTATTTTGTATAGTTCTTCTCAAAACATTACCCTGCTTCTCTGATGAGTTTCATTCAGGCTGATACCATAACTTAACTATGCACCTCAGACTCAAGAGTATCACAGGATAATATAAGGTGAGAAAATATTTCATTAATTAACACTTATATGGGCAAGATTGCTGTGATTCCTACTGTATTGACATCACAAATTGTCACTGGTCCACCAGTGGCTCTGCATTCCCCCGGCTGTATTTTGAGCAGGTGGAGAAGAGGAGGATGGGAGCCTGCAGACTGCATCTCCGTGCTCCCTCTGATGACCACTGTAGCATTCAGGAAAGATATTGTTTGTTGGGCTCTCCTACAGGTAACAGTGGCAGGGAAAGTTTAAAACCCTTGTAACCAGCAGGAGCGTTCAGTGCATCACTGCTGCCAGTCAGGATGTGACAGCCGTACAAAACTATTAGTCAGCTTTGGCAAGATCTCCTGAGGATGTCAGTTCTTAACTGAAGTGTTGTCACAGCAATAAAAGCAGAACCCATTGTGAACCCCACAAGCTGCTTTGTACGCTCTCCTGCCCAGGAGCTCTAGCTGTAACTGTACCAGGGTAGAAGCTTTTCCTGGAGCAGCCACATCTTTCTCCATGCAGTTGGGAGAGCCCATGCCGTGTCCCACTGCAACTTTCCCTTCTCCCTCCAGCTTCTCTGCCCAGACAAAGATGATCTAATGTATGTCTCTCTTCGTGCAGGCCCTGAGCTGAACCCTACAGAAAGATCACTTGTGCAATCTAGCTGTGGTCTCTTTCAGCTCAGCAGCTGCTTCTTCCCAGGGCTCCAGCCTGGAGGAGGCCAAATGGCTTTCGGCGCATCTGCACACGCAGCCCAGGCACAGAGCACCAAACAGAGAATGTCACAAAGAGAACTAATTGCTCTTGCCTACTTCCCTGAAGAAAAATAAAGCTGAGCAGGTGTGTGTGCTTGAGCTATTGTGCTACAGGAACAACTGCTTCTGCTTTCAAGGCACCCCTTGGAGAAGGGGAACAAGCCCTGGCACGAGTACGTGATCCAGAGCTGTCCTCTGACACGGCCCCCAGGGACACCCTGACTCTGGCTCAGCATTACAGCCTTGCACCTGCAGCCCTTAAATGCAGACTTACTCCAATCCTACCCCAGTATGCAAAAGATTAATAATACCATTTACAAGGGCCAAAAGAACAATTTCCATAAATCTGAACCAGTTTTTCTCGTGTGAGATTTATATGTGAACTAAGAAGGAAACATTATAAATCTATCCCATGGTAAAGTTTAAAACTTGGGATTTTAATATGCTGAATCCCCTATGCTCTGGGCTGTAAAAGTTGATATAGCGTTTCTTCCTAATGCTGCATTAGGCAAGTAACCAATTCATCCAATTACTGAACTGACAACACTGTTCCTGTGAACTTAAGATAAATTCACTGACTTGGACAAAGATGTACAATATGGTATGTATTTGGGCAGTAAACACAAAAGAATAAATCCATTATGTTGGACTGCAGACCATTCTGGATTCAGATGGAAAACGGCAAAGCAAGAGTTGAAGTCAGGACACCAGAAAAGAAAGCTGAAGAGACTGGAATATCTGTAAAAAGAACTTGGCTTTTGATGAGAACATGGAAAGAATTCAACATAAGATAAGTCCTTTGCTCTAAGCAGATTAGGAACAAATCATGACAATCACTGATTGTTACTTTATAATCTAACTTAAAACTTAAGACTTTCTCAATGTATTCTGTGTCAAATTTTAATCCAATTTTTTGTCCCTCTGCCGTAATGCCAGGAAGGCACAAAAATAGAACTGTCAGCAGTCCCTCTATAGTTCTGATACCAAAGAAAACTGGAAACATCTGGATTCATTTTTCAAGAGGACAGCCAAGAAGAAGGTATTTTAGGCAAGAGCATCTGCCTGTGGAGTTCCCTAACATGGCTAAATGTCTCTAGCTCCAAAAAGATGGCACTTGGAAACCAACTCAACACAACACTGAAAAAAAGCACTGAATGGCATCCAGGACTCCCCAGCTGCTGCCATGACCACAGAGCCATACAGAAAACATATAAATACACATATAACATCCAGACAGCTAATACAAATAGCTCTTTCTGTATATTTGAGGGAAAAAAGAAAAAAAAAAAGAAGAAGAAAACCCAAGAGTTTTGCATGGAAAAATAGTTTAATTTCCCATTAAAAGTGTTGACCTACAAGAGTCAAGATGGAATATTTTTTTACATATACACTTGCACATGCTTCTACTGCTTTGTTTTAGGTGAAGCAGTTTTTTAATTGTTATTTTATGCATCATTGTTATTCTTTTTCATGATGAAAACAAAAAACCTGTCAATTATGGAGTTTCCACTGGATTCCCAGTTCAGGAGTTCTGCTCTACAATGTCACTGTATAACAGCACTGTGGCGAGAGGAAGGAAACATATAAATTGAACAGATGCAACTAAAGACTAAGGCTGAGATTAAGAAAGGAAACAGGTGACTGCAGTACATCTTGTATATGAAAACAGATTAACTGAATGAATCAAGAACAGGAAATGGGAACTGATTTTAATTAATTCAAATCCAAAACAGATTGGGAGTATGGCTCTGCAGGGCATGTGTACTGAGCTCAGGAAGCTGCCTGAACACACTTTGAAATAAAAGTCCAGAAAGATCCTGTCTTAAAAGGCACCACTATTTATTCCTTTTTGCATTAAATCCACCCAGAGCAGTGACCGAGAACCACGTCTAACAGCCCCAGCAGTGCCCCTTGGAGAGCTGCACTGGCTGGAGTAGCTGGCAGCTGCTCAGGCAGGTGAGTGGTAACCGGGTACTGCATAAAAGAGGCATTTTTAAAGGAGATTGTACAGACATTGGGAGAACCAGCAGAAATCAGAACTGTCTCAATTTAATCTAAAATCCCAATCATTGGCCAAATGCTGCTACAACTGTGGGACATGGTGGTGGGGCTCAGTTCACTCCTGAAAAGACAGAGGTCATGAGAGCAGAAGTTGGCAGCATGAACTTACAGTTCCCTTTTTTCCCTTAGGATAGATTTGCTTAACAACACAATGAACAATAGCTACACTGTGAATGTATGGGGTTTTTTTAATCCTATTGAGTTTAAATCAACACTCTTCACAAGAGATTTTGGACCTATGATTTCACACACTGGTGAAGCCAGATCTGAAAGTACATGTACCACTGAACTGAACAAAGGCCAGGATAATTCAGGGAGATGTCCTGTGTTTAATCATGACTTTATGGAAGACAATTTTTAGCTACTCTAGTCACTGCTGAGCAAACAGAGAACCTGAATGGAAAACTCACAGAGTTCCCAATCTAGAAGCCAACAATCCCCTTTTGTGAAAGCAAATCGTGAAGAAAAAAAACCCCTAAAGAATCCAACCCAGAACTGAAAGTTCTAGAATTTTCCTCTACTGCAACATGAAACTGGTCTTCAGAATGTTTTGTTATCACTTGGGAGTGCTAAACAACATAATTTCTCTCAGAAACAGGAAACACAACTTGTTTTTGTATCAGTTCACCACTAACCACAAAGGCACTTCTAGCTCAAGTGACTTTCAAACCTTATTCTGCCTAACCCTCCTCTCTGCATGGCAGGCACTTTCCTCATTGGAAGACATACACACACAGCAGACTGGATGCCTGAGCCTTGTAAAGAGAACTCATCCTCAGTTCCCTCTAGCCCCTGCCAAGGCCTGGTCAAGGGCTGGGCCATTTCTGGCCACGTTAACCACCTGGCCCATCTTCAACAGGCAGGCTGGACAAAGCCATATGCAGCTCCTTGGCCCAGAGGTGTGAGAACACTGGGGAGTGAGGGGCTGCATTCCTGCAGGCAGAAGGGACCCTTCCACAGCTCTGATGATGAGGCTGTCACACAAAAGCCAAGCAGCATCCCAGCTCTCCATGCTTCAGAACCAGCTGAGGTGCTCCACGTGTGCATTAATGTATCCCGGGCACGCTCTGCTGGTGAGGCTGCTCCACCACTCCAGGGACCAGCGAGGTCAGGGAGCCAGGCACCCCCTTCCCAGGCTGCAGCATGCTGCACCAGCATCCAAGTGCCAGGCTCCAAAGCATAGATAGCTAAATTAATTGAGGTCACTGGGACACGGTGCTTTTTTGGACTTCAAAGCTGGTTTAATTGCCAAAGGAGCATCTCCAGAACTTGCTCTTCAGACCAGACCCAAAACTCATTGCAATGATCACAAGAACTCCCCAAACATCAAAGGCCTTCATTTGGGACTTAATTATCTGTTCTCTCCAGTTTAAGTGTGAATATTAGATCACTGAAAAACAAAGATTCAAAACAAAATCACCAGGGTACAATTTACAGGAAAGATAAGCATCAGATTGCCGACATAATTTTTTTTTGGCACTGAATCAGGGTAAGCTTCAGCTGCAATGACAGGCAAACAAATACTCATGCTAAGCTTAAGGAAAGTATCCTCACTAATTCTGCATGGTTTGATGTATTAAGACCAGTAAGGGATATGATGCAACAGAGATGAGCTCAACCAAACTCAGGTTTTGAACCTCTTCCCACATGAGGCTCCTCAGTTTAGGCTGGAAGATTCACCCGGGCTGCAAAACGCTATCAACCTAATTTTTCTCAGCATAAGCAATCTTTCTGATGGAGCCTGAACAGCATTACTAACTGGAATGACAACATGGCTTAACTCAAACAGAGCCTGTCCTACTTAAAGTCAAAGTTTGCTTTGCCTTTAACTTTAAAGAGAGGAGATCTTAAATTCTCTGCTGACAAAGATTGGGTGTTGCCCTACTTAGATTAGAGAGAGAATATTTACCAGATTTAAGGTATCTTGGGAGATAGCAACTCAGAGTAAACAAAGCCATTCTTTTATAAAATTAAACAAGAGTCTGAAGAGGGGAGCACTAGGTCAGGATACACTTCACGTAAAATTCACTAAATGAAGTAAATAACATCTTAATCAATCAAACAAGTTCAATAAATATTCCACCAAAGTCAAATGGAACTCCTGGTATGAGCCACAGCATGCAGTCAGTATTCACAGGAAGACAGGAGACCTAAGCTAGCCTAAGCCTGGCTTCCTAGTTGAGTCTGTCCTTTCTAAGGCAGGTCCTCTGACTCTGCCCCCCACACATGGGGGCTGCATCTGCCAGTCCTGAACTTGCTTCAAGAGCTGGCTGCTTCTGGAGGGGCAGTTTGGCTCCCCTTGCCAACAGCCATTCCTGTAGGATCCAGTAAACATGCAGCTGCACAGTGAGTTGGCCCAGCTCACTGAGTAGATGTAAAATTAAACGACCAGAATAAACAACCTTTTTTTTTTTTCTTTATAAAAAAAAGCACTTTTCCAACCCTCCCTGTGGCTGACTGTACAAGGTGGGGTCAGAATGCAGTAGGGAAAACAGGGGGGGCAGAGCAGGACTGCCCTTTTCACAGCCAACCCACAACCCTGGGGAGTGCTTTAGAATAACATACAACTGAAACTAAACCACCTACGACTATGATGAACGGAGGCTGAGTGAAAAGCAAACCAGCTGATACTAAACAAGTGACAGAACAAGTAAAACAATCAAGCCTAATGATTAGGACAAAGAAAAAGAAACCAGTGCCAAAGCTTTTTTTCCAACACTGTAAATTAATAGCCTACACACACATCTGACTGAACAATTCTGCCCACACTCATTCCTTCCATCACATAGGAAGAAAGAGGAATTAATCACCTGGGGATCCATCATCTAAACTAAAAGCAGGGAAGGGCTGTGGAATTGATGGGATGTCTGTGGAGTCCAACATACCTTTTAGGTGCAGCTTTTTTACTAGGTGTCATTTTTATAAGTATTTGCAAGAATCAAGGGACACTTTAGTAATAAATATATTTTTCCTGAAATTAAATATTGCTTAACCACATGTATTCTGCAAATATATATTTTAATATTTAACATACAGTTGGAAAAAGGACTAGAAATCAAACTTTACCACTCCTGGATTTATTCCCTAGCCACCGAGTTGTAAGATCACAGCTCACCTAATGAATATTTCTATACTGAAAGCAAGGCAAAAACAGTTTCGTAAGTAAGCAGACAGAGACCACCAGCCCAGAACAGCACACAAGTTTATAGTTCTAGCACACTCTTGAGAAATGAAAGGCAAATTCAGACCTTGACTCTTCACATCTGTCTAACAGCTATAGACAAAACCTAGAAAGAATAAGAAGGGCGGAAAAAAGGCCTGGCAATGTATTCCCTTGCAGGTTTTTTAAGTGGTCCTGATCATCTGTAATCTAAAGACACTTAGGCTCTCCAAGAACAACTTGTCAAGAACACCTTCCTTGACTGGACAGCTTGGTCACCTGACTAATCGTCACTGTAAAAACCAAAGGCACATCAAGCAGCAGACCTCAACGCATTCAGCAACTATCAATGGGAAAAACCTGAGCCTGCACAGATCAGAGACAGGGTTAGGACTGCAAGGCTCTAGCTCCGAGGCACGGGTGCTTACAGGATCATTTAGATGCCCAGGCACTCGGCAGCTGTGGCCCAGCAGAAGTCCCTCGAGGCTGTTCTCTTGCTGCACAGCTACAGCGGCACCGACTGCAGTGTGCACGGCAGGACGGTCACAGTATCGACCTTTCCATTCTTATCTAGAGAAATGCATCACGTGAGACACCGGGCATGTTTCCACATCAAAGGAAAGTTACAAGACCAGCTTCATTTAGGATGATATTCAATGTGTTTAATAACCGGGGTGATCTGAAACACCCCGGAATCCAGCTTTATGGTATGTGCTCAGAAGGAACACTGTGAGCCGGACTGCTTGAACCTGCTCACAGTCTCCCGCTGCTTTGGATACAGCGGGCTGTAATTTCAGTAAATATCATGGACTTTCTGACGCTAATTTCACCCCATACAAAAGGGAAACTCTGCCTAGCTATATTCACAACTTCTTCCTGAGTTTTGGCTGAACCACCTCTCTAATTACCTCAGGTGCTCTTAGAGGTGGTGATCTAAGTAGCTATCGCTGGCCTGTGGCAGTGCTTGCCCGGTAATTCACACGGAATATTTGGGGCTTACACTTTGAAGCTGTTCTAAAGCGGGTTTAAACTCGGCCGAAGATTTAACTCCGCAATAGTTCAGAACAGATACGGCCTTCCTACCTGCCCTCCCTCCTCCGAGCCCGTCGCTGCGGGGGAAGCGCCGGCACCCCGCGCCACACGGGCCGGCTCCTACGCCGCCCTTCTCCCCACCCCACTTCCCATCCCACTCCCGATCCTATTCCCGATCCCCATCCCCATCCCACTCCCGATCCCCATCCCCATCCCATTCCCGATCCCATTCCCCATTCCCCATTCCCCATTCCCGATCCCCAGCCCCGTACCTGCCGGAGGGCTCTCTGCCCGCTGTGCCCGCTGGCCGTGGCTGCCCCGGGCTCAGCCCCGCCTGTCCCCGCTGCCGGCCGGGCAGGTGCGGTCCCTCAGCCCCGCCTGTCCCCGCTGCCGGCCGGGC
>JAWWTY010000156.1:48331311-48656740 GCA_035222235.1 Margarornis squamiger
TGTCCCCGCTGCCGGCCGGGCAGGTGCGGTCCCTCAGCCCCGCCTGTCCCCGCTGCCGGCCGGGCAGGTGCGGTCCCTCAGCCCCGCCTGTCCCCGCTGCCGGCCGGGCAGGTGCGGTCCCGCAGCGCTGACTCCCCGCCCCGTGGCGCAGGGGGAGTTTCCCGGCCGGGCTGTCCCGGGGCTCTCCCGCCCCGCCAGACCTGCCCCTACCCTGCCCCTGTCCCTGCCCCTGTCCCTGCTCCTGTCCCTGCCCCTGTCCCTGTCCCTGCCCCTGCTCCTGTCCCTGTCCCTGCCCGTGCCCCTGCTCCTGTCCCTGTCCCTGCTCCTGTCCCTGTCCCGGTCCCTGTCCCTGCTCCTGTCCCTACCCCTGCCCCTGTTCCTACCCCTGTCCCTGTCTCTGCCCCTGTCCCTGCTCCTGTCCCTGTCCCAGCTCCTGTCCCTTCACCTGTCCCTGTCCCTCCCCCTGCCCCTGTCCCTGCCCCTGCCCCTGTCCCTGCCCCTATCCCTGTTCCTACCCCTGTCCCTGTCCCTGTCCCTGCCGGCAGCGCCGCCCGCTGGGCCGCCACACCTGCCGAGCCGGGGCCGGGGCTGCCCCTCGCTTTGCTTAGAAGCACAACCAGGTATTTGGAGAGGGAAAACAAATTTGTCGTGGTTTTACAACGTTCTTGGAAAACGGCGTGGCCAGGTGGAGTACAGGCCCCTGTCAAGTTTCCGTGGACACGTGAGAAGAAAGCCCCTGCCACAGGAGTGCAGGGTGTGCAGGGCGATTTCGGGATCACACACAGTGGATTGGTTCCGAAATTTCAGCAGGAAATACTGGGTTGGAGATTTCCTTGCAGGAAGGAAAAGTTCTGTGAGGCTCAAGGTGGTCTTCCCTCAATCCCAGTTTTTGATAACTAGAAGTGCTAAAATATCCTGGGAGGCAAATACGAGCAAAAGATAGGGCTGCATTAGTAGGGAAAAGGATGTATTTCCCCCAAGAAATGCTGTTTACACTCTGAGAACATGAACATTTCCAGTGAAGTTTTGCACAGTCACTCTAATAGTTCTTGATTTGCAGTTTTTGGTGGATTCCCCATCCACCAAGACTGTAGCTTTGTTATTACAGTATTTTTCATTTTAAATTTAGTAGCACCACTGACCTGCTGCTAAGAAGAATTTTGTGCCTGTCATCATACAGTGTAACACAGCTACTTGGAGCTCCAGAACCATTGCAAGGGGAGACCCTCTGCCAAAAGCACACATTCACAGTACTCAAGCTAACAAAGCATCTCTGTTCATCTCTGCACAGAGCCAGTCATGAGTACAGGGTATCATGTAGCTGAGCAGCTCTGATTCCCATTAATGGAGCTCATGAGATTATGTGTGGTCAGTTTTAAAGAAATACAAGTAACCTGGTATGCTTCCAGAATGATCTGAGTCCTCCTGAAGTGCACATTAAGCACACATTTCAAGGCATGTCATTGAATTAATTTACATGGTCAAACAGCTTTATTTTCAGAGTTCATAAAAGTGTGTTGTTTAACTACTGATAAGGTCCCTGTATGCAGCTTGCTGCTATCAAATTACGTCAGCATTTTCCTGCTCAAGGGTTTTTCAGGCTCTTGGTGACTTCCAGTCCTGCCCGAGTGGCTCCCCAGCTGCTGGAGTCAGCAGAGCAGTAGCAGCCAGCCTTTGGGACTGCAGTCCCATCAGATGTTGCCTCTCTGATGAAGGAAAGGACATTAAAAATAGTATTTTTGACAGGGCACTCAAAGGAAAAAACAGTTTGCAATACTACCTTCCTTCTTAATCGAGGCAAGGCTGTGCTCTGTAATTTGAGGGGGTCGCTTCTCACATCCCTTTTGATAGTTTGGGACACACCTTTCAGTCTACTTTCAGCTGCTGGAAAATTGGGAACTTTATTTCAATAAGCACAAAATGCATGTCTGTGTGGTAAGGGATGTTGACAACCTGATCTAGGATAGAGGGGGAGAGCATTACTGCGTTGTGACTTTTCTAGCCAGGATGCTGCGATAGGAGACTAACCTCCCCACTCCCTTAGAAGATTTTTGTTCCAAACAAATCTAGTCTGAGGACCAGCAGTGAAACCAATTTACCTTTTCTTTGCTCCTCAGACCTCTCTGTCAGCTGCAAATACATCATCCATCCCTGCCAGCCTCCTGGCAGCATTGGGAGTGCCCTGTGCTCTGCTCTAGCACTTGCTAATCTTCCTGTAACTAAGCCTTGCTTGAGAAACCTTGTGGTGTTCCCATGCCCCACTGATGCCTGCTCTTGGCCCCTGTCTTCTCGGTGTCCATCCCAGACTCTCATTGCAGCCACTCCTCCTCACTAGTTCCTGGTGCTGTGCAGCTGCTCGTGCTCCTCATGCTGCCTCCACCCAGGGCAGCCCTGGTAATAAGACCAAGCTAATAAATTGAGATGGTTTGGGCTGGCTCTGCCAAACCACAGCGCTCTCAGCTCCAGAAATGCAGGCCTGAGATACTTGAGCAGAGCCATGCAGGCAAATAGAGGAGAATTTATTAGTCTGGGCTATGCTTCACCTCTCATATTCCCCAGCGAGGCCTGTCTCATCTGTTTTGAACCTCTGCATAGCAGACTTTTTCCCTTGTTGCTGAGGCTGTTTATGCTATTGGATTCCAACTATTTTTCTTGGTGAAAAAGGAGTAACCAGAAGACTGTAGAAAGTAGCTACAAAGAGGAGTGCATATTATCATCTCTGGGCCTCAAACCTTTAGGAGCTACACCTGAAACAGTAAAACTCCCATGTATAAAGACAAATGTTCTTGAGTAATTATTTACATCTGCAAACACTTTCAAATAGATTAAGGACCTTTTTCTTCACTTTGTTCAAATTCTCCAGTGAACAAAATTTTCATCAGGAATGCTGATGGAGACTGCAGCTTTGCATAAATCCAGCCTGAATTCTCCCTCATGATCCTTTGCATCAGAAACCTGATGCCACCACTTGCGCAAACTTACTGAATCATGACAGCTTCCATGTTAAAATCAAGAGATTCAGAGGTTGAATCAATGTTTCCACAGAGCACACTGAAATCTTTCAAGCAAAAAAATGAAAAACATCATTGCTTAGTAGTTTTTGCCTCGTTTAGGAAAGATTACATGAAATGAAGCAGTTGATGATTGCAAGTAGCTTCTCCAGCTCTGCTGAGAATCCTTCAGAGCAAGCAAGCATCTAACACTACTGCTTATGAAATATTTTACTTTCAGAAACTAATACTGAGTGATGTACTTATGATCAGAGTTAAAATCCAGTATACGTTGCAATAGCCAAGTGATGAGGTCAGGTGTCAGGACCTGAAAAGCAGGGTGTTATCAGGACAAGTCCAGCACACAGACTACAATGTCTCATAGCCAAATTCCATGTGTAGCCACTAAATTAAGTTTTCTGAGCCTGAGGGATTTTGAGAGAGAAAAAAAAGGGTTTTTCAACTTAGATTTCAGTTAAACAGCAGAGTACTTTTCAGCTGAAGTCTTTAAGCAGTTAACACACCTTCGTTACAAACAACTTCTGCAGCCAGAGGATTTTACTACTATTAAAGTTTTTGCAGTAGAAATCTTTATCCCTTGAGGTTTTGCTGGGAGAAACATGAAACTGTTTCCTCATCCTCCCAGTCCCACTCTCAGCTGGAGCCTGGTTTTTTTCCATTCCCATCATAACTTTTGGGTTTAGCAGACACCTTCCCTCCTCTGCCACAGATGCTGGGTGGGGTTCACACACTTCATTATAGAAAGCTGCTATAATGCAGTTTGTGAGTGTTATTTTTTATTTTCTCCTTTTATCAAATGAATGTTTAACATCATGCTTTCTTGACATAATCTGTTGTAATTCTGTCCCCTGAGACTGCAGCCAGTTGCCTCCTCCCGTGGAGCTGCAGGACAGTTTTGTTGCACAATGTCCAGCACCGTTTGAAAATGTTGCTGCAATGCCTAGAGGAGCAATTACATGGAGATACTTTGCTGTTCAAATTAGACCCTCTCTTTATCTCGTTCAGATTTGATGTACTGTGAATTTGAAAACAGATTTGCTGGCTTGTTATGTCTTGCCATATGTTGTAAGCCAGATTTCTTTGGACACACATATTATTAATACAGTCTGATAATAAATCCAAGGAGGGCTCATCCTTCATGCACCAGAACACTTTGGTCCTGTCTCTCCACAGCCAGCCCCACATCTGTGTGAGCTGCAGCAGTTGCTTCTGAGCTACATAGTTGGTCTTCAACCTTGTAAATCCCAAACTAGCTGAAGGCAAAGAGAGGTTCCAGGGTGGATAATCACTGAGCCACAAGGGTGCTGTTCTGGGCAGGCCATCAGCTTCAGCCTGGAGTGACGAACAGGAGTGACCACGGGTGCCTATTTGTGCAGGAGCAAACGGTTCCATTTGGTCCTCAGGAGGCATTTCTTGCTGCTGCTAGTGTCTAGGGATCCAAGGTGATGAATCCAGTAAATTCAGGAGGAATTATAAGCCTTTATGTACAGCTGAGAAAAGGATGAAACAGAGACGAGATATGCTGTCCAGTCTTTTCAAATTGCATCCTTTTCTTGCCTGGCTTCATTAAGAGCCAGATGCTCTCAATCCGGCACAAGTTTGGGAAGACATTGTCACTGCTGAAAAGAGAAAAGATTAAATGTTATCAACATATTGACACCTTCAGATATTTTCTAGAGCTCTTATACCTGCAAGATCATAGGTACATGGTGCTACCCCAGCTTTATAATGAGTTGGCATATTAGATGTCTCATTTGGATCCAAAAAATCCCAGTGACTTCCTATTTGTTTCAGTGCTGTCAGGCAATATATTTACCATTTGTCTGGATCCATACAGTCTGCAGTTTGAAAATTGCATTTTTCAGGATAAAGGGTAAAAGAGGAAGGTAGATGCTTATCTGTCACTGATTTCAGAAAAATTTGAAAGATGAGTTATCTGAAGAGTTCCTGTCTACCCTTCCATGAAATAGCTGGACTCAGTTCAATAACAAGGTTTCAAATTGTTCCCAAACCTTCATTGTTGGGGGGGGGGAAACCCACAACAAAACAGGAAAGACCTGTTTCAGAAAAGGCTGTTGTATCACTGAAAAAAGGCCCATGGAGCACCTGACTCTGAAATATGCTTATTTATTATAAATAATTTCCATGGCGTCACATTAACAAACATAAAAGGTCACGAACTTCTGTATTTGAAGCAAATGTGTTTGACATCTGGGATTTGGCAGAAGTTCCTCCTGTGGGATAGATTGTTTGCGCAGAGCTTTATTGAAGAATAATATTAAGAATGAATTACGAAATATTAGTGTAACCTAGTAAGAAGTTATTGCATTTTACAAGCCAGAGATATAATAGATCTCACAGAATTATTTCAGTTCATCTGATTGAAAAGCACAGCAAGGAATGCTAGCTGTGACCAGCTAGCAGCGAAAATCTGTGGGGTTTAAGCTCTGCAGGTGGAAAAGGGCTGGAAGGAGAGGTCCAAATGCAGGCAGAGGCTTCCACATACATCTCGTATTTGCGCTACGCCCCCGCTCTGAGAAGGGAGCGAGGAGGGAATTGGCAGGGAGCCGCAGTAGCTGGGGAAGCCGAGGGCTGAGGGGGAAGCCAGGCCACCCCTGTGCATCCCCATCCCGGGAGCTGGGCAGCCCCAGCCCAGCATCAGACACCTTGTGGGGCTGGACACTGATGCGCCTGCAGTTCGTCCCTCTTCCTTCTCTTATACCCATGCCAGTGAACACGTCGTAGGTGCAGCCCTTTCCCTGCCTGGGGGATGCTCTCCAGGCTGGTTGTGAAGCCCAGTCTCCCCAGGATATGCTCTCCCACCAGGCTGGGATGGTGCCACTTCCTGGGGTGCCTCTGGGGTGTCTCCCCAAACATTGTTACAGTCCTGCTTGCCCGTGGCACTGCCCAGAAATGCCTCTCCCAGTGTGGAAGAGGGGATGAAAGGCAGCTCCCCATGTCTCCCCACTCTCCTCAGGGCTGGGGCACCTGCCTACCCAAGCAGAGGGCAGAGCAGGCAGCCACCCCACGGACAGGGCATCTCCGAACACCTGCTTGGCCCCTTTGCTCCCCTCTTTTTTGGGAGCTCAGGGCCGGTGCTGCTGCCCTGCCCTGTTTTCACACCGTGGTCTCTCTGGAGCCTGCTTGGGGCCTCAGAGCTGGCCTGTGTCCCGAGAGCAGACACAGGGCTGCCCGGGGATGAGCAGATGTTCCTCTCCCTGGGAAGCAGGGGCCAGCCAGGTGTCACCCGCACACAGAGCAGGGCAGCACACAAAAGGTCCTTCCTGAAAGGGGCTGACTCGAGAAACAGGCCCAGCTTGTAAAGCATAAAAATAATTTATTGTTTCCTGTTGTAAAAAAACTTCATTTCATCTTCTGTTTTCAGGTAAAGCAAACGTAATTTACCTTGCTGAAAGGAGGTGATTGCAAAAAGCCATTCTAGAAATCACTGCACTTTAAAGCTGGGGACCCATGGAAGCGAAGGAGCTGGGAAGAAGGTCCATGGAGGCCAGTGACTGGTCACCCACAGAGGCTGGAATGCTGTTCTTCCATCTAAAATTGCTGGGTTCAAAAAGAGAACACAGGCTGACCTCCAAGCTAGAGTTTTGGGCACATCCCTCAAGGAAAGGCAAGATACTTAAAGCCATTTAAGAAATGACATAACTAGAACCAGAGGTTGCCAGCCCACTCGACTCCAATTTTAACACTTTACCCCAGCTGTGGGTGGTTGTTTTGCTCTGTTCTCAGGAAAACACACCACTATACTCTTAAGGTACACAAAATAAAGGAAAACAAACCTGCTGCCCCCCTCCCAGCCTTCACTGTGCAGGCCTGCTGGCAGCACTGTCTGCCCCTCACCCTTGCACCCAGAGTCACTGGGAGGTAAGTGTGCTATAGCCACAGCCCTTTCTGATACCACTGGGGATTTTGGGGCAGAAATAAGGATGCACTCTCACCCCAAAGCAGAGGGGTGTGCATATTTAGCTTATGTTTTGTTATACACAACAATATCCAGAGAGGAGAGAACATAAATCCCTTCAGACACTGCTCTGCCAAAGACTGAACTGGGTTACATCTTGGTACAACTCAATCGTACAACTGAGTGGATGGGTGCAGGTGTCACAAAACAGTGTTTTACCAGGAAGTTTAAGAGCTGCAAACTGCAGGTTATTTATTTTGACAGTATTTTCTTGAGAGATTATTTTCAGGAATCCTGAGTCAGCACTAATAACTGTAGGTACAAATATTTATTTGCAGGACACAGTATCTTTGCTATGTTATTTACCTCTACTCCGCAAGCCAAAAAAATTATATATGTGTGACTAAGGCTGGCCTGCCATGGTGAGCAAATATCCACTTGCCTCAAGTATTTTCAGTTGTCACTATTACTTTAACTCTTAGCTCCATAAAACATAGATCATATGGTAGCAAGGAATTCAAGGGTGAAGGGTTAATCATTTCACTGCAGCTCAGAGATTAACTTCGCATTAAACCCATGTGCATTTATATCCAAGTGACATAATGAAAAATGTGGTCGGAGATGGATGATGCAGTCATTCAAGCAAGCAAGGATTTACTAAATTAGTTCTTCAAAATCTTAGTAAACCTAACTGAACCTTTCTCAGCCAAAGCTGTGGCTGTTCTCTCTCTTAAACTGATGTGATGATCCCATGAGTGACAAGGATTTTCATTAGCAGGCAGATGGAGAATGTGTTTCAGTACTGGGTTTTAGGGGGCCTTCATTATGATTTTGGAATGGTATGGTGACTGAACTGTGCAGGAGTCCAAGAAAGGGGAAATAAAACAGGCTAAAAGAAAAAATAGGAATGCATAAGTGCTGTTAAAGGTCAGCAATCAGCTGCCATTCTGGACAGTCCTTACAAACAGTGGCACAGACTATAAACATCGTTGTGAAAGAGGTGAGATCACATCTGTTGTCCTAATGAGTTACCGGTGTGAGAAAGTGTTCACCTGTATGAGATGGGGAACTGCTGTCTGGCTTCCTGGAACAAACACATAGGGCTCATTTTTTCCATTGCTGATCTGGCTGTGTGGGGGCTCACATCGAGTTTAACAACATTCAGCAGCACCCACGGACGGGCCTAAGGAGGAACCAGTGCCACGAAAAACAGAGAGGGAGGAGAAGTCAGGAGTTCTGGTACACAGAATACAGCCCATGGGACTTCTCAAGGAAATAGGATTCATAGCTTACCCTTAAGGAAGTGCAGCAGGAGGTTAAATCCCTGCAGGGTATCAGTTTTAGAGCCCAGCCAAACCCCATCTCTCCAGCAGCGCAGTGTCCTTTACCAGCTGGCTGGACACCACTGACAGAAGAGAAAGTACAGCTTACTTCAGGCTTGTCCGCTCTTCCGAGTCAGCTTTGGAGATACCATTGCCTTATCCACAGAGCTCTTGATGAATGGGGAGTCCCTTGGCTGAGTGGATACTATCAGAGCAGACTGGTCTTGCAATCTGAAAAGAAGTGGTGAAAGGGGAGGGAGTCACACTATTCAGTCCCATGTGCAACCCCATCTAAGTCAAACATGGCAGCATGCATAATAAACCTAAAAGCAGACTGTAGGCAGCTAGAGAACGAAGGATAAAGTAGCTCAAGTCTGGAAATCTCAGATTAGGCTGCTTGAGCTGTATGCCAATGCAAAGTCAGAGCAACTTTGTTTCCTAAAACGTCTGTTCTCAACCACATTGAGTGGAAAGCCCAGCACTTCAGTACCTTCACTGATCAGACCACCTTTATCAGGGCACCTCAGTCTGGACTGTAGAACCAGAAGTCTTTAATTGTGGGTCACAGACTTACTTTCTCATTTTCTTTAAGCAGTTCTAGGGAGTTCTTTTCTTCTGAAATTTTGCAGTTCCGTATTCCTGCACTTAATCTCTCCTCTTTCAGTCTGCATGTGTGCCCATTTCAGTGTAATTTTTCTTGAGCATGTGATTCAGAATTAATGCGTTTGCAGAGTAGTGAAGGGAAATGACGCGTCCTCGTGATACTGCAAATGGGCTGCGGCAGTTCCTTTGAGTTCGTATCAGCTTTCTGAGTGGCTTGTAAATCATCACAAGCCCAGGGAATGGCGTATTACCTACCTCACTTCTGCAGCGAGTTATTGGAGTGATAAGAATGTGAGAGAGCAACTGTGTGACATAAGTTCATTCACTTTCCACAAGGTAAATCCGAGCCAGTCTTGGCTGTCCTTGTAATTTGATGAAATAAGAACATTCCACATGCAAAACACAAACCCAACCAACAAACACTCAAACCCCATTAAGCATGGGTCATTGAGTATGGTGTGGGTGGAAAAGCCTTTCTTTTACTAAAGTCACAAGATATGTAATGCAGGTGGGAGTGAGAACTAGCCACTAGTTAATGATTTATATATGAGGAAACCAGTTCAGACAAAATTATCTTATATGGAGACAAGTTTATTCTGCTAAATGTAAGCCAAATTCTGGCCTAGCCTCATGATCACTGTACAAAGTTTTTCCTTCACTGGCTCCAAAGACTCAGGACAACTGCGAGAGGAGAGTGGCACCATGTCAGGCTGGGAGGAGAGCTCATCTCCTGGGATCCCCTGGGAACACCTCCAAGACTGCAGCATGTAGCCTGTATGGCCTCCCATATACCCTCCAAACATGTGCTGGATAAAGCATGGCTGGTGCTTGGGGGAAACCGGGCAAGGAAGCCATCCCCACCATCAGAAGCAGTGACCTGCTCCAACCTTCAGTGGAGTTGCAGGGGAAAGAATTCCCTCAAATACATCACAAGCTCCTGGAACAGATAAAATCATATTACACAAAATGTGAATTTGAGCCTTATTACACATAAACCCACCAGAAAATGAAGGTAAAATACACATAACTCCAAGTATGGGTAACTGTACAACATAAAAACTGTGAAGGAAAATTAACTTCTTGAGAATTAACTGTTTCACTATGAAGTTTTCTACTGTCTATACGTTACTAGTATTTGTCACCAATAGGTGTACCAGTATCATTGATCCTCATTCAACTTGCTTTGCAAAGATCTTACATAATTCTGGCACAAATACTTGCAATGATCCTATATGAACCCCACTAAACCAGGCAATGATCAAAATAAGCTAGAATTCAATTATAACTTTCGTTAGCAACATATTTATTTTTTAAAAAGTTTTAAAATAGTCCCTACTGGCATATTCAATGCAAATTGTTCACAAGCTGTAAAACAGTGCAAGACTTAAAAGCTCATTTTCTGCTACAAATGAAGTAATGGTTATAGGCTAAAGGGGCAGGATTAGGGACATTGAAACATCCATTTTAAATTACAGTAAGAAAACAAAGGAAAAAAAAAGAAAAAAAAGAGGACTACAAAATATAACAAGTTTATTAATCCAAACAGGGAAATGACTGTTTAAACAGAAAGAGAAGTTCTTGGAGCATCGTTTGAGCTGGGCAGTGCATCTTCCTCCTTGTACCTGTACAGGCTGCAGGATAAACTGTTGGTATAAGGTGATACTATATGTGCTGTACCCGAAATTTTATTTATAGGTTTCTGGTGTTCAGTGCATCTCATTAAGTGACAGATTGACCAGGGCATCATTTTTTGAAAACTGACGCTGCATTCAAACACGTGACTGACCCCTATTTTTATTGAAGTGACTGTTGGCATTTCCTAAGCGAAGCTAAACTGCTTCATACAGCGAGAGATATATCTCAGAGATCCTGCACATGGGAGCATTCCTTAGTACTTTTACATCTCTTGGTGTGTCCTCCCCTTGCCCCTGGCCATGCCGGCCTCTTTCTTGGCTCGACCATCAAACAGCTATTGTGTCTGTATCATGATAAAGATCAACCCTTAATCCTGCTGTGGGAGACAGTGATGCTGGAGGTCAAGGAGTGAATTCTTCCTTTTCCAGACGTTGTGTGGGATGTCTTAGTTTCAGAGCTATTTATAGGCTACATAGGCACTTTTCTTTCTAAGGAGATAATCTCCTTTTTAATATTTTGCGTTTCTGGTTGATTATTTTTGTCCATGGCAATGATATCATAACCAAAGCACTGAAGGTTAACTAATCAGCAGGCTCTTTTTTTATTATCTGTCTGGTTCAATTGTTGTTTTCTCACTCTATAATTCTCTTTTCATCCACGGGTATGACTTTACACTGCTGTGAATTGAATGCTGTCATGCCATTGTCAACTCACACCAAATCAGACTGGGCAATTCTAATTGGGCACAAGCTTGCTGCAGGTGGTATGTGTGTGGTAGGCAACAGCTTGGTTCTTTTAATTTTGGTTATTTCACATTTTCTATGGATGTATAAAGAGTGAGAAATTTTATATACATTAGGATGTAAATCTGCACTTGACATCATTCAGAAGTCAGTGAAGTTACCTCTCCTCCTTCTGAGAGTATGTCCCTGTGACCTTTGTGCCTCCCTCACTGACCTGGGGTGCAGGCTTGGGTTAATAGGTGTTTCTGGTCACTGTAGGAGCCCAGAGATCTCTGTTGAGATGCTGCTTTTGTTTTGGAAGCAGTCAGTTTTCCTGTCCCCCTGCCCTACTTGACTAGCATCAGATGTCAGAATCCAAAGGAGTATTTTTAAATGATGAACTAGATTCAAGTTTTCTTGAGAATACTGATTTGAATAACAAATCTGTGTAAACTTGGCAGATCTTCTGGCTCTTTGCATTTCACATAACCTACAAAATGAGTTTACCGACCCAAACGTTTCTTAAAAATAGGAATTTCTCCTGAATACTGGACAACAATGGTCCTGGATTTTTGAATTGTCTTTGCATTATGGGTAGGCAGCCATGGAACACCATGTTTTGAGAGTTTTTGCCAAAATTAACCTCTGTAGCTATTATTTCACATCTTGGTTGCAGAACGTGTGCAGCAAGTTGCTGATGTTACCTCCAGACTAAGGTCCCAGTCTTGACAATCACATGTGCATGTATTACTCAGAATACTGCAGAATCTCAAGGAAATCAACATAATCCCTGATAGGTTACAGAGAGGAACAACTTCTACGAATGATGCATGAGCTGTGAGTATGCAAAGGCTTGGGTGTAGCTTCATGTTTTAACAAAATACAGAGTCATGTGCTTGGGTTGGCCTTTGAAGAAGAGGAGTGAGAAATCATTCATAGAAACACATCAGTGAATGTCTTGAAATACCAGAGGAAATGTTGAAGTGTGAAGGTTATCTCAGGAAATCTCAAAGTATCCAGAGACAGTGCCCAAAGAGAAAGAGAGACTGCAATCATGCTACTGTTTATTTACTGAAAACAATCTTTCATCTCTACTGTAAAAATAATACATATCTACTTACATTTATACCTCTGACACTAAGATTTGAGACTTAAAATAAAGCTCGCTAAATCCAGACCTGATGTGAGGTGTTTAGTGATCACTGACTTCAGCATAGAGATGATCACATTGAACTCTCTCTGACTGGGGCCAAATACTCTGTTTGCAAATTGAAAAACCTCATCCAAGTTGTGTAAAGCCTAAGGATGTATTGCATAAGCATGTTCTTATCAGACTTCTTAAAAAGCATTGAGATTATCAAGCCAAAATGATACAGATGCAATTTCAGGAGAAAAGTGATTAATCAGGACCTAAAAGAACATCTCTCACCTTCAAAACGCAGGAGTTGCAGTTTTTTAAATCCTGTTCCTGAAGCCAGGCTCTGCCAGCAGGCTGGGCAATCCCTTCAGCTACTCACACCCAATACTTTGCTGTGAGGGTGCCTACCAACGTGACAGTGCCTGCATCTCCAGTGAAACACATGAAAAGCTTGTACAAGTGGTGGGTGCAGAGGAACCTGACTGGGAAATAATGGATCTGTCTTGGCTGTGAGAAAAGCAATTGAGGTCAGTCAGACCTTAGAAGAGACAAATAGCCTACAACTGAGCTCCGAAAAGCAAAATGAAAGACATTAAGCAGTGTAAGAGAAGTGGAGCTCACTCATCATGTGCTTGCAGTGCATGACCATAAGGAGCTCATTTGTCCAGGACAAACCCTGGAGGGAAAATGAGTGACTTTTGGGATACAGGAAAGGGAATTAAAAGAGATTGAATATTTCAGGAGTTCTTGGTTGCTGAAATGTTTCCTAAAGATCCCTTTGTTACTCAGATAGATTTCTTAATTCCTACATTGAGGTTACTGCATCATTGTTTACTTGCTGGTGTAAAAGTGTATCTGCCTTGTACCCAAATTCTCCCTCGTGTGGCTTCACCAGTATTAGCTGAGTTACACAGGAGGATCGGTTTGGCCAATGCAAACCACTAGGGGGATCTCAGAAGTCTGAGCTAAGAACGGGAACAGGTGAAATTTCCACATCTGATATGCACACTTACAAACTTCAGTTCACTGTGCACTGAAATGGGTGAGGAAAAAGGCAGGTGCAGTATCACAGACATCCCCACAGAAGCAGCTCTGGGCCATTACACTCCCCGTGGCACTGACCCTTCAGCACACTTCACCTTTCTGGGACAGGCGTTGTGGAATCTCCAAAAGACTAGTTATGACCATCAGCCTCAGCCTTCATGCACGGCACCTGCTTTGGGGTTAAGCTATTCAAAACTGGTTCAAAGACTTAAAACAACAAAATGTGATGGGTGTAGATCACTTGTCTGCACTCATGTCAGATAAGGAAACAGAATTTGCTTGTGCCATATGATCTTTCAGCTCTTGACTTCCAAATGCAGAGCCACACTACCATGTCTGCAGCTTCTGTAGATTCTCCTTGTATACAGATACATGTGCAGTGCTTTACACAACACACGCCGAAGAGTCTAAGGACACCTGTTATCTTTCCATTGAAGAGCATCAGTCATGCAAATTAACACCAGCTGAGGGGTTTGTCCATCCAGGATAGAGATTTATTTTAACAACAATGTCTGTCAGGCTTGAATAAGATTAGGGGATACTTTTATTCGGTTTTTTTTAATTATTATTTTTTTTTTTTTTTACATCTTTGTGCTATGACATTTCCATGGTGTTCTAATGTACTACATGCTACAGAAGATACTCAGTAGCATATTCTGTGAATAAGCCAGACTGGAGAATTCACATGACCACAAACTGTACTGATTATATTGCTCTTCTTGCTCTAGACAGAGAAAAATTAATGTGTAAGCTCTGCTGATGTTATTACCATGTTTATGAGACAATAAAAATTGGCTCTTCTAAAAGCTAAGTCAAAAAAAGGTAAATATGAGTACAGGCCCCCAACTGAAAAGGAGAGAGCTCTGTGTGAATGGCCCTGGGCACTACACTCAGTGATGGTGGGTGACCAGGTGCTCAAACAAGCTTAGTTATTTTCCACAAAGTTATTGTAGTCAGAGAATCATCAGGTGAAAAGTGATTCTGTGGGATCCAGCAAACTCTTAGGTGAAATAACATTTTGTTTGTGTCAAAAAAGTCAATCCCCTAAAAATATCTCCAAGCCAGATAAGCCAGATGGTAGGACCCATTCAGCTCCATAACACTGGATCATTCATCTCTTGCCATTCTTCTCCCTCTGGCACCTAACCCAACTAGCATGAATCACTTGGTTCATTTATCAGAATAGTTTGTTCTTCCCAATAGTGGTGATCTGTATCAAAGATTACTGCCATTTCTGCTTTCTTTTACCTTTATTCCAACTATTGCACTGGCAATAGGTGCTGTACAAACACACAGCGAGGGGCAGTCTTTCTCCTGAGGACCTACATTTAAACAGATATGTCTGTTAACCATACAATAAAACTCCTTGTGTTAGAAAATCCTCTGCAGTGGGTTAGAATAAAGAATCATTTTCTGAGCAGACCTGGAATTCTGTCTGCTTTTAGGGAGTCCTGGCCTCAAAGCAGAACATGAATATGTGCAGCAGTTGCAAGTTTGCATTTTTAACTTTCATGCTGTAGAATCTGGGCATGTGTAGTCTTTTTTTTATTTGGTGAGAGTTGCTGTAACATATGAGCCTGCGATGGTCTATTGGAAACAGACCCCTGACTGAAATGGACAGTTTAGATGTTATAGACTGCTAGTAATTTATTATTTTGAGATTGGCATATATTTTGGCAAAGTTTAAGTTGGCTGGAGTGATAGTGAGTGATGAAAGATGTTATGGCGGTTGAGAAGTGGCTGAATTCCTTTGTTTCCAGACTTTTCACTTTTTTTTTAAGGCGCAGAATGTTTATATAGAAAGTGTAATATTGTTTTATGAGTATTTGCTGGATCCTGCTAAAACCAAGCATTCAAGCTTTACTCATTTAACAAAGTGTTTTGTTATGGAATTCCTCTGGGTTTTGATGTTTCTAAATTAGGGTTAAATCAGGTTGGTGTGTGGGGGCCATGGGAGAACAGGCCAGAAGTGAGAAACTGTCTGATGTCTAACAGGGTGTGCTTCCTCTCCAGGAGGTGATGTGATGGCAGGATGAGAGGACTTCTCAACTGGACATGAAGAAGCCATAACATAGGGGCACAAAATGGGGGGAAAGGGACTTTTAAGCACTGGGAAAACTTTCAGCATGTTAAGAGTTTGACGTCTCCAATGCAAGACCCTTCCTGCCCCTTGTCAGCTCTCTGGTCCACCAGAGCCTGCAAGTTTCCCACATTTTACTACCATTGTCTGGGACACATGAGCACTTTTAGTGCCATGGTTATAAACTAGCATTCCTCCTTCCTGATCATCTCTATTTTTCCTTCCAAGACTGTGGTATTTGATGAGCCATGATACACTCAGGAAACAAATTCCTGTTTCTGGTATTTCTCTGCCCATTTCCTTTGCATTTATCTCCTCCAAGTCGACTACTCACAGAACTCCTTGGCTCCTTTCCCTCAGCTTGGCCCACTAAACCCTGGAGTCAGACTCCAACCTTTTTGTTTTTACAATAAAGGACAGCCGTTGTACAGAGCTCTGAGCCACAGCATCCTGGGATGTTGTAGCAGCACAGAGAAAACCTTTAAACCATTAAGAAATGGAAGCTGCTCAACTCAGTGTTTTATTGCTGAGAGCATCAGGGCTTCCTTCAAGCAGAGTACAAGGAAAAATAGCAGAGTAACTAAGACACTGTACTAAAGCTGGGGAAAAACAACTCCAGACTAACTCACAAAGCTTACTGAAACAAAAGTCAGATTTCTGATTGTGTCATGCAGTCTGTATTGTGATAACTTCCAAATCTGTATTCTCCCACTTACCAGTCCACTAATGAAGACCTAACATAATGCTGCTACTCTGCTCCTGCCTGTTTGCATTACAATCTTCATAAACTCCTTCTCCCAAGCAGCACTGAGCACTTCCAGTCCTCAAAAAGACAAAGCAAATGTTATCTTTGCTGCCCTAGCAATGCTGGAGAGCAAATAAACTGGAAAGGAAAAAAAACGGAGCAAAAGAGCTTATTTCAGACAAATTGAAGTATGAGTCTTATGAACCTTCATCCCTACTAAAACAAAAGACCAAAGTGCCAATGGCTTCAACAAGAATTATACCTTCAAACTACACAGTTTTTAATTTTTGTTTCAAACTACTAAACATATATATAGATTTAGCTTAGCACTGAGAGGCCTCAGCTGGAATACTTTTTACAGTTTTGGGCACTGCGCTTCAAGAAAGATGTGAACCAACTGGAAAGAATCCAAATGAGAGCAACAAGAATGATCAAAGGTTCAGAAAATGTGATGTATGAGGAAAGACCAAAAGAATTGGGTTTGTTTAGACTAGAGAAGAACAATCTGAGGGGAGACATGACAACAGTCTTCAGACACGTTAAAGACTGCTGCAAAGGGGAAGATAAACTGTTCTCTATTTCTACTGGAAGTAGACTAAAAAGCAACAGATTACAATGTCAAAGATTCAGATTGGACTTCAGGAGAAACTTTATATTGGTTACAGCAGTTATACCTGAGAAAACAATGCCTATGGAAACTGTGGGATCCCACTGTGTGAGATTGGGGTATTGGTATAGTATGATCTGCTGTGTCATAGAATCATGAATGATAAGACTGGTCCTAGTGCTTTTCAGCTTATTTTCCCCAGTGTTAGGAATGTAGGCGAGAGACTGCAGTGAAAAGAGCAATTCATTTCTTCTGAAAGAATTTGGACAAGTCTGACTTCAGCGATCTTTGAACAGGTGATTAGTTGCAGCCATAACTACAGCCATTACTACCTTGTAGCCATTACAAACTGTTTGCAATGCTCACAGTCAGGTTAAAGTAAAATTCTGATTCTTTTCTGCTCCAAAGTCGCTGCTTATTCTGGACGCTATTCTGGCAGTGGAAGCCTGTGTCAAAAATCTTGAGTGTAAATAAGTATTAAATCCCACATGTTGTAAAACACACCATCCACTGATAGATTTCTCTGAACTCTGTTATATAGAAAGATTTAATACAGGAAGGAACCCAAACACGTGACACTTTGTTAGAAAGTAAAAGATTACATAGTACAACATGTATTCTGGAATGAATTTACAATGAATTTTAACTATAAAATAGACTCAAAGAAAAAACAGGTGAAACTAAGACAAATGCAAGGTGAATTGAGACAAAGTGCCTGACTGATAATTCCAGAGATAATTGGGAATGCAAGTTAGGACTTCGGAGAACCCTTGTTTCAATAGTGGGTTATTTGTTTCTGTTTCTGCTTGTTTGTCTGCTTTCCATTTATAATGAAAAAAAAATTAAAAAAGGCAAGATTGCAAAAGCCAGCTTTTTCCTCAGTTTCTTTGGTGCTTTTTGCTAAGCAGCCTTGGAGCTACAAAGGTTCACAGTCTTTCACATAGACTCATGCCCTAGAAGTGCTTACAGTGAAAAGAAGAGTCCTCAAAATACATGACCACATAGAGAATCACAAGGGATCTGCTGACAACACATCTTCAGATGTCTGCATCCTGGTAGGGGCTGTGGATAAAGAGGCCTCCCTGCTCAGACAGGCATAGGTCACGAGGTCTGTGGAAATAGTGATTTGGTTTGGAGCTGCTGTATGTACTGGCTTTTGAGGAGGGAGTTCTGCAGAGGAGGAACCGTCTCTTTTGGTTTAATGTTTCCAGGGCACAAACGCAAGGTTTAGAAGGAGTACTGTGATACAAATATCCTCAGCCGGATGACAGAGCTTCCTCTGAAGTTGATGACGGTGTTAACAGTGATCATTTCCAAGTCCAACTCAACAGTACGGGGCCCCTTCACAGGGCGGGTCATCACCAGAGTAGCACTGATCGGTCCTGTTTGCTGCGCACAAAACAAGAGAAAGCAGGTGAGATTGCCAAACCAGCTCTTGAAAACTACTCTCTCACTATGGTCTTCAAGCAGCCAAAATAAGTGTTTTCTTTTGCATTGTTGGAAACCACTGCAACTGATGGGACAGAGCTTTATTTCAGTATTTGGCTCTTTTTCAGGGTTTTGGATGAACTATCACCTTCTACAGTTTGTAAAGCCTTTGGGAGTGCTGCACATGAAAGGAGCTATTGAACACAGACACTTGCTATTGCTCAAATGGAGAAAGATGAAAATAAGAATTGAGGGTATAAGCAAGTAGTGACACCTTTTTTTTGTTTCTTTGCTCATTTTTGTGAGGTGCTCTTTAGTTTGATGCAAAGGACAGTGTGAAGCAGGCAACCCCAAGAAGGGGTTATGTTAACAGAGAAGAGATGTTCCCATGTGAACAGGGTCCGGGCATGTGGTACATTGTGTATGTTAAGGACACAAACCTCACCCTCTGAAGAGAGCTTTGAGTATGGGACAGCACTTCAGAAAACTAGTCCTTTATTAAATGGAAGCAGACCTCTGCAATGTCTGATCAGAACAGTGGATTATGTGCATTTAAAAATCAGAGTTGCTGTCATTATAACCAAATGCAGTTTGTTTTCCATCAGAAAATTATGTAGACAACGGGGGCCCTGCTTTACCTTGAAGGTGGCTGTTTGTGTTGCCTTTGATCAGAGAAGGCCGACATAGCCATGCAGAGATGCTGGGTGGGCTGCCCAGTCCGTGCTGGGTCTGGTCCCAGTGCCTCAGTGTGGGACACGGTGTCCCTCCCCTCCAGCCCTGCCCACCCCACGGCCAAGGGAAGGGCTGTGTGGTAAATCAACAGAGCCAGCAGGCTCGGGCAATGGTGATGGGCACTGGAGCCTCAGTGCCTGGTGGATTGGCCCAGACAATGGGAAAGTGTCAGTGGGATCAGTAGTGACTTTGCAACAGGAAAGCTCTTGTGAGATGGAAATTATTGTAACAGGACCACTTGTCAATTCAGGGGTTTGAAACCTTTTCCTTTTCTTACAGTGGGAATCTGAGGCTCTTGTGAGAAATGTGTCCTGGAATCTATCCCTCTACTGGTGTCCATGAGGGTTGGGAACTGTCAGCAGCCACTGAACATGACTTAATGAGAATGTCAGAGCCAGGTTTTGCCTAGGGCTGAAAATCAACCTCCTGAACGTCACCACCCCTCACGGAGGTACCCCATTCTGTGCAGACATCCCCATCACTCCCCCATGTCAGTGGTGCAGTAAGGATGACTGAGGAACAGGGAGGTTTTCTGAAAAAAACTCAGATGAAAAACACCTATGTTTTCTTTAACGGTCTTTACATAAAATGTGTGTTCTCAATGAAAAAAATACATAACAAATGAAAGGAAGGAAAGCAAAAAGTCAATTCTTGGCATGAAGGGGTGGGGTTTTTCCTTACTTTTTTGTTTTTCATGTTTTTCAATTTACAATTAATAAAACAGACAAGAAATATTGAATCTTTTGGTGACAATTACTGATTGTCCATCAAATTAAAAAACCCCCAATAGTTTTTCTTGAGTGTGGGAGACCCGAGCTATTCTTAGACATGGGTGCAACCCTGGGCTTTCCCAAACCTACTGACTCATAGGAGAAGTGTGTTTGCTTTGAGTAGGTTACTTTCCTGAGAGATCCAGCAGTTCCTGCGGATCAGCACACTGGTCTGCACATCTGCATGTAAAAATGTCACATACTGAAGGTTTAAATGGTATCCATTAAAAGCTGAGTTCTGCTCTCAGGACATTCAGCTAGTGAGAAGTTATTCCATGTTTTCTCTCAGTGAGCGCTAGACTTACCCGCATGTAGAATTCCCTGCCCTCGTTCCCTGATTTGATTTGGAAGATGTAATAGGCTCCGGGATAGCGAGTTGTTGCTTGCATCTGAAATATGTCCGAAGGCACAGACCTCCCAGACACCATATCCATCACTCTGTACAGGATGGTGAATGGCTGATCTCTGCAGCCGGGGTTTTCAGCTGGACACATGCAGCGGCTAATGGTCAGAGATAGAATTGTCATCAGGGATTACAAACTTCTATACTATTTGATTCTTTATATGCAAATACAGATGCATAAATAAGTAAACAAAGAATGTTGTTGACCACATAAAAGAATCAATGAGAGTTGTAATGAATTTTCTCACTTTTAGTATTCTCTGTGTTACTATTCTGGTCTACCTATATCACTGCTTCCTTTTTCTTGTCTTCTAGGCCAAAATACCTTGGCATTCTCTGTCTCCTTAGATCACTCAAAAATCTGTACTTTCTGTGGAACAGCTCTGCAGGTGTGTAATACTTGGTACATGTTTGTTCTGATAGTAATTTAAACTGAACTGTCCCCCAAATAATGTTAATTCATGGATCATTTCACTGGTAGTGCTACATAAATGTAGTGCACTTTGTTTAAAAATATTTTATATACTACATGAAAACACACAGTGAGACATCCTGGATCAAACCTAAGCCCTAACATCAAATGTAGAGCCTTAAGGAAGAAGAGGATAACAAGCCAAGCTTACAACATTTCCAACAGCTGCTTGCAGTTGTGTGTGACTTGGGCAATTCTTGAAGCAAAGATATCTTTTTTGTATTTATCAGCTCTTAATGCATTTCTTATCCATCAGCTATTCCAGCTTTCCTTTACACCCACATGAATGTTTGGCATCTACACCCTGCTGTGGCCAGGAGCTCCACAGCCCCTTCATCTCTCTCTGCACAGCCCCTTTTCTGACTTCATCTGATGCTCCCAGCTCTTCTATTGAAAGGAGAGCAGTCAGTCAATCCCTGCTCATCATCCTGACACAACTCAGGGGTTCATATTTGACCCTCTTCGGAGCTGATGGGTCCTAACTTAGTTGTTTATCACAAGGAAGCTATTCCATAATTTTGATTATCCTCATTGCTCCTTATGAACCTCTGTCCAGTTACATTTCTTTTGAGAGGAGGGGAAGGAACTGCACAGTCTTAAAGATGTGGTATTCAATGGCATATGCTACCTACTAACACCTCAAATTCAGATTGCTTTTGTGACCTTTATTGAGTACTGCTGAACTAGAAAACCCCTCAAATCTCAGTTTGGGTGGATCACCAGATCAGCATTCTTTATTTAATTTGTGAATTTGAGATTGTCTTTTACTTTACATTCATCTACACTAAATTTCATCTGCCATTTTTATTGCACAGTCATCAAGGCTTTTTCTGCAATTTTTTTCTACCCTCTCTTTTATCTACTCTCTTCAGATACTGTTGCTGACTTTGCCTATCTCATGGCTTATTCTTTTTCCCAGGTTGCTTATCATGAACCAAGTAGGTCCAGTGCAGACCACTGAAGCAGAACTTCAGTGTGAAAGTTGACAACTTAATACTGTCCTCTATTTATTTTTTATCTTTCAACTTACTCTTCTGTTCCAGGGACTTCTCTCTCTTACTTATGGCTGCTTAATTTCCATAATAACTGTGTGAGAAGCCCTAGCCACATGCTGCTGATTTCTTCAGAGAACTTTATTAAAGTTGTGAGGCAGGATGCCCCTTTATAAAAGCCATGTTGGGAAATTAACTGGACAAGGACCTTTGTGACTATTTTTTCTGTAACTTCCACTAATGACAGCAATTTCAGTCAGTTCATCTGGCATGGCCCCCATCAAGAGGCTTCTGGCATTACAATTCCTGCCACAGAAAACACAGATGCAAGGAATTCACTTGACTTTTTTACTGACCACTTCTAGACATATGCCACAAATTAAATGCAGTCAGTCCCATCTAGACATGAGCCCAAGCCACCAAACACAAAGCTCAGAGATCAAGAGTTCTGAAAGATGCTCTGAGAGGACTCTATAGTTGGGCTCTGGGAAATTTAGATACAGAGGCTTCAGATATTTCAAATTCCAGTTTAGGTTTCTACCACCTCTGAAGGCAGGTAAACCTGGAGCTGGACAAACACTATGTGTCTGCTCTTCAGCTGCCCTAGTTCAGAAAGCAATGTAAATACATGAATACATTATAATGGAAAGAAGCTAATTCATTCTCTCTTTTCTTTCTATAGAATACATTGGACTAGCAAGCAAACCCAGGTAACTGGGTTTAGTACAAACACTATGGATGAAATAATATGGACTGCAATATATAGAGGTCTGTCTGGAACTGAAATATTTTGGACCCCAGGCAAATACATAAAAAATGTAGAAGAAACAAGGAATTTTTAGAAATGTGGGCTTTACTTTTTGCTTGCTCAAATAATTCCCACTTGAGACAGTACCAGTGCTAACAGCCCTATCCAGACATATCCAATTTCTGGACAAGGCAAATCAGTCTGTGAACTATTCAGAACTTTTAACCTTTAAACAATAGGAAACTCCTTGTATCCTGCTATAACGATCATCTAGTGTTTTAAAGTACTTCCCCGGCATAAGCTAGTTACCATTTACAGGAAATACTCATACTAATAAACAGGCTGCATTTGAGCATATGTGAAGTCAGTTAGTAATGTAAGTAAATGTCTCTTATTACATCATAAACCTTGCTGTTTTCTCTACTAACTGATAACTTTTTTTCCAGTCTAACTTTCCACACATCTGAGCATGATACCTGGTGACCCGGTAAGGAATTGCAATTTATTATTTTTATAAAGCCTACCAGTGGTAAATGCAGCAACAGCACTTATGTATAGCTCTCTAGACAGACTTCAGGGCTGTGTTGTGAAATTGCATTTTATGTGGTTTACTCTAGATATGATTCTCACAGATAGAAGTGCTTTTGTGGCTGTGGGTAAGTTACTCACTTATCATTAATCTGGATATAAGGCTCCTCGCATCGTACTGGGTCTAAACATTTATATTCTCCTGGGATATTGAAACACGTTTGCTGCGCAGTGCAGGTGAAGTTTCTGTTTTCACATTCATTGATATCTAAAACACAAGGAGCGAGAGAAAGGCTCAAGCAGGAAAATATGTACAAGACACCACTCCAACAAACCAGTTGCCATCTTAAGGACTTGCCCCCAAATTAATAAAACTCATGCACCATGAGAAGTGGCCTTTTTATAACTGTCTCCTCTTTAAAGGTCGGGTTTCACTCCATTCATTTTGCTTACTGGTGTGTTCCCATATGCTAAGTGCTGCAAAAAAATTGGAAAGGAGTTGGCTGCTCAAGCTTTCTGACCTTAGAGAATGGGAAAAATAGAGATGTGCAACAGAGGAGAGAGCATTTGAGGACTTTTCCTGTGTAGCTGTTTCCTAGTCAATAAACTCTTACTTAAAACAACACACCAGTTCACCTCAGTGGGACTATTCACGTGATGACATTCTTACCAGAATTACATAATTGGCCCCTACGAGTATTTCACTGCTCAATGCCAAGATCAAGCATCTCAATGCTCAAAATTCTCTTTCTAGACACAGGATATATTTTCTGGCCCCCTCACGTTTTAAACAGTGCAGGAATGTTCTTACCTTGGCAGCTTCTACTATCGTCGAGCAAGTTATAGCCCGAAGGACAGATACAGTAGTAAGAACCAGGGCTGTTCACACACTCGTGCTGGCAGAGGAACTCTGAGAAGCTGCATTCGTCCATGTCTGCAGTGGTAAAAAAAGGTTTAGTGCCTTTGGCTTTACTGTCAAAAGAGCAGTCCCACAGGCAAGGGGCCATTCAGACTACCTGCCCATCACCCCAGCTGGAGGCTGGCACCCTCCAGCTCCCTAGAGCTCTGCAGTAACCTGGCAAGATGCTATACAACAAGTTCTTGCTTAAACAGTTTTTTTTTTCTAGGAAAACCAAAGCTGATGCTGAACACAAGGCATTACTTTTATTTATTTATTTTTCTTTTCTAGTACCTGTCACCAGCTGGCCATGTTTTCAGTTCTGTTTTACGTCAGAGATAGAGATACTCCAACAACAAGGCTGCAACTGTAATTTGAAAGGAAAGACTTGGCAGTAGTTTTCACTTTTTTCCCCTTTTATTGGAGAGCAAGCTTCCCTTTCCCAAGGCCACATGGGTCCCAGCAGAACTCCTGCAGCCAGCCCTGTCTGTTTTATGTTTCTTAGCCTCTAGCCAGTTACTTCTAACTCATTCCAGCGAGACTACAGAGCTCATCCCAGCCTGGATCAGACCTACTGGAAGGCCCAGCCATCTCCCAGATACCCAGGAAGCTAAGCAGTCTGACAAATCTCTGATTGAAAGCAGAAATTGTGCTCTTTTCCCCTTGCCCTCATGAATTGACCATTCTTTGTGTTCTGCGGAACTGTGCTCAAGTGAGAAAGACGAAGTTCAGAGCTGCACATGGAGGCATGGCTGACTGAGGGGAAAACACATGCGAAGGCATGAGGCTGAGGGAGGCTGCCCTTAATCATTTCCTTATTTCCCTGTCCAGGGGAAGAAAGAAACAAAGGCCAGAGCCCAGCCAGGAACTCCCAAGTTCTTATTCCCAGCTCTGACATGTTGACTCTCCCAGGCAAATCACTTTTACTCTTCAGACTGAATTTCCCTTTCTTCTAAATTGGGCTCATTCCATTTATCCACTTCTGGTGTTTTTGTGCAGATGGATTAGAAAGTATTTGAAGTCCAAATATGTTAAAGTGGCTTTATGGCTGAAATCACATTATCAAAAGGAATTCTATACATACATAGTCCTAATATTGTGCAAGTTTCCCCAGTGAGTTCACTGAAATAAACACCTTCCTAACAAAACATGGGCTGAGGGCCGACTCCATAAAGTGACTGAGATATCACCCTCTCCCTCAAGGCAACCTAGCCCAGATTCCAGCACACTGGATTTGTATGACTGGTGCTGCTGTCAAGTGCTGAGGGACTTAGAGCCCCAAGAGTCCTACATTTCTGCTGCTGAGCCCACAGTGTTCCTAAATACTTCTGGCATTCTGCTGACTACATGCAGACAACGAGATGGTAGGCATTCCAGAGCACATCTAATGCACTTGGAAGACCTCTGTGATTAGAAAATAACGATGATGTTGGGAAAGCCAGGTTGAAATCTCTGCCCCTCTCCTTGAACTGGGGCAGGGATGCCTCCCATCTTCAAGCTAAGTTGGCTGCTAGGCTATGGACTAATCCAGCTCCTGTTGAAGTACATCTGTGTCCTGGGTGTCTCATAAGAGCGTTCTCCTAACCAGGCATTCCCTTTGCAAGTCTCAGAGGTGTCTAGTGATTGTTTGTGAAGTGAAAGAAGCTCATCCAGAGAAATTTGACCTGCTTTAACAGACATTTTCTTGCACAGGATTGGCAGGAAAAGATTTTCTGCTCTAAATCTGGGTGGTGGAAATTCCTTTTTTTCTGGCTTAGTTCTCCGACATGGATGAGGCTCAAGCACCACCTTATGTGGCATTGCAATGAACGTTTCTGGTTTAGACCCCCAAGCAGCTCAGGAGGCGAGTGCATGAAAAGGTGCAGGAGTCTAACTTAGAAGAGGAAATCCCATTAGAAAGCAGAAAACTTAATTTAGGTGTTTTAGTCTAAATGTAAAATGCTTAAGACCCTTTATACATTCAATCTTTTTTCTTTCCCTTATAATAAAGTATGTTTACAAGAAAAACATATCGGGAAACTCTAATCTATACACATATTGCATCTCATATGTCTTCTCTCTCTGAAACATCATGTTACATCTGTTTATTGTAAATGAAAAAATAAGTATTTTCCAGCACATTTTTCCTTCCAAGAAATATTGGCTGGATTCTCCAATTTTATCAGGTTGTGGGAACATTAACCAAAGAAACAAGTTTTCCCTTCAATTAAAATAAAATAATAAAATAAAAACAAAAACAAGAGAGGGAAAAGTACAGTGACATAAGCGCAGTTATTCCGCTATGTGCTGAACAGATCAGCAATAGCTGTACTAAGAAACCATATATTGTTTCTGAAGTGTAGCCAGAGCCATACAGGGGAAACTGGGGAAGGTTTCAGGCAGGAATGGGCAGTTGTAAGAGCAAGAGGAATATGTACATTCAACAGACAAACGGAAAAATGCTTTATATAACGTATTTCTTTAATCATGGAAGAATATTCTAGGACCATCTCTACTTGCTCTAAAAAGCTTCCTGTCTAGCATTACAAAGTGCTTTCTTATGTTTTACTGTTGCCTTGGAGCTTTTGAATATTTAGCTTATTTCCTTAAAACCATTTGCAACCCCCCTCCACTGAGCTTTTCTGGGTATTTGCTGCGTGCTTTAGCTGGAAAGAAGATCATAACCATGGACCAAGGCAAAAAACTTTTTTAGAAGTGTGTGCAAAGTAATACCTTGGAAAAAGTAAACTTAATACAATTAAAGATACCAAAATGATAAATAAAGACAGTTACCACTGCAGTTAACTCCATCAGCTTCCAGTTCATAGCCAGGTTCACAGCGGCAGAGAAAAGAGCCGTAGGTATTGACGCAGGTCTGAGTGCAAGGGTTTTCATTTGTACATTCGTTCACATCTATGGGAAACCAGTGCCAAATGCATCAGTGACTTCTCCTCAAACTCTATTTTCAATTCTTTACTGTAAAGCATTTCAAAGTGGTTAACTGTACAGTCAGAATGATTTGTTCTGGAAAAATATAACCAAGTCAGTGTTGTTTATTGGGATTCAGGCTGATGCTTGGGAATAGTATGTTGGACACAGAAAATGTATGGAAATAAAGCACTTTGGGAATGTCTTCAATTAAAAAAATAATATAGAAGATGGGGATGAAATATTTATTACAAATGTTTATGATTTTATCCTGCAATTTTAAAACTACTGAAGCAATATTGTCATAACAGAACTGAGACAAAATGCAGCAGGATCTTCCTGAGGAAGATAATGCAATGAGAAAGGATCCTCATAGAAACCTTGGGCTAAGGCAAAAGCAATTTTCTTTTTCCTTTTAGGACATTAGCAGCTTCTGGCTATCATTAGCACAGACCTTTTCCTGCAGCGTGTGGGAAGGTGGTCCTGCTTTGCTAAGGAGTCGCTTTATCAAGAGGTTGTGTTGACTTTGACTGAGGTAGTACATCACAGCAAAAGATGGTCTAATGCTCAGGAGCCCAGTTTGGAACTCGGAGATGCTAATTTACTCATCTGACAAAGTTATCCTGTCTCAGGTGGGTCACACAGCCTCAGATTTGAATAGTAAATTCAGTGCCTAAACTCTTGGTGATTTCCATGAATTGAGTGCATTGAGGCTGGGGCCTCTGTGCATATTTCTCCTGATACACTGGTCATGTTGTACCTGTACCCCTCTGAGGCACTTCAAAGCCACAGAAACACCTGTCTGACCAACCCATGAGCATTTTCAAAAGCAATGTAGGGAACATTACTTATGTTCTAAAAATTAAGCAAATTTTAAGGGTGTTGCTGGGTTGGGACTAGAGACCTCAGTCATGATTTATGACATACCTTGGCACGATCTTCCATCGTCATTAAGGGTGAAGCCTGGGTTGCACGTACAGGAGTAGGAACCGGGCACATTGGCACACAGCTGCTGGCAGTAGCCATAGCGACATTCATCTATATCTATAGATGGGAAGGATGAGAGAGAGGTAGAGTGGTCTGCCTTTTTACATGCAGATACAAAGCAGCAAAAACACTGAGTCAACAGTACCAATAACACAGATATAACCATCATACTGGTTACAGATGTAACAGCCAAAGTTCTAGGCGTTCAGACACAGAGTTATATTAAAATACATCTCTACCCAGTAGAATATGCAATATGTTTTATCCACATCTGACATCTATCAGTATGTCTGATGAATCAGTAGTCACTGCTGTAATCTTCAGCTTAATGTGAATCAGGAAGCCCAGTCCATGCCTTTAAGCAGCTACCTCAAAGCATACCTGATATCTGGCACAGCCTTCCAGCACAAGCACAGCCAACACTGCAGCGAAATTTGGACAGAACCAAGATAGAAACCTTACTTGCCTCCACATATACCAAAGCTGCTTACTGGGAAAGCAGTGTTTGTTCCTAAATGCTTCTTTTTTTAGTGAGGTTATTCTTTAAAGTCTTTTTTCCCTAATAGCCACATTCACATTTTATATGAATTTTCAACTGACAAATGACTGACTGTGTAAATAGTTAATTTAACACCAAGACAGCAGTTTGGGCTGGATCACAGCATTAACAATGCATGCAACTCCCTGTTACAAGCACAGGAAAATGCTATAAGACATGTAAGATGGTAAGTGTTAGAAGAATTCTGCCCCATAACTGAGAACTGAAACGAAACACCTGGAGTAGTTTTCTTTCCAAGGTTTACATTTCCTTTGGTACTGACTAGCTTTTGACTTATATAGAATTTTTTTAATGGCTGCTCTCAAAGCCTTGAAGCCAAGCTTGTACAGTAGAAACCCCAGTTCATTATCTCCAGTCAATTAGCTAGATAACCCAGAGGCCAGGTCAGTGATGTTGAGTACACCAGCAGTAGGCTTGGCCCAAATCCTGCAAAAACTGACCTGGGCTTAAAGTAAATTAATACCTCATTGCATTGACACAATGCATTGCTTCAAATACAGGCTTTGTCTTTTGCAGGACTGTATCTCGAGCGCTACGTTTTGGGGATAAGGACTTTCACTAGGCTGCTTCTTGTGGATGTATCATGTGAATACTGCTGTACTGACTCCTCTGTATAAACTTTATGAGGATAATTACAAGAGATAGAGGTTTAGGACTACATAACTGTGGTTCAGTAACAGTGCATCAAAAAACCCTGTCTCTAAAACCCAACTCAGCCCTCTGATTACAGTATATGTTCTTTTACTGCTTTGTGCCAGCAAAAATTACTTCTCCAAAGCCAGTGGAAAGTATGGAAAAGAGACTTTTTTACACTTACGGAAAAATATAGCAACTCTAAACACAATTTACTTTTCACTCTTTGCATTACCTTGTAATAATTCATCCCCTGATTACTCAATTGGGCAATACTGGGATGTTGTTGCCTATTTCAAATAGCATAAGCAGATACTTGAATCAGTTCAGCAATGCAGTCATGTCAGTTCTCTGGTACATCCATCAAGCAGTAGGATATTTTAGATCCATGTCCAAATCCTGAATACCACACACAACCCTGTCATTTGGCCCGTAACTCAGATAAATAAATGGGTAACAGAACAGGTGATACAGAACAGAATCCCCTTCCCTGCCCTCCCTCATCTCCATCCTATCACATATGCCTGTACAACCCCCAGCATGAGCTTTTTTTTATTTCCCAAGAGAAGTTGATTTACCAGAGATTAAGGAGCAGGGGCCTTGGAGATTTCATATCCCGGGGGAACTACAGGACAGTGACTCCACCAAGGGGCTACAGCTGCACAGACCCCAGATTGGACAGGGCTAATAATGAGCAAACTTTTCTTAAAAAAAGTTGTATCCTATTCCCTGGGTCCTATCTGTTTGCCTAAAATTAACACCTACGTCATCATCCCATGGGAATATCAAGAGAGGGGAATGGGCTGGAGGAGAGGGAGATGGAAAGCTTTCTCCTGCTGTTTGTTGAGCTCTATTTTTTTTAACAAGACTGAGCTAAAAGAATGAACAGGCCATTGCTGCAAGGAAAAAGAATAAAATTGAAATAAAATTCTTGGAAGCTACTGAGACAGCACCCAGTTCACAGGTATTTTTTTTCTGACCCTCCAAAGCAAAAAACTTGGTTGACTCTAGGGATTTACTGTCCATCCTATTTCTTGGTATCAAATACGGATCCCTTTGGGTCCACATTGTCACAGTGAGGAAAGGACAGGTCTATTTAGGAAAAAGTATTTTTGTATACATGCTTGTGATTGATCTTACATGAAAGGGAATCCTTCAGACTGGGAATACGTAAATCCCACCTATTATGGATGCTAATCATGTGGCATTTACATCTCCATTTTTGTTCTGTGAGGGAGTCTCTCTGCCAAGCATACCATTGGCAACTACAAAGACAGAAGACAGTTTCCACATAGCTGAAGGTTAAACCGTGTACTTGACAAAAATGCTTAGTGAGTTTGTTTCAGGGATTCACAGGTACATATGCCCAGATGCTCAAATACCATATCACATGAGGTTTTTACCTAAACACTGGCCTTCTAACAGCCAGTAGCCTTCAGTGCAGGAACAGGTATAGCCCCCCTCAGTATTTATGCAGATCTGGGTGGGGTTACACTGGTGAGAATCTGAAGCGCATTCATCCACATCTGCAACACAGAAAGACAGCAAGAAAATATTAGAAATGGCAACAACAGATTATTCATGCTGTACAGTGTGTACACTGGCTCCATGCAAGGAACCAAAGTGTGGAGGAGTAGAGAGAATTACCATAACCTGAAGGAAAATTCGCAACAATAAATGTCTGAGGGCAGTGAGAACTGAGGGTACACATCAAATCTCTCTCTTTTGCAGATGGCCCAGTGTTTCTCGGAGGTCCTCAAGGAAGATCTCTCATTATCTCAAGCTTTTTGTTACTTCCACATTTGCTTTGTCACTGAGCTGGGATTTCCATGCTGCCAGGCAGTGTTCAGCCCTAGAGAGAGGCTACTGAAAGGCTGTACAACCCCACTGAAGACTAAGAGAAGAACAGCAGTTCAAGAGATCTACAAACACAACACAACTCAGACATATAAAAAAAATTACTTCCTCCCCCCACCAATGCAGACTATGTCACTGTAATTTTTCAGACAGAAGGTTCAACCAAAATCAACCTTTACCTGACAAAAAAATGTATACGTCCCTGGAATCAATTTCCTGACAATAAAACTATTTTCTTTTATTCCCCTCCCCCCCATCTTTATTGGTTTTAATGTATTTGGTTTTTATTACAACCCCTTAGGGTGTTTTTGTTGTGGGCTTTTTTTTTACCTCTTTTTTTTCTTTTTTTTTTGCAAAGTAGGTGAACAGCATTCCTACATTTATATAAGCCAGGACCCTGGAACCTAACTGATTGAAAATGCCTTTCGGAGTCAGAAGTTCAATTTGAATCCCTCTTTGCTTTCCTGATGTTTCAGGTGTCAGGTTTGCCTCTAGATATGAGAAATGGAAATATCAAAAGATAAATTGTGTCATTTTTTCCAGCCAACTCAGATTTCTATGTTTTATTTATTGATACCTAAACTGTTTTTTATTCCAGCATACTGTGCACTGACCTTTACTGAAGTACTATGTCTTCCAAGCAATACTACTCCCTTGTTCCCCCAATGATTCTCATTAACCCAGACTTTGTTGGGTCATGGCTGAGAGTATCCCACTAATGGCCTGGGCTGGAGCAGGCAGCAGAGGGCAGGAATTACGTCCCTGTATGTGCCTCCAAGGCAGCTAGCACAGCCAGTCAGCTGTACAGTCCTAGCAATCCTGAAATAATTGATCCAGGCTACTACAGCAGCACAGCTAGCATGTTGGGAAATATAAATAAATACACATATATTAAATATATGGAGAGAGTCTAGAGTTCTTATCTGGCCCACATCTGTACCGGAGCAATTTATGGTGAGTCAAAGCTGGTAAGATAACGAGATGGACACAATTAGAGGTAATTAACTCTGTCACAAATCAGTTCCCATGTATTTATTGGCCAGATGAAGCTTGTGAAAATGGTGGGGGAAGTGGGAAAAGGGTAAGATAACAAGTCTAGACTGTATAGGTCCATAAATATGTTATTCAGTTCAGCTATTGCTTCTGCGACTGGGCTAAAAATTCTGAATCCTCCCTTCATAGCGTATCTCACATAACTGGTAGTATCCGAACAGAGATTTTATCTAGCCATAAATTTAATAACAATGACATTAATGTTTTCAAAATGAAAAAGTTTTCTATTTGTCATGCTTGCTTATTGTTTTAGGAGTGAGACCTTGGGATCTTGCCAATGCTGCTGTTTCTGGCCTGCACCAAGCTTAAAAAGGAGATTTTCAGTTTCCGTGTTCCCTGCTTCCAGCAATATTAATAGGTGAAGCAAAGTGAAAATAAAATGAGAGCTGTGGTCTCCCCGCATATGGCAGCAATGTTGTTTGAAGACTACAGATGCTCCACTCTTTTGTGGTGCATCTTTCTTGCAGGGCTACAACATGAGTCTTTCAGCTAAAGCACTGGTGGCTATGGCACTTGTTTTGTTCCTGAGTCATCTTTGCAGCAGTTACATGAGCTCCACTCCAGACAAGTATGACATAGACCTCTTTCCTTTGCTATGTACCAAGCAGATTTATCTGCTTACTCCCAGTCTTGACCTTTTGTGGTGGTATTGGAAACATATTTCCATTTGAATGAGAAACTGGAGGTTTCATGCTAGAAACCCTGAGGAACCTGAAGTTGTCTATGCAGAACACCTTGACTCCCCACATTTTGCACTGCGTAATACCTCATTGACTTCATTAATGAAGCTCTATGCAGCCAAAAGGTATAAACAGCTTTACTGGTAGCATCAAACCTTTGTGGCTGGGCTTGATAGTGCACACCCAGTTCTGTATTACATGTCTCTGGCTTTCTCTAAGATTGCCCCTTACCACAACGTGCCATTAAACTTTGACAGACCCAGTCAATACAATCAAATCAATTATTTTTGACAAGCAGCCTTTGCAGTTGAATCACATAGTACAATATCAGCCTGTCTGCCATGGATTATCTACATTATATGGGCTCACTAAGTGAGAGCAGATATTTGCACTCTGAGAAAAGTGTAGGTGCAACCATTGACTAGCCATTAGGTGTCCTCTTAGAGAATATCAGAGCTGGGAGACAGGGACTGCCTTGCCCAGCCCACTTACACAGTGCAGCATACAGTGAGAGCAGGTGTGATTGATAAAACTGGACATCTGACAGGGAAAGGAAAGAAACCAAACCACCTCCAGATTACTTCCACTGGGGAGAAAACCAGTCATACATTTTCAAGAGATTGCCTATAATGGATAGGCATAGAAACTGCACCAAAACGCTTGCAGGGCATTTTCGCTTGAGTGGAAATTTGTAAGTGGAACCTGTCAGCTCATCAATTACGCATGAATAATTTCTTATTCTGGTCGCACAGCTTATTTCTGTCCCATTCAAACATAAATCTTATGTGTGTTCATGCCCTGGGACTTCAAAGCTTGTTTGTACCAACTCTGCTTTTGTGATAGGTCAGTACTAGAACAAAACTGTGATGCTAATTGTACATGATGATAGATTGCCAATAGTTTTGTAGATTCGAAGCAGATAAGACAAATTCAGAGAATAAAACACTACTGCAAGGCCTATTCAATACAAGGATGGCACACGTGTCTAAGAAGTCCTTGAGATGCATTTTTCTGAAGCTCAGAAGAGTGTGTCTGACCCAGCATAACTTGTCAGTCTTCACAAAAAAAGAAAGAAGTGGAAAGAAATACTGCAATGAGTTGTCTGAGCTTCAAAGTAAAGTCTAATCAGCCAGAGAGCAGAAGAGTTACTAAAGTGGAGCATGCAAGCAAAAAAGCCTAGAAACCCCACTGCCCTTCATGCAAGATGTTAATGAACTGTGATATTGGATGATCTCAGCATCAGTGCCAAAAAAGCACCAGATGCTGTCACCCATCAGTGGTAATCCAAGGATGGTTTTCATTATTCTGAAACTGCTTTCAGTTCCTTAGAAAATATTACCTGCCTCCAAACAGTAAGTCTAGGTTTTACTAATAGCTACTGTTTTTGGATACCTCACCAGTGATTTTGGCTAGATCACTCAGTATGTGGCAACAAAGAAGAACTGCCATGAGGTGGACAAGGAAGGAAATACAAATTAGATCTATCCTCAGTGAAAACAGACTACAGTACCTGGTAGACACTGTGCAGGACTAGGAGACAGCACAGCAACAGTGACCACACTGTAACTCATGTGCTGAGAATTTACACTGTGGGAATTCATCCTTGCTTTTCATCTTCCACTGCTCTGCTTCCTATGTGAAAAATAGGGGTTACAAAATCTCTGTCATAGTCCAGCCTCCCTCACTTTTTAGCATCAACAACTCTTCAGGACAGGGCCTGCCCTCTTATATGCAAAACCTGTTCACAGTGAGTCCATTTTAACTTGAAGCCTTCCAATCCTAATATAAATCAAACTGGACTACTAAAAAAGGTCCCCCTTGATGATAAATATCAGTGCACCTGGATTTGAACATAGAAATCCAAGATTAAGAAATTAAAGGACTATCCTGTGACCACTTAAAAGAAGCAAGAGCAGGTCATAGGCGTTTCTGATTTGTAGTTCCTCATGCAGCCCCATACAACCTGCCCTTATTATATGAACACTTAAAGATACAACTTTTTTAAAAATTTCATGCAGGCTCTAAACTGGCTAATGAGATCTAAAATAAAAGATGAACCATCATTCTGAAAGCATTCTGTTCTCCTTGGTGGTCTCAGAGGCATCAAAGGCTCTTTCATCTAAATTCTATGATACTCGCAGTGTTGCTGTTCTACCCTAATAGTGCATAGAACCTGGAAGTTTCCAGTGGTTACTGAAACAGAGAGAGAACCAATGACAAGGCCAGTGGCAAATTAAAAGAGTTACCTAGCTACCACACCTCTTCTTACTCTTGCAGGCATGACTCAGAGTGTTTCTGTGAAATTGCATATGAAAAAAATGAGGATGTTAAAGATTCTCATACCTAATAATTTTGAAGAAATCCAAATTTTCCCAAGAGATTAGTGGTTCTTTTGAGAGAGCAGTTGTTCAGCACTTTAAAACCACACTAGAGAACAAAGGCAAGCAAGATGGATCACTGTTCAAAACTTCTCTTGCCAAAGAGTCCTTGGCCAACACTGGCCTCAGTTGTTTCAGCTCTTGATTATCCTCCTCTGTGCTATCAAATTAGTGGTCATCCATATTCTCTCACCCATCCTTCCAGTTGTTGCACTCACTTCTCTTTTCCATCTTTCCAGTTGCTGAATTCACATTACTGCTCCCACAGCTAGTTCCAAAGGCAGAAGTTCAGGCAGAAGTCCAGACAAATTAAAATCTGACCTGAAGTGGGAATGATTCACTTTGTTACTTCCCAGATGAATTCTGAGAGCAACCACATGGCCTATGCCGACCACCGCTCTCCTCCTGAGTAATACCACCTAGAATGAACACAGAGCCTCCTGGCTTGAAGCCATGAGTTTTAAAGATCTTTGGTTTAGTGGCAGAATGGGGGAATAGATAGACAGTATATCTGTATATGTTTGTCAGGAAACCCTTGCTGCAAGAGCCTGAGCTCCAAAATTAACCACATCCCTCCCTCCTAGTTCCATGTGTCTGCCTTGAAAAATCATGGCTGTGCTGCTTTGCTCTAGAAGCCCTGGGGTGTGATGTTCTGTTTACTTGACATTTTGACAAGAGGTGCAATGGGATTTCATCTGGGGATTGTGAGGGTGGAGAAAGTGGTTTTTTATATTTCTGGCTGACTGGCTGCCTTTTGTAGGATGTGACGTGCTGATGCTTTGTTTTTATTGGTGCAGATTGTATTTTTAATGGATGGCAGGATGCCTGGCAACTGGATAGATATCATTTGCAATGTCAAAATAAATAAACAAACTAATTGCTTTTAGCATGCTAATTACTGGCTTTGCATTTTATTATCTGCAAAAACTAGCAGTAATATTATTGGATTCTTTAGAATTTAGCCACATCATAGAACAATGAACGAAATTTTTAATTCATTGCCCATAAATTAAAAAAAAAGAAATAGTTTAAAAGCCATGCATACACACATACACACACACACACACAAAAATGGGGCAGCATATTAGTACAGTCAGAAAGGACACCTAGATGTCAAACTGCAGCACAACGCCACATCTCACCAGGGAGGCTAATTCTTATCAGGAGATCTTTCATACTCACTCATGTCCCCAAAGAATGCAGGACTGAGATCACTCTCATTTGCATCAATAATATTGCAAGAAATCACAGCATAAAAAGAAAAAACAATAGTCTAATCCATTGAATTAAGACCAAACATATTCAATACTGGTCAAACCAAAGAGGCTAAAACTAGGAGAATCATAAATGTGGAATTTTGAGGATTGGGTTTTGGCCCACTGTTTTCTGCATTTGTGATAAAATGCAGAAGATCACAAGCTGGTGGAGTAAAGGACTACAATTTTAGCAGAAGTCTTATATAAAAATATTTTGCTACCTATGGTGGGCACATTTGAAAGGGCCTTTCAAGGCAGACAAATGTAAGGTCATATATCTGGAGTAAAAAATGTTGATCAAGAAAATAACTCTGGGATTTTTAGAGGTAATCACTTGAACATGAACTTTTCCTGACATCATGTTGCTGAAAAGACAAGCACAAACACGAGAACACTGAGTAGACATAGGGAAGTGTTCTTACTACTGGTGTCAACACTCCAAAAAGTGATATGGCAAAGAGATCATAAAATCTCCAGAGAGTCATTGCAGGCCATGAAAATTTGTCTTAGAGCAAGCTAATGCTCCATTTAATAATATTTTTAAGAAAAGGTTCAAGGTATATTTGTCTGTGATCTGTAAACATCTTCATGGAAACTTAAGTTTTTACCCAAAGATGGTCACTAAAGCTAAAGCAAAACACAATGGGATGAAATTCAGTGTTTAGAAGAAAAATTCAAACCAAAAATAAGACAGAAACTTTAGTAGTACTACTGATTAACCATCTGAAACACGTAATAAAGCACATGCTCCTTCACATTAGGGGCTTATTCCTCAACAGTATTTTTTCTTTGAAATATGCTGTATTGAAAAACTGTGTCTTTGAAACACCAGTTGCTGGGTAAGTTTCTGTGGCCTGTGTCACAAAAATACAGGTCAAAGTGGTAAAAGTGATGTCATAAGTCTTCATCAGATGATTTAACACAATTCAATGTTTAGTTAATTTTATCTATATCCATAACCGTTACACCTGGGATTTCCTGCTTACCTTACATCTTTTGCCATTTCCTAGGCCATTGGTAGATCCACCTGGGCCAGTGAAAGTACTGAAGGTGGGGATACAAATTTGTAAAGTTCTTCCAAATGATTTCTGCATTGCAAATATTTAAATGCATGCATATGCATTTTTAAATTTTCTATTAGTACTTTTATCAATAAATTTGATTTTTAGTGAGAGAAGTTGTACCTCTAATGTTTGCATTAACTACAGAAATATGTGGAAAATGTAGAAAGTGTTGATAATATTTTTGTGCCAGAAAATGTTGAGTCATCAGCCTAAAGATGCTGGGCATGCCACCCATCTTCTTCGCCAGACACACAGAATGGTTGCATTTTTATGAAAGATGAACCAAAAAAGAGAGGAAATATCCAAGTTATTACCACAGACAATTTGCTGAATTAAAGAGCCTCAAGAGGACTAAACTTCAGGTTAGAGGATGTGGACATTCAGGAACTATGACATTTTTTGGCAAGCTAAATGACCCTTTGAGGTCGAAAGCCAGGGGAAAAAGCCAGCAGACAATAGAAGAAGGAGCAGAGGTGTTTAAGAAGTGGAAACACCTGCCCACTGGCAGTGAGGTTCAAAAACTGTAAGCAAAGACACTGCCTTTCTTCTGCACAGAAAAAAAAAAAAAGGACTGTGCATAAACAGAACTCCATGCATTAAAGGATATGTAAGGAAACAAAGTCCTTAAGATCAGCTCATCAGGTCAGAGACTTATCAGAGTCCCTCAGGAAAAGATTCTCTTGACAAAAAGCTACTTTTAAAAGCAAAAGAATCTCAGTAATTGATTATGTACCAAATGCAAAGTAAATGCATGTGGAAAGCTTACCAAAGAAGCTCCATCCCAAGGAGATGATTTGCACCTGCCACTACAGGAACAAGGGAGACTATTGTTCAGTCCACCCCTGGTGTTGGCAGTGGTGGTATCCATGACCGCTTATCCCTCCACAGGCTGTGCCCAGGGTGCCCTGACTGTCCCACTGCCTCCAGGGGAGCTCCTTTCCTGGCTGGCTGACAGGGTGATGATGGCACCGGCAGAGAGCTGTTGTGGAAGGATGTGGGCTTGTCATGTCTAAGCTAGAACCACCTTTCTGTAGACATTGATGATTAGAAGTGAAACTTTTCTTGGACTCTGTGATCAAGAGGAAAGCCAATGTGGACAGCAGATTTCCAAGGCAATATGCTTTTGGCAATGTGTGCTGTTCGCAGATGGACTGTTACATTTTGTTCTCTTTGGAACGTATTTAGCATGCATGACTCCCTTTCTTAAGTAATGAATTCTGATAATCATGCCACAAATTTCTGTGGGTCACAGTAGTAGCTATGGCTGTGTTTCCTTCTTTTGATCAGCCATTGAAAAAAGTGGGTATGTTTTTTTCCATCAAGATTGTTTGAGAGCCATTAGCACCATGGGGTTCAACGCAATAAGGCTGAAGATTAATTTGACAGTGGTGAGAGCACAGGTCTTGCAGACTGGAAAAAGCTTACCATGTTAAATCTTCTTCCCCATTTTACAAGGAAGTGCGGGTGATTTTGGGGCCTTCCTTCTTCATTTTATTTTGTCTTTTAGTCCCACTGTTTTACTGTCACAACCCCAGGAGCTAACCCTGCTCTTGAGATGCAATGTTCTTGCAGAGAGGCTCAAAGCTGAGAGCTCGTTCCAGAATCTCTGTCTGCTCAAACACTGAAGCTCGTTCAGTCATTTATAACCCTCAGGGCTCCATTTTAAAATAATACAAAGATTGGATGTCTGTTTTTTATAGGAATAATTGCAGGCCAGGACTAAACATCCGAGCTCAGTAACATGGGTATCAGTTCCAAGATTACTTGGAACAGAGCACTTTCCCCAAACTTCTCCCCCACTCCTTATTTGGACACTGAGAAATAATTTCCTCAGTAGTAGATTTTTACTCAGTGAAATCACATGTTTTCTCAAAACTTTTTTTTTTCTCAAGATAATTACATTTGATAAGAAAGGGGAAGAAATAACAATGCCACATTCCTAAAGTGCAGACTGAAGCCAAATTCAAACTGCTGCTGTGTGGGGTCAGTGTTTTTTCCAAGGACGACTGACCTCGCTGAGCTTGGACACAATCCAAGATCAACTCCCTAAACACCTGTTTAATTGCATACTTCAGTGTCTGAGGACTGGCTGTTGATTGCTGAATTAATTTTCTATCTGCATCCCATATGCATTAGGTTATTGGTTGGTGGCTAAACAAGGATTAAAGTGGGTTTTTTTCACACTGATGGTCTGACTGGAAATGGATGCTAAATAGTGTGAGGCATGAATTTGTAATTCTGATCCCTCTGCCTGGTATGAAAATTGCTCAACATGTGTCACAGGTTCTAGATTTCCTGCCAGCTATCTGAGCCGTTCCTTAGCTAGCACACTTTTCACATTACTCAAAGATGATAAACAACAGCTAAACTGTGAAGGACTGTGCTCTTTGGGCACAGTTCTAGTCGTGCTTTTGTGATTGAGATTTACAGGACAACCATGCAGATAAGTGCATAGCAAGGGGAGTAAAGGGGCAGCAGCCTCTCCCCTCTCTGCTCAGGACAGACCTGTGGATGGCTCATACACTTGGCATCACCTGCATGACCAGAGCTCCTCACCCCCACTGATTCCCAGAGCTCCCTATTGGTACCAGATCACACACAGTTCTGTGGACTATTCCTGGGATCCTACAAGAGCTTTTGCACAAATGTACAGTCTGCATGTTAATTCTGCTATCAAAAATGAGACAAACTACTGATTTCAATTAAGGGATTCATTTAAACATGGAAACTCCATGGACTGGAGCATAACTGAATTCTCTGGATGCATGATTTCCTGTTGCAGGTTTTGCACAACTTACGAAATCTATGGTCAGCGCATGGAATTTGGGAATTTCAGTTATTTCCCTGCTGCACTTATTCTATTCCGAGTAACTGTGGTACAGCAGAACAAGAGTGACCCAAGTACCCTGCTGGAGTAGAGTAGGCATGTGTTAGTATCCCATTGATGACACTGAACCTGCTGAATTAGGAGATACAAAGCAGTTTTTGCTCAATGTGGTTTTATCTTCATCATCCTGAAACATATTTTTCAGCTGAATAAATGAAGTGCTATTGTGATTTCTCAAAATTACCTATTTTGTATGATAATATGGTACACTGACATCTGCTTATAGGGTGGCAAAAGGAGCCAGTGAACTTTTACTGAGAATACTTCCAGCTGCTGGGAGGTTATCTAAGTGACACTTTCTATTGCAATGGAAACAAAAAATGTGCAGTCAGATCCAGGAATTGCACACTGAGAAATTGAAACATACTTCTAACAAAAGATCCTTACAATCATTTTTGCTGCATGATATGAAACAGTTTCATGAAAGAACCTCTAGAGGAAGGCTTATAAAATTTTACAGAAGAGGTATAGAACCATTAACACTGAAGAAATGAATTTTCTATAGCTTAATTGCATATTTTCTCAGCAATTCTATGGGTTAGTTAAAAAAGACCCTGTAAGGTGGAATATATCAAAAAATAGGAGCTTAAAGCATTACTTATAAAGCTTTTAAACATGACTGTGAAATCCTATTGTCTTCTACTCCAACGAATTCTTTCAAAGACTTTTCAGATAGGGTACATAACATGAGAGAACTAAAAACAGAGAACTGCTATTCCCACTTTTGCTCCCTGGGGAGCTTTGAGAAATCTCAAGCACAAATAGTCCAGCCAGCTGGTTTAGCCAATTGGTGGTCAGTTTACATTTCCTCTAATAAGTGAACTTCTTGACCGTACATTTTAACTGAGTCATTAAGAGCTCCTTTTCCAAGTGTTTTGGCAGGCTGGAGAGCTCTGGTACTGTGAATAGACCGCAATAACTAGTAAAGAGCAGAACAGTCCGACTTTTAATACTGCAGAAGAAATCGATCCAAATGGATCCAGAAGTTAAAGCCACAGTGAAAGCAAAGGGATGCAAATATCCACCTGCAGGTTATAACAGAAACTTTTATTGGAAAGGCTGCTTCTTCCATTAAAATGCCAATTTGGACATGTGACATGACAAAAGTTTTAACAATTTCTCAAGAATGTTGTGCAAACAGCTGTGAGAGGAGTATTGCAGACCTGAAATTCCAAGAGAGATTCTAGGTGTGCAATATGTACATGTCCACAGAGAGAATTCAGTATGAATGCTCTAGTCACTCACAGGATAACTTGAAGTCTTCAATATATATAAAAAAAAGAAGCCAAGGAATCTCCACTATGGGAAAATGGAATTGTAATATGGGATTTGTCACTAACTAATCTCTCTCAAAGCTTCAGCAATAGTCACCAGCATCTCATTCAGGAAAGCACTGGATTCAAATCTGTCTGGATTGAGCATGCCAGGAGGCACCAGGTGGAGGTAACATGGCTGCAGATTGTCTCATGTCACTTGAAACTGCATGAAACAAACACACATGCAATTGAGACTATGGTGCTTTGACTTTCTTCAGAAATCTAATACCTTATTTCCTCAACCTAGCCATTAAAACCAGGGAAAAGAGCCTGGCTGCTGCACCAAGAGTGCTTGCAGAACATGTCTGGAAGCTGCAACAGTGAAGTAGAAACAGTAATCACAAATGGAGGATTTTATTCTCAGTTTTCCAGTAAAGTGAATCTTCAGTTTCATAGAGTGAAAAAGCAGTCAAGACCACCCAGATCAACACTTCTGTTTTATGCCAGGATCAATAGACGGGAAGAAGATCTGGCCTTATTTCAACTGATTTATTGACTGACAGGTAGGGGCCAGAACTCCTGCAAATGTTAGGGAACTTTTATTAGAAATTTTGTTTTGCTGCATTTTCAGCCTCACATCTTGCCCTGCCTGGTAGTTTCACAACCGTCTAGAACCTGTCATGGTCCTGCTCAAAACTGGCTGTTCTTGGGGCTAAATGAAACACAACTTTCTGCCCCTAAAAGCTCAGCACATCTGGCTGGAGGTCTTGCTGTATCAGAATTTCACAAGTGTTGAAATGTTCTGTCTTAATTTATGCATTAAAGGTAACTGAATGGGTTTTAACAGAGCAAGAGAGGGAGAGAAAAAGTCCTTTGAGATGAAACACCTCTTTTTCCAGGGAGCCATGAACTGAGAGTAAGGAGAGGGGGAGAACTGCCAGTAGACATCCACATCACACACTAATTGGAACAAAGTAAGCCTCCCATATCCACACAGTTTTCATTTATCCAGGAAGGTTCGCAACCCAGTTGGCTGGCGGCAATTTTTGGAACATTGCAAGAAAATGTGGCTCAAGCATTATAAAACAGTGAATGCCAAATCTGAGTTAAAGCCAGTTATTTGAGCAGGGGTTATAGGCATTTTCCAATGATCACTACCACAGAAATAAATAAATAGATGGCTTGCTATGTATACACTCAAAGGGGAATGTTGCCCAACATTCATAGTTCTTTGCTATTAACAGTAATGAGGACACAGCTGTCTGAGCCTGGAAGGCAGTATTTGCAGAGATTTTTCTTCTCCACTGGCTCCCATCCACTACCCATTCTTTGCTTATAAAAGAGCCCAAAAGGTCCTAACATTTATACAAAAAATTACCTTGGCTTTGTGGTGCTTTTGAGATTGTTATAAAGCATGCTGACACATGGACAGATTTGAAATTCAGATGAAATATGAAAAACAATTTTCTCCCCTGATAAGTTCCCCAATGCCCTTAGTGCCAAGCATAACACTGTCTTTGTAGTCAATCATGACAGCTCCTAGAGCAGCTGGCAAGACTTGCTGCCATGGGCAGAGATCTGAAGGTCTCCCTTCCTAAGAAGGACTTGTAACTCTCACTGCCTGTAGAACTTTAGGCTGTGATGTGAGTTTTGAATCACATATAACTGGTCACCTCTACAGAGCTTCTAAAGCAGATATAAAAGCACTCCCCTCCATTCAAAGATCTTACAGCACTTTAAATCAGTGCTAAAACTCACAGCCTATGCGACAAAATTTCATTTTATGGGCGTCTTAGATATACGAAAGGCTAGAACCAGTATCAGACACAGGCTACTGCACTTCAGGCACGGCAGTTTCAGAACCAAGGCATGTTGAAGTTGACTTCTGGAAGTCATCTGGTCCCAGCCTCCACTCAAAGCAGGGACAATTCAGTCAGGCTGCTCAGGGCCTTTTCCAGGTGAGGCTTGAATTTCTCCAAGGATACAACCTTTAGCTACAAACCTGATGAACCTCTGTTCTACTGTTGGACCACCTTCACTGTGATAACATTTCTTCTTATAGCTAGTAAGAATTTCCCTTTTCGCAATTTTTACCCATTTCTGTCCACATGCACCTCTGTGATGAATCTGACTTCATCTTCTCTACACACTCACATTGGACAGCTTAAGACTGTGTGCTTAAGCAGCACAATTTCCTCATCAGCCTCATGTTCTTAAGGCAGGGTAAATCCAGGTCTCTCAGCCTCTCCTTGTATGATGTGTGCTGCCACTCTCTGACCACCCCGGTGGTCCTTTGCTAGATATCCTTCAGTATGCCCATGATTGGGAGAACTGAGTGCTTGTGAAGGCAACAGGAATCAAGTGCACCCTGAATTCCCCCCTGGATACAGTTAAGAGAAAATATTTAAAATATGAATCTCTGCTTAATTTAGTAGAAGCTGTTGAGATGGCAGAACTATTTCATTGGATGCTGTAGGAACACAGAACCAGGACCGCACTACTCACATACACAGACCTGCACACTTTTGTCCCCAAAGCTTCAAGGTAAGTCTACCTGTCTTGTACCTGAATTCAGAAATTGCTGACTAGTGCTAAAAGCTAAATACTGGGCTGATCCCATGACCAATGTCATAAGCAGTCCCTCCAGCTCTGACAGTATCCCTGAAAGCTCAGAAAAACACATGTTCACATTGAGCATTCCCAAACCAAATGGTTCATTTCCAAGTAGCCTGGCCTGAAAAAAAATCCATGTTCTTTTTAGGTAATTAAGAAATAGAAAAGTAAATAAATAAACAGAAGAGACAATGTTCCCAACAAGCAGGAACATTTAATCTCTGTGGTTATTCCTGGAGCAAACTCCTGCTTTTGCTCTCTAGAAGGCACATCCCAGTGAATTTTCCATCATGTGGGCCTGCTGTAATGGAAAGTTAATTTACATTTTTTCCTTTATCATAGTATTTCCCTTTATTAGCCCCTTATTGCCACAAGGTCTCTGGTCATACTCAGTCATGCAAGAGAGCAGGCGCATTTTAGAAGGCACAATCTCCAGCACAGAAGCATGCCTAGCAAATTCCTAGCATAATTAACATTCTACCATTTATAGTCTTTCTAATCATCTCCAATCAGATACTCCAGACAGTGCTTAATTCAGCATTTCATGTCTCTTCCCAGGTCAGAGGGAATGAACCATGGACGGGTCATGTATTTCTGAAATCGTTTCATGTCCCAAGCTTCTAGATGTCAGCCAGAGATTTGGTGGAGCAGAGTGTGACAGTATTTTGTATCTTGGGACAATATACATCTCTTATCAGCTTCAGAATCCATGCAACCTCCTGGACCGTTAATGGACACACTGCAAATTGTCAGCTCCTGATTACCTTAAGAGGGATTCTCCAGTCTGAGTAGGACATATCTGTGCCATAGTTCTCTGGGATCAAAGCTACATTTGGGTTTATTGCCTGGGGAACATGGAGATAAATTTTTCCCTTTTTTCAATTAAATTCATGGGCAGTGTTAGAAGTCTTATGTATAATGCTGTAAAATGTCTTATTCTCTTATGCCACTTTTCATCTATGACCAGTTAAACCCCCTTGAAAATGTCAGTGAGAACAAGTTTTGTCCCCAAATGCAATGTACTACCTGAAAAACATAATACAGGTTTTACAGAACTGTATCTTTAAATAGCACTGATTTAGTGGGGAAGAGCACCTCCTTTCTAAAGCTGGCATACTACAGTCTTTTGGGATGACAGCAAGAAATCAACCGATAGCTGTCAATGCACAGCTCTGGGCTATTCCATCACAAAGCCAGCTCTGCTTTTAATTAAAACAATTTCAATTTGCTTCTGAAATAAAGCTCCAGATGCAGTGCTTAGTGATTTTCTGGCAATGAGTGTTGTATATATTGCTGCAGTATACCTTTAAAAAACATGAGCACAGTCCAAGACTGCTCCAGCCATGCAGCGTTTGGGATTCCCCACAGGGTTTGCAATGGCAGGAAATTAGCAGCATGCTATAGCTTTCGGATCACATCTCCTCTCCTTGGCCTGGTTCCTGCTCCAGGATTAAGGAGTGGCAGTCTGGCAAACGGACTCTGCACTGCTCCAAGATTCCTCCCTCGGAAAGGGGATGTCAGGCTACCCATTTAAGCTATCTCAGCTTTGCGTTGCTGAACCATAGTGACAATAACTCTTATTTAATGGGTGGAGGCTCTTACCCATGCTATGAACTTCTCTCTGCAGTGTTAGATAAAGCAAACACTTTTCATTTGTGCCTCTGTGCACACTGGAAGATGGAAATACATCAAAGTACTCAAAACTACAGCAACCTACACCTGACATCTATCCCAACCCTGACTTGTGTGAGGCTCTTTCTTGCTAAAAATTGTTCCAGGCAGCTTTTAAATGCTTCTACTATTCCATTTTATCCTACTCCTCTGCTACAACATACCTAGTGTATTCTAGTATAACTTGATACACTGTGCTGTCATAAAGGGCTTTACTATGTTCAGTCTTAAAGCAATTTTCATTTCAGCAAATTATACCCTATTCAGAAATAATCATTCTTTTGTACCACCCACCATATGAACTTCTTTTCTGTCATTAACAGTTCCAGTTGCCAACATTTTACCCTAAGTTTACAATATATTTCACTTTTAATCAAACTCAGCCTCAACAATGCCCCCAATTTACTGCTGCTCTATACTGAGATTTCCACAAACTCATCTACATTTATCTGGTAGTAAAGTACTTACACTTAATGTCAGTAGGTTGAATCCATTCTCAACAAAACATTCAAGTACTATTCCCTCTCTGTTCTGGGATGAGAAGTCTTAGTAACACTGCCCGAAACTGCCTTATGCTACACTGCTCTTGATATCACTGCCTTCTACTGATCATCCTAGGGTCTCCCTGTTTAGCTGAAGCACTTCTTTTATTTTCAGTATCTGAATGCTTCATGAACATGAATAGATTTATTCTCACTGTAGTGGCATGTTATTGATGTAGAGCTGATCCATGGATAAAACAAGACATTTTTCCAGGACTTAGGAGTTTGTATGTTCAAACTTGCAGATGCCCAAATGAAGACACAACATTCACACCCTGACTTTCAGCACACGATGAAGGCATCTGCCTGAAAACCTGGAACCCTCAAGGGTTTCCAGTTGATTGCTTGGATACTGAGATTCCTTGGAGAAGTACTCAATTCTGAAAACGATATTGAGCAGAGGTCTGAGGTTGTATTGTCAGACCATGGCAAAGACTACAGACCAAATAAATGGGCATTTACATGCTAAACTCCCACTGACAATGTAGGTCAGTGTGAGCAAGGGACTTAACCAAGCTTTGGGGACCTGGGCCTTAATTTCAGCTGTCCTGACACCTATACTACTGCCTGTCACTTGAACCATCCTTCTCCTCACACTGCAGTCTAGCCTTATACCATGGGGTACCTGCAACCACGACCTATGGTTGAAGTGAACTAAAAACAGAAAGGGTTTTGCTTGTGTTAAAACCGAAGATGGACTTCAGCACATCTTGTTGTCCCCAGCGGGCAGCATGTCCCAGCCAAGAGGCAGATGCTGAAACGACTCCCCTGAAGTGGGCTGGTGATCTGTAACTCTCATTCATCTTCTGGTAGCTTTATTTTCTTTGAAAAATTCCCTCATCTCATTGAAGCAGTAAAATGGGAAGGCAGTCAATTGGCAGATGAAGGGGTCAGAGCATGTTAAACTTCACACAACATCAGCCAGCTCTTCAATTTCTGCGTGGCAGCTCTGTCATGGGTCTGGTGTTTTAGGGACAAGACAAAGGAGCAGTGCCAGCACATTACCACTGCCCACAGAGTCTGGCAAAACAGACAGTCTGTTTTATACTGATTTATACTGGCAAATGAGAGAATTCATATTTTCTATATATTTTGGCTTAACATCTTGATTGTGGCACATAACCATGGCCAATTTCAGGCTGGAACCAAGGGAAAAGAAACAAGACTGACCCAAAAAATATAAGAGAGAGGCCAAGAAAAACAGTGACTTTTAAGTCATTGAGAACACTGCCATCCCTGGGCACTGTGGGTGCTGCAAATATATGAAAAAATTAATATAGGCCTGAGCAAAGCACTGGTGCTATGGAAAGCACTGAAAATAAATAAGCCTTCCAGGTAGGGAGAGACACCCTAACACATACTGAACTCTGCACGTTATGCCACAGGGAGCTATCACTCATGGAACCAAAGTCCCCAAGGGTCCCAGCAGAAAGGTGGACATGGGCTGTCACCCACAACCAAAAGAGATACGCAGGAAAAGAGAGAAGAACAAGGCACAGAGCTGATGGACTGGGGAAGGGTACTCATGAAAGCTGTCAATCTTCCAGCACTGTTAAGTGACTTAATTTTCTTTTAAGCCCTGGAATTTTCTAGTTGGTGAGACTGTCTTGCATGACAGCTATTCCATAAAGGAAAGCTCACGAAATCTGCTCCAGAGCACACAGAGCTAATGAGTACATAGTGGCTTTAACTGATCTGGCACTGCTGAAATCCCTGGAAGTAAGACATAATAAAGGCAAGGCAGCAACAAAGCCCCATGTATCAAACCACTGTTAGCAGTGAGTCTAAGGAATCATTCAGAGATTAACAGCAGGGGTGCAAGCCCTGCCTCGGCCAGCACATGCCAGAGGATATGGCAGGCTGGGCACGATTACCGCTCCTCTGAACTGAGTCAGATATAACCTGCCAACTAACTCTTGGTGACAACTGAAGTCTATGTATTACTTGGCTCAGAGCCCAGTGACCAATAAACCCCAGTTCAGAGACCAAGTATAACAAAGGCCATTAAACCAGGGTATCAGTTAAACGTCTTTTCCTTGCATACCTTTTCCCTCTGTAGTCTACAAAGCTCAAGGGAGATGAGGATTCCTGGTTTCCTGCCTCCTTGTATACCAAAGTATCATACAATTCCAAGAAAGAGGGAAAACTGAAACACATCATGAAATAGAGAGGTCACAGTCTAGAGATATTTTAACCTTCCTGTGTCTGGACTGTAGCCTGCACATCTAACAAGACATGGACACTGTCCCTTCTGTGGTTATGTCCCTTCTCTGCATACAAAACCTGATATGTTTTGTAACACAATCCATTTTCATTCATGTCCCCCTCCATATGGCACTTTGCTTCCCCTGTGGCTCACAGCTCAGTACAGAATAAACTAGAAAACTTTCAATCTCCCCTAAAAGCAGATGCATACTTCCACACACAGAATCAGCTTAGCTCAAGCTGAAGTTGAAAGCAAATTCAAACACTCCTGGTGGCCATAGTTTTTAATCATAGGATGATGAACTGAGCACCTGTCTATTCCGAACTCACAATGTCAAGGACTCTCACAAAATCCAGGAAATCCTTATCACGGTGTCAGTATTCTGGCAGGAGGAAATTACGGTACCAGATTCCCTGACTATAAGATGGTCAGTGGCTTAGGTTCAAGACAGATTATCTTAAACCTAATAAATTCACTGCAAAAACTTCTGCTCCAAGATCCTCCAAAATCTTCAGCAAAGTCAATGGGGACTCCAGCCACGGGTCTAAGTGTTTTGTTCTCCAGTTGACTACCTAGCTATCAACCCAGAATGACTGCAGTTCATTCAAGTTCAATTGTGGCTATATTATAGTTGTATTTATTTTATTTTCACTTCCCACATCATCACACACAGAGAGTCAGTGGTGCTTGAAAGGCACTGACAAGCAGAACGATGGACTCGCACTTGCTGTGACACTTTGCCATACTCAGGAGCCTGCTATTTTTCATTCCAGTGCACAGAGATGCCTGTTTTCTTAATAACATGCCAGCCTTCTTGGCCTGCATGCTGTATTTCTTGATTCAGTTTTACTCATTTCTTTGTTAGTAGTAGAAGCTTCACAAGCAAATAAAGCACTTGCCTGTGCCTTAACCATCAGACTATATTCCTCCCACACTGCACTTAGGGAGGAATGAAAGAAGGAACAATCCAAGCCACAGAAGTCTCAGTTTACCTTGCTACGGACTGATACATACAGCAACTTTTTCTGCCAAGCCAACTCCTTCACCACAAATGGATTAACTGCAGTGAAATACAGCATTTCCACCCTCATTGTCCGTGGTAAGTGGGAGAGGATACCATTCCTGATGGTCAAATTTCTGTAGGACTGAGTCTGCTGATGAACCCTACTGGAGCAGCTAGATGAATCTTGCCTTTCCTCAGCCCCAGCCTCTGTGCTGGCCCAATGGTTTCGTGAGACAGGAAGGTGCTCTGAGTGTTTTCAGATGGACCTTTTTACCCATGATTATTTTATCGTCAATTTGTGATTACCTTTAAGACTGTTGGGTTTGTGAATAGATCAGGCCATCAGATCAGAAGCACTGTGGCTGGATCTAGAAGAATTATAGTTATGCTTGTCTGGAGCTGTGCAATGTAGGTTTATCCAATGGGACAGGGCTATGTTAAGTATATCCGTACTACAGGAGGTTAATGATCTTTCTTCCATTAGTGCCCCGGCATATGGTCTTCTGCCTTAATGCACATATTTTGTATTTTCCACATGTTTATTTTACCTAGCTTGTCTAGTTTCATTACATTAGATAATAAAGGTTCAACCATCTTGAATAGTGATAAAACTGGAATGGAGCACAGCGTAAGTAGATGATGATTTAAAAACTCCAGGATCAAATAGCCACTGAAAGCTTTTGTACCACGGATATTCCTGAAGTAAATGGGAAATACTGGTAAAAGACTTGGCCTTCCCCTTTCCTCTGATTGATGCAGAAAAATAGACAAAAATGGCCACTGATTTCCAACCAGTTTAGTGCATTGGGGAAGTAACTAAGTTCCATGTGTTACACCTTGAGCTTCACTGTTATAGGATTATTAAACTGGACCTTTTTCTCCTGTTTACATATCTTTACATGATACTTGTCAGGAAGTTACCTCAGCACCTATCATCTCCCTGTGAAATCATCCTTGGTACAATCCTGAAAATGAATTAGTATTTCAGTTTAGTCCCAAAATACCCAGCACAGAATCACAGAATCATTTAGGTTTGAAAAGATGTCTGAGATCACTGAGTCTAACCTTTAATCACCGCCTTGCCACCTAGACCATGGCTCTAAGTGCCAGGTGTTTCGTGAACACCTCAGGGATGGGGACTCCAGGAATGAACATCTCCAGGGATGGAACGCTTATCTATGGCAAAGTCAGGAACTGAATGCAAAGTCCTCCAACCCAAGCTTTAGCCAGCAACTATAACTTCTTCCTGAGGTGCTTCAGACAAAACTTTTCTGTTGCTATGACAGCATGAGGTCCATCAGGAAAACCATAGTATGAGTAAAGGCCACTTCATGGCCTTAACTGAATCAGGAACTGTCAAAAAATACATATCCTTTCAGAAATCTGAGCTCAACTTCCTGCAGAAGCTGTTCTTATGCAATCTTTCCCTCTTTTCTGGTTAATTTGGACATGATGGCAGTGCTTTTCTAACAGGGATCACACATAGCCTTCAGGAACTGGCCCTCTGAAGCAGTAAAAGAGATTGTCTCACAGACTAAGAGGAAAAAGAAAGACACAGAGCTGAACCAAACAGGGTTCAAAAAGGCAGTGGCAGGACTCAATTCCATTTGTTTTTCCTTTATATAACCCCTTGCAGGGCATAATGTCCTTGCTGCATTTCCCTCCTTTTCTTCCTCTGTTTCTATATGCCCAGAGAGGTCACTAGAAAAGTCACTATGAGGAGGCAGCCTAGCATGGTGGCTAAACCACTGGATAAGGAGCCCTGGGCTCTATCCCCAGCACAGCCACAAGCCTGCTGGGCTCCTCCGTTCAGTTCTCTGTCTCTTCATTTCCCTCCCCTCTCCTGACACATGCACATCTGGTTCCTTCATTTTGCTTGGAAACTCATCAAGGTATGGACTGTTCCTAATGAGGTTGTGCTCAAGGCGGGGCAGTACAGTTGCAGGCTTGGATGTGGGTTTTAGGAATGCTTGTAATATAAATGATAATGATCTAAAACCCATCTGTGCAAAGGTAATGTTTCGAAGGAAGGAGTTTCACTCAATGACTGCAGGACTGGGGACCCATAGGTGGGGAATGTAGGAGGTCCTGGCAGTCTTTGAGAAATGAGGAAAGCTGAAGCAATGAACACTTCACAGATGAGGCATGAAAAACAATTCTCTCTTATGCTTGGAGACAGCATCTTTCCATTCCCTTCTTCCTTTTAGCTTTTGTTTTAAAAATAACAATTAGGCTTTTTTTTTTTTTTTTTTTAAGTTACCTCCTCTGCCCTCCTCCCTTCTCTCTTCTCTCTATCATATTCATGTTGCCTTATGCTTTTCCTTTTCCTAACATCGACTTCTCTGTCCTCGAGGTCTCCTTTCTCCGATCCTTCTGTTTAACCCTCTTTAGATGCCTCTCCACCCCCATCATCTCCTCACATTGTGAGTTTGCATTAATCAGAGAGAAAGCAAAAATAAGAGCCCACCCACTACAGTTCTTTCCACAATGCCCAGAAGGATCTGTGCTTGAGGCGTGTTTTGAAGATCATTGTAAATCAGGAAACAGCAAGGTGAAGTGAAGGGAAACTGGAAAGAGCTCTCAGCTTACAAAAGTATAATGCAAGAACACAGGCCCTCGCTCCAGTAAACTACAGCCAACAGTTACTAGACCAAGTTCCTTGAGCAAAAAGTCATTATTATGACTAAACCATTCTGTATTTATAGAGAAGTAGGGTTAGAAGACAAACAGTTCAAGTAGCACTCTTGCACTGGATGTTCTTTGCTTTTTCCTCTATGTGGTCTTTTATTCCAGCGTTAATTGTGATTATAAATCATTCCCAACCTGCTTTGGAATGAGTTTACACAGACTTCATGCTGTTGAAAACACAGAACACTTATACATACAAAATACAAAGCACTCAGCAGCTCCAGGGATAAAAATACCATGTATCAGAAATCAAACCACAGAAGATTTAAGAAGTAAATATCATTAAAACATTTCTCTGAAGGCTGCCACAAATAGCTACAGGTACTTCTGCAGCACGCAGAGGACACAGGAGTGGGAAAAGTTTTCACTGACAGGTGTCTTTGAGAGGCACTTGGTCCAGGCAAGACCACAAGGGATGACATCTGGAGATAAAAGAGTCTTGGTAAAACTGAGCAGTGACCGGGGTGGGGAAGGATCATGGACACCTAACCCCTGTCTGTGACCATCCAAGCCTGAAAGAATGAGGCCAAAAAAACTTGGAAAAGAATGGATTATATTTCTTTTTTTGCTGTGTTGAAACGTATCAGCCCCATGAGGGGGAATGCTATGTGAACAACCAGGAGCGCTCATTCCCCTGAGAGCCACGGAATGTGGAGCCTTGGCAGGCAGGCCAGGTGCCAAACTGGGACAAAGCGACCCTGTCACAGCTTCCCTCCATTTTGTGGGGAGATAAGAAAAAAAGAAAAGATCTTGTTAAATCTCACACAGCTTTCAGATCAAATTTTTGTCCTGTTTCACTTTGGACGTCTCTTGAACAAACTTAGTGCTTCAGAGCTCAGGCTGCAAATCTCCCAATCTCCCAGAGAAGGTTTCTGTGTTTAATATGCTGTTTTGACTGAAATTCAAAGAGAAAGTAAAGATTTCTCTTGGCCTAGCAACTGCAAATGTGGCCCAGACCTGTAACCCTGACCAGACAAAAGTGTGTACTCCATTGAAAACTGGAGATTGCTCAGAAAGATCAGCATGAGAATAACTCTGGTTCCCCTGCAGTCAATAGCAGAAAGTCTCACCATTTCTAATGGAAATACCTGTGACTAATTTCATTTGGAAAGAAGGTGCTGGAAGGTGGTATCTGAACACCAACATAACAAATCCGTAAGCTACACAGAGGCTTAGATACTGGGCAAAATAACTTACAGTTCACTCTTTTCAACCATTCCACCACAAAATTAGCCCTTGAAGTGGTTTACATCCTAAGAGCACACTGAATGCTGACGAGCAGGTAAGCACAGAGCAATTGAAATACCATTAACATGAGCAATGCTTATTATAATTAGCTTCTAATAGGATGGAGCCATGATTCCTGTGGTTCAGACTTTTGAGAAATGACCAGGGTAAAATTTTGGTTGCTTCTGAGGACCCTGTCAATGTTCCCTGGCATCTTGTCTCCAAGGCCTTCAAGAATGAGATTGCACATGACCCTGTTAACTGCACCAGAAGTCCTGGAAACAGTGGATCATTTCTACCACCACCACAGTGAGACCTGGACTTGAATCACTTCCTTTGGTGACCACACATTCCAGGCCAGGGCACACAGTTACAAAAGGCACACAGATACAAAAATAAATACTACATCAAGACAGTGAATGTCTCCAGAGATTTTCACTACAAAAAAAATGAAATCTAACCCCAACAGAGACCCCTGACAGTTCTTCTTGTCTTTAAGTTTTGTTTTTCTTCCTGAAACACAAAAATTATGCATCATCTGCCCAAATTTAAATCTGTTGTAGGCTTTCAAAAACTTCTCCCAGCTTGCTGTGGTACTCAAATGGCAGCCTGCTCTTCCCCATCCATTCATGTTAATGTCTCTTGTCACCAAACTTTTCTCACAATTAAATCCCAAATATTTGAAAGTTAAAGGGACAGAAGTGAACAGTCCTGACTGAAGAAAATATTAGTCCTCCCATTTCTGCCAGAAAGGATAGGAATGTATGTGCCCTTTGCAGGCTGGAATGTTCACTGAAAAAGTTTCCTAAATCTGTACTGACTAGTATGGTTTGCGTAGAGCAGGCCAGACAGTATAATTCAGAAGTTTCATTTCCACTTTCATTTCAGCACTTCTTTTTCCACTAACAGCCCCATTTCCTCATTCACCCACAGCAAAGTGAGCAAAATGAAAACACTACTGAAAATCTACAAATCAGTAGATAAAATAGTTGAGGTTGATCACATTGTTAAGATGAAAAGGACTAGAGGCAATTTTCAAAGGACCAGACAGTAAAAATGCTTATTTTTACAGCAAATTCTTCAGTTATCCCAGGATTTTAAAACTCCTCATTAAAAAAACCCCAAGTTTGTTTGTTTGTTTGTTTTTTTAATTTTCCAGTCAGTATTACCATGAGCGCTGATAAGAAAATATGTTTTTCCCATCTTGGAACATAAAGAGGACAACCATTCAAAACCAGAAAAACATGTCCCAAAGCAACTGAATTTACATCTAGACTCTCAGAGCTCCTGTGAAGCTCTTGTGGTCTCCTCATAAGGGAAACAAACGAAGTACATCATCTGCAACCAAGTCCTGCCAGAAAATGCAGACAATAGGGCAGAATAAGCCCAAAAGACAAGTCAGTTTTAGCTCTTGTGCTTTTCTTCAGCAGTTCTGAATTAAATGCAGTTCCTTAAAGACAGAAAAAATCGTTTATTGAAAGCTCAGCTTCTCTAGTTTGGGCTTTTTTTCTTATCAAAGACCAGCTCACATCAAGAGCTGAATCCAGGTTTCCTCAGGCCTCACTTAACACTTCAAATGGAGGGCCATCTTCTCTCTCATGGACAGACTGCAAGAATGATCAACTTCCAGTTGACCCTGAAATTGTGCGGGATCTGCTGCTCCAGCTGGATCCCTACAAATCTGTGGTGCCTGCTGGGATTCACCCAAGAGTCCTCTAAGAGCTGGCTGGTGTCACTGCAAACCCCTCACTTGATTTTTGAACAGTCTTGGGAACCCAGAGAGGTCCCAGCTGACTGAAAACTGGCAAACGCTGTCCTGATTTTCAAGAAAGGCAAGAAGGAGAACCCCGGAAACTACAGGCCTGTCAGTCTCACTTCAGTGCCCAGTACACTTACAGAGTAGTATTGAAAAACACCTGGGAGCCAACACAGTCACTGGTCACAGCCAGCACTGCTCCACGAGAGGAAAGTCCTGCTTATCCAACCTCATTTCCTTTTATGACAAGGTAACCCAACTAGTTGATCAAGGGAAGCCAGTTGATGCAATCTTTTTGGATTTCAGTAAAGCTTTAGATACTGTCTCTCACAGGATCCTTCTGGACAAAATGTCCAGCACACACCTGGATAAACACATCATGAGGTGGGTCAGCAACTCGCTCACAGGTTGAGCACAAATAGTTATAGTGAATGGGGTGATATCAGACTGGTGCCCTGTCACTAGTGGGGTTCCACAGGGCTCCATCTTGGGCCCTGTGCTCTTCAACATAAATTACTTGGACACAAGACTGGAAGGGATACTGAGCAGCTTTGCAGATGACACAAAATTGGGATGAGGTGTTGACTCCCTCGAAGGCAGGTCTGTTCAGCCTGGAGGAGAATGAGGGGAGACCTCATTGCAGTTACCACTTCCTTGTGAGAGGAAGAAGAGGGGCAGGCACTGATCTCTTCTCTGTGGTGACCAGTGACAGGACTGAGGGAATGGTCTGAAGTTGTGTCAGAGGAGTTTTAGGTTGGATATTAGAAAAAGGTTCTTCACCCAGAGGGTGGTTGGGCACTAGAACAGGCTCCCCAGGGAAGTGGTCACAGCACCAAGCCCAACAGAGTTCAAGAAGTGTTTGGATAATACTCTCAGCAAATGGTGTGACTCTTGGGGATGGTCCTGTGCAGGGCCAAGGGTTGGACTTGATGATTCTTGTGGGTCCCTTCCAACTCAGCATATTCTGTGATAAGCACAAAAGGCGTGCCCTTGATGCACGGACAAATCACCTGCCATCAGATGGTTGTTTATCTCATAAAAATATTACTTCTCTCATGAAAGTGGGTTTCCTGATTAATAGGGCTAAATAATATTTTAGCTTACATTGAATGATGATGATATGAAACATACAGCTCATATCCTTTAAAAAAAACAAGATGTGCTTTATAATACTGAGCTTGACTGCTGCAATAACTAAAGGACAACCACAGGACAACTGTTTCTGCAATGTCAGACAAGGCCAAGTATGAATGAAAATACAGAATAAATATTTCTTCTACTTACCAGTACACTGATTGTTTTCATCCAACTGGAAACCAAATCGACACATCAGAGGTCTTGTAACAGTGGGATAGTTAGGAACAGAGCCTGGTGCTGGGGGCGGCGGATAAATATTTGAATAAGGATTCAGGTACGGTGATCGATACACTGGGTTTGTTCGGGGTACGCATAAATAGCCACCGTTCTGGTTGACACACACCATATCTCCTCTGCAGGCTTCAGGAATAGTCCGACATTCATCAATATCTGGAACGAAATTACAAAGGTTAAAAGAGTGATTGCTCCTTAATGGGACCTATTAAAAAAAATAGTGAACATGTTTTTCTCAAAACCTTGCAAAAAGAAAATTATATTCCCTACCAAAAAAGCTAATCCTTCCTTATGGAGTACTGTTTTGAAGTTAGATCATACTAAAGCAGGAAACATCCCATGTATTCAATATATCCTGTGAACTACTTGTTTTACTTCTCTATTAGAGGATAGAGGGAGAGGAGAAAGCCTGCTTTGCTATTCCATAGAAGTTCAGTTTAAACCCTGATTTACACATGGCTGCAGCATGCTACTGCCTGTTCCTGCTAGAGGGTCTGTCCAAACCACAACATGCAGATCAGGATTTCAAACACTGGTGGTTTGGTTTGCCCAGCTGTGAAACTTGGATCCTAATCTGGGACTCTTGAGCTCCTTCCCATAGAAAAAGTTAGGGATGTTCAGATCTGGGGATGCAGTTCAGGCCTCTTTCTTGCTTTAATTGAGATTGTTGCTGAAATAAATTTAGAAGGAAACAATTGGTTTAGCCAAACTGAGCATCCACCTGGTTCTTGGGGCACAGTAGCAGCAGGTTATGACAGGGCAAGCAGTCTGCTGTGGGCTTTTCCCTTTGTGTTTGAGTGACTTTACTGCATGGAAAAGATGCTGCCCTGGAGACTGAATGCCATTGATAAAAAGATGCTATTGGACAAAGTCCAGGTTTGGTTTCCCTACACTGCCTCAACTCAATTTACTTGGAGTTTCAATGCTGAGCAGTGGAAGACTTTACCCAAGCCTGCAGGAGGAAACTGCCAACAAAACAGTAAATCCTGAGTTTGAGAAAGAGAAGGAGGGTGAACAATCCTTGTCCTTTGGCAACTGGACTGAACTCATATCAAAATGCATCATTGCTATTAAAGTAGCACTGACAGCCTATTAGTATCTCAACAATGTCAAAGATCAGTATATACTTGTGCTATGTAAAGACACACATATTTATATATACACATATTTTTTGTATATACATACATACAAACAGACATAGTTGTCACACAGCAAGAACTTTTTAACTAAAACATACTTAAAGCACCACAATATTAACTCAGTAAATTCAGGACTTCTGAAGCTGAATTTAAATGTATTGATTTAATTAAAGTCCTACCTATGCATTGCCCAGAGGCACGGTCCAGGTCAAACCCATTAGTGCATTGTTGCTAAAATGAGAGAAAAAAGGACACTCAGTGACTGTGAAATGAGAGGGTTGCAGAGTCAAATGCTCATTTGGATTATTATGATTAGTACAATTGTTCAGCACTACACAGTACATCAAAATAAAGTTGCTTCCCCAAAGGACAGTCAGCAAGGCATGAATCTGAGGCCTCAGCACCTGTGCCAGCCCCTTAGCTCAGGAGAGGGTTCCCTCAGGTGTGGCAGTGTCAGGCTGTTCCTCTCCCCAGGGGTCCCCATTGCACAGTGTGTTACGGACTCCATACCAGCTGTTAACACAGATGTTACAGTCTTCCAGTTTGGGGTCTTGGTTTTGCCAGAACAGGGGGTTTCAGCTCAAAGGTACTTGTAACCTCTCTAGCAGACTCTAAGGCAGCCCATCTAGTACAAAACACATCAGGCATTAACTGATCTGGAACCACAGTTAAAACATAACAAGCTTAATAAAAATAAGTTTCTTCCTTTAGACCAAACTTTGCAATTGCTAGAGGATAAATCTTAAGATAATGCATGTTCTAGGCATGCAAGGTCACTGGAAGCCTTGTTCCTTCCTCTTCTGTGGTGCTGGTGTTTATGAAGGCTGCAGCCTTGATTCTCCAGCACCTTCTCTGTGACCCTCAGCATTTCTAAACCAGTAAGAGTCCTGGTGATGATTGTCTCAAAGTCCATTATAACAATTCCCTACTCTCCCTAGTTTTTGACTGGGTCTCCAGCTATTTAGCAAGAGGCCAAGCAATTGACACAAGCACAGGATCCTGCCAGTAAATAGGTTGTGCTAAGGAATATAAGTGAGAGATATCAAAAAATCAGGAACCACTGAAGTAACCAGAGGGCAGAGGGATGGAGTGTGTTCAAGGTTCTTTATTTTTTTGTTGTTGTTTCCTAGTCATAGAGACACTTATTTTTGGACTTTATGGAACAAATCAGTGGAAGAGTAAAGTATTTTGTTAATGTCTGGAAAAGTAGCAAGTTCTAGATGGGAGACAAGGGGTTAGAGGTGTGAGTCAGTGGAAGTGGATCATTTCAGGAGCTAGGTACAGGACATGAAGTGAAACACATGGCACTGTTTGGACTGTACATATGAATACACAAAACCACTGCTAGAAGTGTCAAGCAAGTATGGAGGAATTCTGCCTTCATTTATTTTGGCATTCCAAGATGTTTTGGTATCATGTTGTTGAAAGCCAAGATATTCTGACGGAAGAACGAATAATCACCCTCATGTTTTAAAGAATGTACATACTCTACCTTTTGTTCTCCTTTTTGTGCTGTGGCACATACACTACACCTAGGTTAGCTGAAAAAGTTGAGATAGTTTTTAACAATTATTTTCTTTTGGACAATAAATGAAGATTCAGAAGCACTGAAACTACTGTTGAACTGGTTTCAACAACTTTCCAGAACTTTATTCCAGAAAAGATTCTAATATTGTTCAAATTACCACTTTCAATATCTTCAGAAAGAACTCACTGCTGTCATTTCTGTTTCAAGTTACTTTTTGCTTAGACTTCAAAAATCAATTTACGTTACAAGATGTTTTTATAAAAATTGCAATGGAAACAATATTTTTTAAATTATAAAAACAAACCCTTAAAGACATCTCAAAAATTCCCCAGGGGCATGAAAAGCATTTCCCATACAGATCCAATGTTCACAAAAATATCAATAAGTGTGCCATGTGCAGGAAATTTTCAATGTAACAGAACAAAAACAACTACATTTCAGACACTTTTGGCAAAGGTATGTAGAAACACAACCCTGAACACTGAGTGTATCTGGATTATCAACTAGAAATCCAAACTTAACATGCCTTTGGGAACTGTTTTTCCTTTTTTAAAGTCCACATGGAGCCTCAGCCCACAAAGAACTAATGCTTCTGCTATTTCAAGAACTGGACTGCTTTACTTCCATCCACCCTCAAAAGTCCTGCCTCTTGAACAGAAATCATTTCAGGCATAAGTGAAAACAAAAACTAGGATACAGTCATTCAGGTTCACAGTCTGAAGTTAAACAGTCTTAAGATGAGATCCTGCTATACACAGAAAATGCTTATTTACATGAATGAATTTTCCAAGTGTGGATGTTTCCCACAACAGAACAGAATGGTCCCTGCTCTCATGGGATGGCTTTTCTTATTTTCTGTTACAGAAGTGTTCAGCTTAGAGGCAGAATTAGGTTTTCAGTGAGGTCCAGGTTTCTACAGCGATATTTTGCTGAGCTGGCAAGGATGAGTCAATAAGCTCAATCCATGTTCAACTGCAGAATCCCACTGGCTTCAAGTTCTCCCCTCTAAACCCTTAGATCACACAGCTTCCTTTTCATGCAAATCCCAGACCACAGAGCTTCCTATTCACCTGCTAGCTAGTTAAGTTCCATGCCATATAGCGCTCAGTACAAAACAGTACATACATCTCTGCATGCACCTCTCACCTGTGCTTTTCCAGGGCTTGAAAGGCAGACAGCCAGTGTGAAAGCAGTCAGTATCCTGTAATGTGCATAGAAAATAGGCTGAAAACCTTCTAATATCCAGGTTTATTACATAGAATAAAATACACATGGACACATTAATTTCTAGTGACACTTCAGTGTATTCCACAGTTTTGCTAACATGAATTTGGCCTCTAGAGAAGGAGTAGTACAGCTCTGGGCCAGACTCTGATCTCAAAGTCACTGATTTTACTATGGTTTTATACAACTGGGATTGGAATCAGACTGTATGTGTCTACAGACTAATCTAATTTTTAAGACACCCCATGCAGCAGCTGTTAAATGAACAGGTGTGCAATATTGAATAAGGCATTTTTGCCCCTCTCTGACACCTTATTTTTGGGAATATGAAAGTTTTTCTTGCACACTGTGCACATTTTACAGATGGGTAAACCAGAGCACAGGCCCTGCCTAAGCTCCCAGTGTGACGTGTTGGCAGGGCTGCAGACATGTCATGCAGGAGGTCCTGAATCCAAGCCAGTTGCTGCAACCACTAAACCGCGTTTCATCCCCAAAAGACTTTATCTGAGATTAAGCTGTTTTAGTAGGGCCAGATTCTGTCCCTTTACCCAGTCTTGACTAATACGTTGCTCTGGAATCGGACACACTGACAGGTCGCCAGCTACTAGAAGCTGTTATCTTCTATGGACCCTTCCCCAGGTGTATCGTCTTCGCATCTAGTGGGACCTACAGGGTCTCTCCACTGCAACTGTAAGAGGAGGATCCCTTGCTAACAGAGCTATACAACTATTTTTGGAGCTCCTTACCTGGAGCATAAAAATTCTGCTCTAGCAACCTCCCACCTCCAAGTATTTATTAACAAATAGAAAACCACAAAAGGACAGTCAGAAATTATTTTCTTCTAAGTACTGTGGATTTCAGTGTTTTGCTGCTGCCTTATGTAAAACTTCTCAATAATATTAGACCCACACCTTGCTTATCTTGGATTGTGGTTCTGACAGCAACTGTATACAATACATTCCCACAAAACCAGTACAGGAAGCAGGGGATATTTTAGGTAGCCTTAGTTCTACTACCTAAGCAAGCTGCCAACTTTCTCTCTTAGAGCTGTCTCTGATTTCCAGTGCAAACTGAGCTGTTGAGCAAGACCGACAAATGCACCAGACAAAAACCACACACAAACAATGACTGACACATTAGAACAAATTTGTTTTAAATGAGGAGACAGGGACAAGCTCTGAAAAGTAAACATAAACCCTAAAGTGGTTGTTCATAGTGGTGTGGAGACAGATCATGCTTGTTGGCAGCTTTTGAGTGACAAGGAAAGGCAAATTGTGTGGAGTTTCCTTAAAGTCCGATACAAAGCATTCAAACTACAATGTCACTCATTTAGGCTTGCACTTAATTGATCCCTCAAATCTTTCTGAAGAGATTGTAAAGTGTGCACTGCTATAAAGAGTGCATACTCCTTTTACATATATCAAGAGCAGCACTGGAGGGGAGTACAAGGCTGACATACCTAGCAACTGGGCTATGCTGCACGTTGCTGCAGGACAGTGCACACTAACAAAATCACCTATAAAACCGGCCAGACAAAACCCAAACATTTTTAAATAGCCCCTAGTTTCTGTTGTTACAAGATCCTTTCCTCTTGGTGGAGGGGGGGGGGGGGTGACCTCACTGCCTCGTGTTCTGTCTGCAATCATCATCTCAATTTGCTTGCTACTTTAGATCTCAAATCCCCTCAAGTATTATTAGCAGACATGCAGCACGACCCCTCAACATTATATGCAGCTGGTCACAGTAGCTTGCCCAGCAGGCAAAATATTTTAAACTATCTTAAACTTCTGCAACAGTAACTAATTAGCTCCAATCAATCACTGTAGCCAGTGGGACCGCTTGCTGTCGCAGTTCAGCACTCCCGCGGATGCGCAGAGTATAAGCACGGATCAAGAAGGAACTTGTCAGAGACAGCACAGCTTTAGTAACAGGCAGATCGTTTTTCCCCACCTCTGACCACTGAGATCCCGTCTCTTTGCAAATGGCTTTAGCAAGTGGATTGGCATACTGAATCCCTACCACAGCTATTTTCCACAAGTAGGTTTCCCGTCAGTAAGTAAAGAAGTTTCATGCATACCACTTACCTTCTTAATCCTTGCATGTCCAAAACCGTTAGGGAAAGGTGGAAAAAAAACAGAGTCTGTGCTGATGAAAAACTAGAAAGTTTTTCCAAACATTACCCTCTGCTAGCACTTCAGTTCCTCTGTCATTTATACTCCAAAGAATGAAATGGCAAGTAATGGAGAAGATCGGGAGCCGTCTGTACCTCCTCAGACACTGGAGAGAATACAGAGAAAGCACCTGGTTTTGCTTAGTTCTCTTCTGTAATTCAGCATTAAACCAATTGGAGGAGGAATGTTAAAAATGAACACTTCATTTTCTAAGTATGTTAAACAATGCAAATGGGGGCCTCAGCCTGGGACAGCTGGTTTAGATTACAAAGCTCACCAACTGGCTAGACTCCTCACAACAACCTCGAGCAGCCTGCCAGGATAAAACACAAACAGCTTGAAGGAAAGCCTCTCCCGCTGCAAACTTCACAGTTAAATGTGCCTCAGAGCAGAGAGCACCGTTATTGGACAGAAACCCTTATCAAGGGACTGGAGAAGGGAAGGGATTGTTTTCCTTGCTCTGAGAACAAAAAAAAAGTCAGGCTTTTTGGAGGCCCTCTAGCCGGTGTCCTGGACAAATGAATATGCAACACTCACTGCTCCGTGCCAATGGCATACTGATGAAAGGTCTGACCCCCTGGGAGGTGAATAACTCGAATTCATGATGACTGCAGCTACAGGAACTATATTGCTTGGGGATTATTTGAAAACAGGAATAAACAAATTAAATGTTCAAAGGAAAACAAATGGCTTGTGTGCAAACACTGGCCCTTTTTAAACTGACCCCATGCTTAAGAGAGCAGTTTACGATATGAAATATTTCTCAGGAAAAGCTTAACTTGCAGATCTCCAGTTACAATTGAAGAGGAAGGAAATAAAGTACTTTTTCAGGTGTTTTGCAACTTTGCCATGGGCAGAGCTTTAGTAGGTCAAGCAGAACATTTATGGGATGTGAGAGGTAAGCAATCAGATGCTGCAAAGATTATGCTAGATCCAAAGATGAACTCTGAAATTAAATACAGACATGGACATTAAACAACTACTTTGAATTTCTGTTGAATCTCCCATTTGAGAAAACCCTTAATTTCTAAGAAACCTGAAATTATTATCACACATTTCTCTGTAACAGATTGAGAAACAGAGAAGTATAGTTGATATAAAAGATATTAATAAAACTAGCCTCTAAGCATGAACACCCAGCTTGAGATACAAAGACTGAGCTGCTCCAGGGCTGCTGAGCTCCCACAAGTTGTATGGGAGCCAATGGGAAGCACAAGAGCTCTGTACCTTGTTAACTGGCTGTAATTGTCCAAATTACCTTTCAAAAATGACAGCACCAGAGGCTCAGTGCCATTTCGGACAGTTTGCCTCTCAGTGACTTCCTTGCATCACTTGCATTGCATTGGAAATTAAACTCACACCTAGAAATATTCAAATAGTGCCAATGCACTTGCAGACAAAAAAGAACTTCCTAAAATAAACTTCCCAAAAGCTTAAGAAAAACTCACACAAGGGACTTCTGAAAATGCTGCTGGGCATGTTGTGAGGGGAGTTTTGTCATGGGACAGAAGACACACAAGAGATGATGGAAAGCAAAGCCTGGGCAAATTTTCATTGTGGCAAAAGGTTAACAGTGAGTATTCTCATTGCTCCAGAAGACCAGTGTTTCTCAATAAACTCAATAATCTAAAGAGCTAACAGGTCTGAGAGTAGCAGTGCTTACTGTATGTTAGGTGTGTGAAGATCTATTGAAACCATGAGAATCTACAGCAAAGCAGATGCTCTGAGCATCCAGCTGCGTGGATGGAAAGTTTCCTTCATATGATGATATTTCACTTGCTAATCCACTGAATTTTTCTACCATCACATGACAAAATCATTGGACCCACATCAGAATCACTGTACAAGTGCAGCACCAGTCTGCTCACAAATAACTGCCTCAGAGTTCTGATTCATCAGCCAACTGGCAGAGGTAATCCAGCCTTGGGACAGGAGGTGAATCCAGATCTGACCACCTAAGGGGCTCCCTTAAGAAGAAATACTGTACAAATGTTTTGATTTTTCCTGTCTCCATCTGACAGCTGGAGTGGATAAAAACCAGAGCATAAAAAGTGTACCAAACCACAACTTGGGCTAGTTTACAGCATGGTGACTGGTTTTTTTCCAAAATAAAAGGATTTGAAGTTATGGCTAAGTGGAATTTCTGAAGTACCTTTCTGTAACTACCATCAGCCACAAAAAAGTGAGATGCAGCCACAGCCTTCTCACCATTCCCTTTGCTATGGACTTGCATAAAGGAAGGCATTTGTGGTACATAAACCCCCTATTGTTAACCCTACAAAAATGGACAACTCAATGTATCTTTCAAGTCCCTGTGCTGATACCTTCCCCATTTAGGCTTAAGATGGTGGCTACACTTCACATGTAGCCATGCTCTCACACGGGTCTCAACTAGCCCTCCTTGTTATAAAATCCATTACTTTATTTACATTAGCTTGACATTGTCTTCATGAAGAGGTGCAGAACTGTCCCTAGGATAAAATAGAGCTCTGCTAAATAACTATTTTCTTAAAATTTTGCTCTGTGCATAGCTAGGGCTGAAACTATATCTCTAATTATTTTTAAGACTTGGATTTTAAAAATTGTGTAATACATAATAATAAGGGGCACATAAACTGCGTTGTATGACTTTAACACACTTGGATGAGATGACTGAATGTATGAATTGAGCCATGCTCCTGCAGGTAATACACAGCACTGGATGAACAAGAACCCTCAGCACTGGAGAACATAATCTGATGGGTTCTGAATGCTAAGACAAAAGCTGTAAATAGGTCAGGGAACTTAAGAAGAGTTAATTACACTCAGCGCTTCTGAACAAAAAATCTGCCTCACAAAAACAAGTCATCATCTACTAATTTTTACAACACTTCAACTTCTTTTTTAATTCTGATATAGTTCTTACATTTCTCTATCTGTCAACATGTCTCATCTGTCAAACACCCTTCTTGGATGTTCTTGTCATTTTTTAAAGTTCACCCTCTCTGAACATTCTCAAGGACATTGTCAAACCATGGGAAGAGTCAAACCACACAAAACTGTATGGTGGTACCTCTGGAAGTCCAAAGTAATTCTAAGTGCCAAGTCACAGACATCTTTTACCCAGCCACATAGACCTAAATTCACTAAAGGAATTTCCAATAACCAACACTTTAAGGCCCTGCATATCCAAGCTTTAGATGCTAAAAACATGCATTTTGTTCCTACCAAATCTTATGGAACCAAATGTTTTTACCAGCAAAAACGGTAAAACACTCAGAACACAACTTCTGGGCACTTGCAGGAACAATTGCATATTGATAGGATCTAGAGTTAGGAGGTTCACACATTGGTCTTTTGCCTGACTGTGGAGATGGATCCAAGTGTTCTTGGACACTGCCAAATAGCTAGCTTTTTATATTGTCACATATTGATAAAACATATGACAGGCAGAGGTTTGAAATACACCCATCTCACCCCACTGTCACATGAATAGCACCAAGCCTATGGGAAACTTGGTCTCAAAGGCTAATTTGGCCTGGGAAAGAAAAGGTTCATTTCTTCCACGTCCCAGGAAAAAATCTCAGTTGCAAACTCCTGGGGACTTCTCCTGGGGAGGGTTCCCCATAACTTTTCAAAGACAGACTACCTTAGATTATCAGCTGAGGTCTGCATCATTCAGTGAATGAATTGTAATTGCCATTTCATAACATGAATGATGCAATAACCTGTTCCAGATGGCTCAGGCCAGAAGCAAAAAAGCACAGTCCTACACATATTTTTGTTTCCTAGCCAAACATAACACAAGAAAGAACTAACAGTGAAAATTAACACAGTATATAATTATAAAAACTTCACTAGTGCTAATTAAAACGTACTGGGAATGTGGGGTCCCTGAGATGCTGTGGTGTGTTGATCTGCAACTCTCAGTACTGTTTTTAGGAAGAAAGTGTAACAGTTGCTATTGTGCTGCTGTCTCTCGGGACTCAGTTGCCTCAATGGGGGACAGTTACCACCTGTGTGCGATACCCATGGAAAAAGGAGCCAACAGTGCATCCCTTCCTTTCCTCCTGTACAGCGATGTCATCTGTGTCTGAGGCACGTGTTCCTTTGGGACAATGACACTGCTGACAGCACTGCTCCCAAAGATTTGCAATCTGAGTGCCACCGCAGTGCTGTAGCAGATGGTCTCACAGTGCCCAAACACAACACTTTCAGTCTTTGTTTCACTTTATCTAACTCTAAATGCTTGTCCTGGTTTCTGCTGGGGTTGAACCCCAACAATCTTACAGCTGTTGCTCTCTTTACAGGTTTGTGGTCACTCTGATACAGGTTAAGAGCACAATTTCTTTGAGGACAGAAGCTATCAGTGGAAAATCCAGGCACCACTGGATCCATTCTGAAATACAACAACACAAAACATGGACTAGAATCTGGCTTCTCATTATTTCTTTGAAAACATATTAATCTTTGTGTTAGAAGAGGAATAGTAGGATCCAGCAGGTACATACCAAAACCCAAACAGTTAAAACTATGCCCAGTGAACTGCATCTCCTGTGAGATAAAACTATTTCAGGTATATTACCTTTACTGAGATCAGGTTTGATGTTCGTGATCACCTGCTTTAGCTGTAGTGCTTTCTAGGACAGTCTAGGAAGATGCCTGAGGCAAAAAAAGAGTAATATACTTGAAAGAATGCTTCAGTATGGTCTAGGTTGTTTTTGTTGGTTTTTTTTTTCTTAACCCAGTTAAAATACAGTAAGGAAGCAAACTAAAAGCTTTTTATAACTTTCTCAGGGAAATGACAGAATCTTTCACAGCATTTTTGGTGCACATGACAACTCTCAGCAGGTCCCTTCCTATTATTAGTAATTTGCAACAGCCTGCAATATTCTTCTCAAATTTTCAATCCTTAAATGACTAGTATTTATGCTTTAAAAACTATTTGCCTGTAAAAAGTGTACAGAACATCATCCTGTAGCTAAAGGCAAAAGATATACTTAGAACTCACGTCTCCCCTTCGGTTGCTGGATCTGAGAACATGGTGCCCCAACCACTGCTCATACTTTTACTTGTTTTACTTGCTGAATCTCATCCTTGAGCATAGATCTGGTTATTGCAGTTCACATTTTGCCTGAAACTAGACAGATATTTTAGTTTGTTTTTGTTTATTTTAGAAGATTGACATGTACATAAACTGGGCTATGGCCTTTTCTCCTCCGCATTTTTGTCAAACAGTCTAGACAATGTGATTGAAAACAATGATCTTTAATGTTGTGACAAAATGTTTACCAGCCCCTTTTAATAGCAAGCATAAATTCTTTATGGCCAGTTTCAGCTAATAATGACCTTCCATAAATAAAGACCTAAAACTCTTAATACTCCTGGACCAAGACTAAAGTCTGTTTCACTGCTAGAGCAGCCAACATTCAGTCTTTGCAAGTGCCTGGGATACATAAACCACTGGTCTCCAATTACGACCAGACAGTTAGAAGTATGTACTAAAACTTCCCTTAGAAATATTCAGGACTGATTTATTTTATGCTTAAATGCCTCGAGACTGCAGTGTCTTTTGCAGTTTCCCAAGCCCTTTACCAACACAAGCACTGCACTGGGCACACTGGGCACACCTGGCACAGCAGCATCAAGGCAGCACCTCAGAGCAGCTGACTGGGGGACACCAGTTCATCTTTCCTGGTTAACCTGGCCACGCTCCCTGTCTGTCGGGGCAGAGTGCCAGGAAAACATCAGCTTCACCTGTGGTTCCACATCTCCCAGTTACTTTAATTCCATCACACAGAACTTATATTTTGGGTGGGTTTTTTGTTTTGGGTTGGTTTGGCTTCAGTTATAGTTGCACATCCTTTCTCCTTTTTAGTCTGCTTTGGCAATTCTGTTTTTATCCAGAGCAAAAGATCACCCTCTGTAGCATTGAGCATACTGTGTTTTCCATTAAAACACTTCAGGTTCTGAATAAACCCAAACAAGCTGTGGAAATGCCATCTCTCAAGGGGGATGTTTGAATGTTCACAAGTATGTGCGCTATTTTTGTAAGGGCACCTGCCAGAACCCTGCTGATGAATCCAGAGTAGAAAAAATTTGACATCAGCCCTCTCTTCCAGAGCTTCTCTCTTTTCAAGTGGTGGAAACCATTCCCTTTTTAAACATGTTTCACTGTTATAGGTGCACATAAAAGCAAAGACTTGTGGTCTCTTTTTCCAATAGGACACTTGGCCAAGATGTCCACATTTTTGAGTCTCCTCGTTATCTTAAGAGTTCCAGGGTTATGTGTTAGACAACTGTAGGAGTGTCAGAAAGTTTCCCTCTGAGGAAACGGGTAATTTTGACTCTTTTGTACTTACTCAACTGCTTTACTAGCCCCAGAAGACACATATAAACTTCTCTTCGATTTAGAAACTACTACACTAAATTTCCTTATTCCCACAGCAGGGGTTACACCAGTTCACAAATTACCTGTTTACTTTTGTAAGCTAATCATGCTGTTTGGAAAGAAATTGGCTATGAAACTGGATGATAAACATGATGTGTTATCTGTTTGTTTTCAGGCTCATTATTCACTAGTCTGCAGCATCAAGGGCTGCTGTAAGGCAGTGATTTAAAGTGCTAAGGGTAGCAATTCCAATGAGCAGGAATGCACTCCTGTTTGCTGGTTCTGCTGTGTGTGCACAGCAGTGCTTACAAAGTCTTGCAAAAGGATATAGTTCACATCACAGAGTGTTTCTTTTTTATTTATTTATTTACTTTTAAAATTCTGTTGGTCTTTGCTTTGGGTTGCACTGGTTGCCACAGCAGGAGGAGTCGAGCAGTACCAGGAGTTCCCCTCCAGAGCCTGGCTGTTCCCAGGGCTCCCATGCATTTGGCTGCCGTGGGGTACCAGAACCTCAAGCAGCCACGTGAAAAGTCAGTGGAACTGAGCCCTTCTTCCAACAGAGGCACTGCTAACAGAGCCTAAAGCCAGAGGCCTGATAAATCAATCAGTCCCCATTTTGTCTACCGTTTCAGAGCAAAATTCAAGAAGCTGAAGCTGTTCCAGATAAAGAAAATAGAAAGGAACAAAAACTCTGATAGGTTAAATGTGAAAAACAGAAATTCAGGCCAAGAAAGTTTGAGAAACAAATCATAAGAAGCATAAAAGCTAATAATAAATTCTTTTTCAGACACACCAAGAGCAGGAAAGCTGCCAAGCAGTCTGCAAAGCCAACAGATGAACAAGGTATAAAAATAGTGCTTAGAAAAGATAAAATCACTGTAGAAGGTTAAGTGATTCTTCTTTATCTGTATTTGCTAGAGAAACGTCAAGAGATTCTCATAGTGAGATTAAAAAAAAGAAAAAGAAAAGTAAAAACATGGAAAAAAAAATCCTACTTGGGAGGATATGTCTAAATTGAAGTGCCAGCAGGAGAGGTTGTAGAACAAATCAAGAAAATGAAAAATAACAATTCACTAGAACTCACTTGACATTTAGAAATTAAGTGTTGTTAACTGAATTAAATACAACAGTACACAACAGCTGAATTATTTCCCTGAAGTGCAATCTCTCACCAAATAAAATGACCTTGGTGCTAGAAGAACAGAAGGTACACCAAATCCAATCTTGTATTTTACAGGTTTCCATCTAATGGTTAATAAGATACAGAATACTAAATCCAATATATCAGGGAATCAGTAGCCCTGCACAGGACACTTAGTGTTGATCTTTTACGCACAGATTTTCTTGGAGACTATCCTTAGGAACTACATATCTCAGAAAACTAGCTCTGCTCCATGGTAGACGGATTTAATATTACATTTACTCACTCCATGCAATTGAAACTGGTTCCAGCAAACTCCTAACTGGCACCTGTAAATAGCAAACGTGATTTTTTTTTTCCAGCAAAACTTGGCTTTTTGTGTCTAATAGTTGCCATTTCTTTCCAAGTTTGTAATTTCAGCTACAGCCTTTATAGCCACCCTTGGGAACCCCAGAAATGGACCACAGAAGGGGCACTGAAGCTGAGTTAGATGTGGCTAAGACTTCAATGTATCTTGGCACTGGAACATGGAAGGAACCATTAGTAAGTCTGCTAAGATACCTTTGGAAGACCAAGGAGAGGGTAAGAAAGAAGGAATGACCCAAGAAAATAAGTCCCAACTGCTTTTTGAAGTGGAACTTCTCGGCGTTAAGCCCATTGCCTCTCCTGTGCACTCCATTTTTGGCAGCAGTGATAGATGCATCAGTACCCTGGGCAATTGGGGAACTCAGTGCCAAGCACAAAGACCATATCACTGAGATGGAGTACATACAACCTTCTTCCTGTGAGTCACAGACTCACTTATGTCTCAGTTTGGCCTCTCATCAGACCTGCCCTCATAGCTCCACAACTAGAGGGTTGGCCCTTCAGGTGTTAATGATTGCAAAGGTTTCTGATGTTTCCCTATTCCATTTTAGTTTCAAATGAAAATCTTTTTTGTTCATTACCTAGATTGCCCAGTCATATTTGGCCAGGGCAATGCAGACTTCAGGTTGCCAGCAAAGTATCTGACTGTTAAAAGTACCAGTACAAGGCAGTTGGAACGAGTGATTGAGTTCAGGAGAACACCACAGTCAAAATGCAGCAGGCTCCCTGAATCCCCAGCCCTGCCTACTTGGCAGGTTCTGGGAAGCACACCACAGTCATTGTTCTGTCCTGAGGCCAGAAGGGACAGAAATACCACCTGCAAGACCTGTGGCTGCAGCGGCACTCTGCAGGTCCTTCATCCCGAGCACTCTGCAGACAATGTGCTATTCAGTCTGCATTTGGGTCCAGACAGATTTGGCAAGTCTAGTTATGACTCATTCATTTTCTTTAGAATCCTGTACTCCTCAGATTTTTGTAGTTTCATAATAAGCCTCCTCTAAGTTAGCTGAAAACTGTTAAACACATCTGTTGCTGCTCCTATTGTCAAAAATAAGGCAGTCTTCTGTTTGCCTTCATTTTTATTGGCACCCGCTACTTAAGCATAGAGCAACGTGCAGTCTAAATATTTTCCAATTCTATTTCCAGAAAAAGTTTCAGTTTAGATGACTATTTTTTAGTGCTCCAGTCTACCATTCTAGCCCCTTTCTTTACCATATTTTTACTCCTGTTAGAATTTAGAGTTGGACCCATGGTACAGCACACAAACCAAAACCTCTGGATGAACCAGAAATCAACTAGGTGATTTGCTTGTAATTCTGAAAACACCCTTTTATTACAAACAGAAGCATCACTCAAGCACTTTAATACCTTATAACAATAGAGGAAACTGCTGCAGATGACAAAACATTTTTAGATAAAGGTTAATTGTGCAACCAACATCTCATGTGATTGGCTTCCCCCATGAAAAGCTGAAATCTGAACCCCTTTTTTCCCTTCCTCTATGCAGTTTCTTGGACACCTGCACCCAAGTGTTGGGGATCACTCTTATGGTCTTTACTTACTCTCCTGAGAAAGTGACCTTATCACTCTCTACAACTGCCTGAAAGGAGGTTGTAGACAGGAGGGAATTGGCTTCTCCTCCCAAGAAAGCAGTAACAGGAATGGGAAATGGCCTCAAGCTGTGCCAGAGGAGGTTTGGGCTGGACATGAGTAGGAATTTCTTCACATAATGGAGTGTTAAACATTGGAATAGGCTGCCCAGGGAGCTGGTGGAGTTACCATCCCTGGAGTTATTCAAGAAACAACTGTATGTGGCATTAGTGCCACAGTCTAGTTGACAAGGTCGTGTTCAGTCAAAGGTTGGACTTAATGATGTCAGAGCTCTTTCCCAACCTGTTCCGTAAAACAACATTTGCATTATACATGTTCCCATTTAGGAGCCAATATTCTTATCCAACTACCCTGATTTGCTCAAAACTGCTACTGCCTCTTACTGCTGCTCTATTTACATCCAGTTACCACTTTGTTGCTTAGCCTAAATATATTTTGATTAATAATACTACACTTACCTTTCCGGAACCCCATGGATTATAGGTACCTAAGTTGAATAAATCAGGGTACCTTCATTTAGTTCTATAAATCCAGCTGCCTCTGCCAAACTTAACATGGCCTTCTGTCACTCTGGGCAGCCTTGAAAGGTCAAATTTTCAAAATCTTAGCATGTCCTTCGTTCCCTACTCCCTAATTTACAAAAATTTGGATTTGAAGCATTATAACTCTTCACTTTCTATTCTCAGAGGGTTGTCTTTAACAGTGTTTCTCATTCTAGGGATTCAGGAGCTACTACTGGTCTGCTTTTACTAGTTCAAAAATCAGCTATCTGACCTTGTTCACCTGATAGAACAGCCTTCATAGAAAGCTGACACATGACAAATTATGCTCCATTTGGAGTATGTTGCATACTTCTTTTTTCTAACCTTTGGACTATTCCATCAACAAACATTAAATAATAAGTGGCTATACTACAGTGCTGGCTAATAGTTACTATTTCATAAATGATAGGAAATAAATACTTCCTACCTGCCTCAAATCTGTAAAACCTCTTTGGTCTGCGCCCCCAAACCTGGTCATGCTGCAATTCGATCCAGTTAGAGTTCAGTAAAGGAGTGTGGATGCTGGCAAATGCATTTCATCTTCTCCTTCACTTGCAGGAAGTGCACGCTATCTCTGTGTTTGAGCAGATTAGGTTGAAGTTTAACTCACACAATAACCACAGAGTCCCTAAAATATACATGTGCTTATCTACTCAAATGTGTGTCCTGTACAAACATCACTGGGTTTTCACTCTTGTGTGTGCTGTCCCAGTTGTTTGACAGTGTGAGTTGTTTTCATGTCTTAATGAAACATGTCAACTTCTCTGTAGTCACTGACTCTGCACGTACTTGCCAACGAACTGTAAAAACACCCAAGAGAATTTGGGAATATATTCCACCTGTGTTCCTTCAGAGCAGAGACTGTAAGCCTCAAGATCAGCTGGGTCTTGCCAAAGCAAAACTGGAGGTCATAGTGATAGAACAAGGGGTAATGGCTTTAAACTAAGGGTAGGGTTAGATATTAGAAAGAAATTATTGACTGTGAAGGTCGTGAGACATTGTAAGACTGCCCAGAGAAGCTGTGGCTGACCCATCCTTGATGTGTTCAAGGCTGGGTTGGATGCAACCTGGTCTGGTGGAAGCTGTCCCTACCCATGGCAGGGGGTTTGGAACAAGATGATATTTTTGGTCTCTTAAAACCATTCCATGATTCTATCAAAATACACTGAACTAGAAGCAGATGACTTAGGACTTCTGTGTACACACAAGCTTCCTTCCTAGGTATCTTTCAGCTCACTGGGCATTAGAACCACAATTCATATTTGTACAGGTCTTAGGATTGTAGAAAATACAGAAATTAATACCCTCATTTCTACATAATTCAAAGGGTAAGATGTTTATACTCCTAATATTTGATAGCAGCTTGATGGCTTGAGGAAGACTAGGTCTGTGCAGTATGAACTAAAGTCTGCCAAGCCACTTGAGAAAAAGGCCAAATTGTGTCTCCCAGTATAAATGAAAACACAAGAATGCACGGGATTCTTCCTCCATGATCTTGGATAAGCTCAAGCCACAGCTTCCATTGTTAAATAGGAAGCTGCAGCTTTGTGTTTTGAGTTGAAAAAATTATTTTTGAGCTTTTATATGATGTGGCAATAAAAATATCAAAACCAACAGTAGGAAGACATTAATTAACTGCAAAGCTTTCATGAGGTATGCGATAATGTGAAATACTTACAAGGCAAGCATCTTCCATTCTATCTCTTCCACTTTAGCCATCAGTCACTCCTATACACAGTCCAGGTTGCCTGCCTTATTAGTAACTATTTATGGAAAACAGCTCAAGAATGATAATAAGAGGCAATAATAAAATGCAGGCTGGAGACTGACATTTGGTTAAAAAAAAAAGTTATTTCTACACTGGTCACTATAACATATCAAAGTTTATCACCGTGACTAACTGGTTTAATGCAACAGAGTTTAATTAAAAAACAACCAACTAAAAAACCATAAAACCCCAAACCACACACCATGCATTCCTCTACAATAACAATTAGACAGATCAACCAGTTTGCGTAGAATGCAAGATAAGCAAAGAACAGCAAAAAGTGAGAAAATCTAAAGAGAAGAACAGAAAATCCTAACCTTCTTTTCCCTCCCTTATATCAACTTTGCAAAATGAATCCCCTACTAGAGTTCTGTTTCCCTTACCACTAAAGATAACTGACAGCTTGTTAGACCAAAACTAGGACCACCAGACACCTTTTTTCCTTGCAAAAGCAACAGGAAAGAGAACAATTAAGTTAAATGGAAGAACAAAAATTTTCAACTACTGCACCTTGCTCATAAATTCCAGGGAATTTTTTTCTCATGCTGCTGTGTGAAAGACCCACACAATTAACAGGACAGACTATATAAGTCATATATGTACATGTGGGAAACTGGTAAGGCAAATATATACAGAGGAGTTATCAGGCACAAAGTAAACACAAAAGAAAAATTAGAGGAAAAAATATATCCACTAATCTTTCAATAAAAACAAAGCTTGAAGGTTTAAAATGGTCTGTGAAACATTCTAAGCAAGAAGAGAGAAACAAAGTAATGAAGTTGTTTTACACTTTTCCGTGCAAAAGTACTGCCTGGAACACAGAGCCCAGCTGGTTTCTAACAATGCAACAGACCCCACCAATGTAACTGTGGAATAAGCCTTAGAACAGAAACCTCTAAGCCATGGGGATTTTCTCTATGGTTCAACAGACCTCACCTCCTAGGACTTAAGGACTGAAGCCTCTTATATCTCTCCTGTAGAGGATTTTCTTCTCCCTGAAGAAGCTTAATGAAGAACTCTGAAGTTGTTCAGTACCTTGGCTTGGTATTAGATTTCCCTTTTCAAATTCACAGCTTATTGTATAAATGGAATGGATTTACAGCATGCAGAAAAAAGGGGTCTTACTATGTTTTCTTTATTGGCATTTATAAAGCTTTCTGAAAGAGAAACATGTACACATTAAGTCCTCTGCAGTTAAAAGAAAAAATACTGAACAAAAAAAGAGAACTGCTTAGTATATTCAGACAATACTGAGCGGTATGACTCCATTTCTAATTTATGACATGTAAGCCACATAATTTTTAAAAACTAAACATTTCCTTCTGCTTTGGCTAACCAAAAGGCAATTTTATTGTGAAGCAGTTATATATCATTAAACAGACATGACTACAAGAACAAGAGAGATTGCACAGAAGCCATCTGATTTCACTTTTCATTATAATTGCTATAGAAAAAAAAAGGTACCTATGCCAGCCCAGTTTAAATAAAGATGCACATTTGAAGTACCCAACTGCAATATTCTCAGCTAAGGTAATTCAAAATCCTCATTACATTTACTGTATAATACAGAATTTACTTTGGTAAATGTGTGGCTACTCTCTGTTCAGAAATCAACTGCCAAAAATGGAGTAAAAAATTTAAAAATCAAAATCAAATATGGTCAATCCACTTACAAATCTGCATAAGTCTTCATGAAACATTAATATACCAGAGAAAAGGGACTCAAACAGCTTTTAAATACAGTAATTAAAAAAAACTTTGCTAGGTTTCAAGGCAACAAAGGAAATTCACTATTTGACCTCTATATAAATAAATGCAAAGATTTCTTGCATTATTTTGGTTGATTCTGTACAAGTTTCAGTAATTAATTTTATTTAAATATAACTCTTACAACAATTTAACCCAGGATCTTAATGAAAATGAAGAAGTAAAGGTTGACAGTTCTAATATAGAACTTGCACAACAGTTATATTAACACTAACTAACAAGGAATAGCATATAAAAGGATTTAGAAATTATACATTTCAAACTGAAGATGTTTTATCTCAGATTCACTATGAAGGTGACTTTTATCTATTAGTATGCAACTTCACTCCTTACCTGCCAAACAAAGTGTACAAGTTATCACAGCAAAATGTACAGAAAAAGTGCCTTTGGCCTTGGTCTTACAAAGACCTATTTACACATTTGAGATAAGCAAGCATCTTCTTCCCTTTTAATTCTATACTTATGTTCAAGCTTTAAGCCTATATTGGGATCTACAAAGTCTTGCAAGATAAAAAGTCTCTGGAATATACACCTTGGACCATTAAAGTACAGTGGCTTTATGTATGTGAACATAACTCCTGCTAAATTACCCACTCTTCATCCCATGGATATCCCATTTCCACAGTTAACTCCTCGACACTGATAGGTTTGACTGCTGGAACAGCTGTTAGTCTGGGGGAAGTATATCAAATCACTGTGCAAAGACATTGATGTGCCTCAAATTGCCTCCAAATGCAATCAAGCCTGCAAATAAGAGACACATGTCCTAATGTACATTAGGTAAATACCACAAATGGTGTGCGGGAAGACTGCAGCTGCTCAATGATCACCCCTGACATGCTCACCATCTTATTCTTTGGGGTTTGTGTCATTAATTGAACACTTCAAATCAGATCAATTTTGACTGGAGGAAGTGTTTTACATACTTTTTTTTTCAGTTCTGGTTCTTGAAGGCCCACTGCCAATGGCAGATTGTTTCAATGAAATAACACCAAAGAGTTAATGCTGTCTATGCATAACTGAGACAACTCAATATACCAAAGGTTTAAAAAACCTTCTGTCTTGTGACAATCTAGCAGCAAGATAGATTTTTTTCTCAGTTAAATATTTAACCCATGCCCAAAATGAATGCCTACTATACAGAAGGCAGTTACTCATACCACCATTAGAATTTCCAAAGCACTGATAAATTTGCAATTAAAAGAAAAGGAAGGTACAATTGCAATCTAGTACATTACTTTTTACACAAGGCCTCATTGTGGTAAATTATATACAGCATAGTGTTCTCATTTTCCTTAAAGTGCTACTATCATCATATTGATACAAGATCATCTATTGTTTTAGGAGGTCCTTTAATACAGCACCAGCACTGGCATCAGGAGACACTGGCAGTGGTGTAAAAGTAGGCAATGCATCAGAAATAGGTTTCATAAGCAGATGTCCAGAACTACTAGCTGGTGTTATGAGAGGCACTGCTGCAGATCGAGGTGCCAAAAATGGATTGGCATCTGGTCTTCTGCCCATTCCCGAGACTACAGAATCTGGAATGTAAAAAACAAAAAAAAAAAACCTAAACCAATGAAGAAAACTTTTGTTAAAAAGCATTCCTAAATCAATTTTACAGCGGTTGTTCACAGAAAGTTCTAAAATAGTCTATCACTTTTGCAATGTGAAAGTCCTTTAAAATCTCCTTGCCGTGTACTGCAGACACTCCCAAAGACTTTCAATCCCCCTGTCTTCTTTCGTAGAACCATAGAAATGTGTAGATTGGAAAAGACTTTTAAAATTAAGTCCAGCTGTTAACCTGGCACTGCCAAGTCCACCGCTGAACATCCCTAACAGCTGAGGCTACCCAAAAACCCACCAAACTACATATCTCAGGCAACATGAACACCCTTTGCAGTTCACTTCCCACATGCAAAGTCCGACATGAAATCTCCATCATGCTGACTCCAGCACTATGCAAAGGCACAGGGCCCCTGCACATAAATGTCACAGGCAGTGAGCCACAACTTAGTTGTTCTAGACAAGGAAATTGTTGTTTTTTTTCCCAAGTAAAATAGATACTGTACCTACTATATTACTGCTTTACTATAACAAAAAAGATTAAAAAGAGAAATCAAACTTAATGTAGGTTTGTTTAAATAAATAAATAGTGCTTTCAAAGAAACTGGTATTCTGCAGTAGACATTTACACTTGGTAACATCCAACTACTTTAGGTGACTTGAAAGAGGGGTTTTTAGCCTATCTCTGCAGATACATATAATATGTAGGGTTTTGGTGTTTGGTTTTTAACTTTGCTTTTGAGTTTACAGTTAAAGTTTCAACCCAAACAAGCTTTTGCAAATCAGTAGGCCTATATTAAGGTGAAGTCTTAAATGCATGTAAAGAAATTAAGTACAAACTGGTCTAGTTAAACTGAAGATTTGAATCTTAAAACTACTTACACAAAAGTGCATTAACATGCATAATATAAGCCTGAAAGTTCTCTGTCTTAGAAAAATCAAAGTTTATACTCTTGCACAGCTTACAGAGATTTCACATCAGGCCATACACTTCACTGATTTTATTTTGGTCCTCCCTGAGCAACCAGGTTCTACATACCAGAGAGAGACTACAATGTTGTATCACTTGCATTCTTCACTCACTTGGACACAAAGCTGATCAACAGGGATGCTGAAAATCGGGAGTGGGTTCACTGATACACCACATGAAGTTGTCTGCACAGCATCTGTTTGGCTCTAACAGGTGCTGTTAAAGCCTTTCCATACCAAAGGCAATTTGGTCCCTCTAATCTTCTGTATTGAGATTTTAGAAAGTGGGATGTAGAAGCAGTAGGGAAGAGAGATGGGAGAAGAAGTGAAAAAAAAAAAGAAAGTAGGAAATGGTTGTGGGAGAAGAAATCAAATTCATAATTCACAAGTGACGAAGCACAGAATATTTAAAATCCCCTTGAAAATTCTACCTTTAGTTATTTATATTCTGTGTAAACATTCAAATGCTCCTTCATATGTTACCTTGCATTTGACTGTTGGATGGAGGACTGCTAGTTTTACCAGTTCCTGCTGCTCCTAAAGGTTTCATATCATGAACAGAGAGCTTGGGTGGGGGAAGGCCTGGGCGAGATTCAGTTTCAAGGAACTTCACAAACAATTCTGAAAAAGACTGCAAGAGGCTACTAGTTACTATGTTTCACTGATGCTTTCGTGAAAAGCACTAAGTCAAAAATATATACACACATAAAACAAAAAAGTTGTCAACAGCCTTAAAACCCTTTTGTAGTGGTACTTAGTACTAAGCAATCCTTAGTGAGTGACAATCAAATTTATTTTCAAAATACACAATTTGTTGTCTCACTAAGGGGCATTTATGTAAAGTTGATAAACTCCAAAGGTAACACACATACTTCCACCATGGTTCCATTACTGGTTTAAACCAATTGTTTCAAGAATCCCACGCCGCTACTGACACCACAGTATTTCCAGTGTCTTTGCTCAACCAATCACTCCTCCAGAAACACATAAAGCCCAACATTCCTCTTAAAAGCCCACTGCATGCTTTATTTCACAGAGAGTCTTGAATAAAGGAAGCATGGAATGATTAAAGTGTCGGTAGCATCATAAGATAAAATCTTGCTTAGTAAAGCTTGTACTATACATACAAAATCACTAATCTTCCTTTTATATCTACAGTTAATCAGATCACAGTTCTCTAGTGGCCTACATGCCTGAATTATTTTAGTGGGAAAACACCAATCCCTACACTTCAAGATGATTTACAGTAATAAAATCTCAACATTCCTAGCTCAACTGAGAAAAAACCAAGGTTAATCCAAAACCCCCAATCCCTCAGTGCTGAATACTTGAGTGCATTATTTACTGGTCTGCAAAATGGTAAGTTCCATAGATAAACTGCTCCCATGGATTATGCTATGAGATCTCTTGCTTTACAGTATTTGAAAGCTTAAAATACCAACTTTATATGCTGTACCTAAGAGGCACTAGCTGCAACAGCTGAAAAAGCTTTGCAAATTAAATTTAAAGGATATATGGGAACACAGTCATCAAAATACTATGTCATGGTTTTCTACATTGTTGAGTATTGCAGAATTCCAGACTCTTAACATGTATTTAACTTTCAGCACTGTTAGTTTCCAAGACAAAGTCCATACTGGAACAAGTCAGTGATCCCAGGAACTAGTAGAACTGTTTTCTCTATTAGCCCAAGACTCAGTATTGCATAATTTTCAATGTTCACATATTTACTTGGTGGAGGAAAAAAACTTTTTGCCAAAGCAGTTGCACAAAACAAATAATGCAAGATACAGTAGCATCAGTAAATGAAGCTCAATATACTGATGAACCAAACATCAGCATTAAAATGCAACTGCCCTGTTTTTCCATGCAAGCAAAGAGAATGCAGAATTAATTCTTACACTATTAAAAATGTTCTGATGGGTTGGCCTCAAAGGTGTACTAGGAACACTCTTTGACCCAGCTCCTCCACCGAGCCAGCCAGTCACCCATCTCGTAACTCCTCGTTGCTCTTCAGATAACAACTAGAAAAATATTAAAAAAAATAAAGTTAGGAAACAAAAAAAACTGAAGCAGTAGGTAAAAGAAGTGCAGCTCATTATACTCGTTCACTATAACTACGTGGGAATCCTACATATAAAACTTAAATTACCATCAAAACCATATTCTCTGCCTCCAAAGACTGACAGTATAAAAACCTGGCTCTTTACTTAAAATTATAAGCTCCACATTTTTCACAATAGTGACAGGTACATATATATAACTGGCTTACTTCTCTGTAACTGATATATTACAACTATTATACACATCCTACAAAGCTAAATCCCTCTCTTTCTGCATTACCATTCCCCAGCAAAATGAGATCCACTCTTCTAAAATAATGTTATCAAAAGATTCCACTCTGATCAGCATGTCCCACATACAAAAATGTGACATGAGAGAACAAAAAAACATACTTTGCCCCTCAAGTAGTGCAGGGACAGTCACATTTAGTTTAGCAGCAAGTAATTTTATTTTCAGGTAAGGATACTGTAAATAAAGAAGGAAGCCTTGTTTTCTGCAAAATACTACCTGATCGAGTTCTTCCTTTTTTATTCCCAAGATACTTCCCATTAACCTTAACACTTCAAGACGTTTATTTTTTGGAGTATGAAAATGTCCAATAAAGAGATTTCTCATCAGGAGCCTGCAGAACAAAGCAAGCTTGTTATACAATCTCCTGTCATATAACAGCTGATACCATAACATTGATGCATTTATTCCTCATACTCTTGCTTAATTTGCAGTAACCCAAATAAACACATCAAACACAAAGAACTAAAAAGGTACCTCACCCATTTCCTCCTCCCACAAGTTATCACATTTCTGATACAGTACGTGTCAACTTGGACAGTATTTAGAAATACTATAGGCAGGAAGGTAAAATTGAACAATACATGAGCAAGTTTTGATGTATGCACTATACTTGGGGAAAAGGCTTTATCTAAGATCTTGATTCAGGAGAGCAAATGACTATTTACAGTCACCAAGCAATTCACAAATGTCGAAATAATTGAAGTATAATTACAAGATCACGTATAGAAGTTCAGTTCTGCGCTACTCTTGCAACTGTGTTAGTAACACATCTGTACATTGAGAGGAATAAAACCCAAAAACTTATACCAAATCTTTCATTAAAAACTTACTTGTCCACTTTTCCTTCTGTGCTGTTCATAAGGTTCATTAGTTTATTTTGCACATCTTCCAACATTTCTCTTCTGATCTCACCTATGTTAAGTCAGAGCAAATAAACAAAAATTGAAACTTTGAAACATTGTTGCAAAATTTACCAAACCCACACACTTTCATCATAAAAACACACTAGTACTGTTCTGGTGTTTTTCAATAAAAAACAAATCCATAAAATCTACTTGATTCTTTTTAAGAAAAAAAGTTTTAACTTAGCAAGTCATTATTATTTGAAACCATAACCTAAAATTTCAGGAATGATACTCAATGCTGAAGTACAGGAATACAAAGAAGCTAAATCCATGGCAGAAGGTCTGATGAACTGCTCTGTTCCACCTGAGTAACACACAACTCGAAACAGACTCTTGAACAAATTCTCCAGTCCTGTGGTGGCAATCTTTTTCATAATCTGACCAAACTGCATGTTCGCATCAGATCTTTTCGATCTTGTTTCTTAACCTCAAATATTATCTAAACCCCACTATCCTGCATACTCTGAGGCTGCTAAAGTCTTGCAGCACTGAGGTCTCCACTCTCCCAGGAAAATCAGTGGCCCGCATAGCAACACCAGTAACTTCCTGTGGGTCTCTTCTGTTAGGACCTTTGCCACTCGTGTCACTGATGCAAGCTCTGGAAACAGCACGCCGGGACACTACTGCATCCTAGAACCAGTGCTGTGCTTCACCATTCAGTTATACTGGCAAGAAAGGCAGACATAAATGCAAGATTACCCATACTTTTGGGAACAAAAGCAGTTAAAAATGACAGAGATGAAATGCCCATAAACCAAAGACAAAACAGAGAAAAACGGCAAGCGTTTCAGTCAGGCATCATGACCTGCAACCGGAATGAATAGGCCAGTATTACAAGTTAACGAATGTGAGCTTGTCTAGTGGTGTGCTGGGAGTCACTGTGCACATCTTCTGCCTCTCTTTTGCAAACTGACTCTAAATTCTGATGCTGTTCTATAGTGGCTGCAACTAAATCTGCTCATTTAGGGTATCACAACACTGACAGTGACCTTTCTGGCCTTCACACTCTATTTTTCCTTCTGAGAAACATGAAACAGGAACTATTACAAGAGTAAGAGAGGAGTTTAGATTCTGCATTCACCAGCGCTGTAACTTTTCAGCTTTTTGAAATTCCTGATCTTAATCAAGGATCTCTCTTCTATGACACACTTGAGCCTCATGCACCGGAGTCCTTAATAAGGGAGATACAAAGGTAATAACCCATTTCTTTAAAAGCAGTCATGGCATGATACTGTTGTATTTACTGTTGTCCAACAATTTCACAGCACCAACTTCTCTACAATTCTAAAATTCCACTAACACAAATTACTTTTTAATTTAAATACACCCAATTACCCCAAACATACTGTGTCAGTAACTCAGGCTTCTTCTGACTTAGCTCATAAAGCTCATAATAAAGAAAAATATTCTCCTAAAAGTTTTATTTGCCATAAATACTTTAGAGCATTCCAATTTTAAGGAAACAAAGGAAAAAGTTTTCTCTTTATACAAATGCAGATACATTAGAAACTGGGTAAAAGTATCTGATGCCGAAGTCTGCACAGTTTTCATAAAAACCACAGGGTAATTTGCTAGAAAAAATTATCTCACTTAAACCCTCAAGCAAAGAATTTAAGAACACTGGCAGTAAACTGTTCTTGGACAACAAAGCAAATAATTACATACAAGGTTCAAAGAATTCCTAGAAGATGAACTCCAAACGGCTTCACCTCAAGACAGCAATTTCTCACAAAACTGAGGTTCTGTAAGATACTACCTTTTAAGTCACTTTTTCCCTAATAAAAGTACAAATAAGCCTTACTCACACACAAAAGCTTGACAAATATGTAACACAGATTGTCCATGTGAAGACCAACTCTACCCTACAGTTGTATAAACAGACATGATCAACTGTTTTCCCCTCTCCAAGGCTGAATGCTTATTTTCAAATCCTATGGAAAAACTGCTGATCAACTTAATTTTCCTACCATTGTAATACTTCTTGGGCTTATGCTAATTAAAATTGTTTAATTAAAAAAAATCCCAAACCCACAAAAGATACACTTTTATCTATCTCATACTTTATTTCTAAAAACCCTCAACATCTTTGTAAGGGAAGTGACGTTCATGAATTTTTACACCCTTCAAATCATCTGGGATGCATCAAAAACATTCCACTCTCCTTTCCACACCTTTCAATCTTCACTAAGTGCGTGCCACAACTATGTTGACAAAATATGGTTCTCAATTAACACCAATAACTCCCTGAGAAACCACATGGAGATTTTGTATACATACACATCAAAGAGCCAGGCTGTGCAATGGACACAACCTAATATGCCCCCTTCAAATATTCCATGTCTTTATACAAACATTTTACTTCCCAAATATGAATTTTAGACAGTACAGAATAGAATGAACTAATTAGCGTCACACTGGGAACACACAGAGTAAGCTCCTTATTCCAAGCCAGTAAAAAACCAAAGAAAAACATATATTATACAATAATATATCTTGTAACAATTATTTCCATTGAAATCCACTCCAATAACATGACTGCTCTTCAGCACTCCTTTCTCAAAACACCAGATTGAGGCACAGGGGAGTTAATCTATGGTTTCAAGGTTGAAATTTACTTAAAATTATGCTACTTTGTAAATACAGTTAAGTAGAATCCCCATACTCAAAGGAAAACATTAGGAATATAATTATAGAATGATAACAGTTACAGGAGCATACATAGAAGCTGAGTTATTTAGATCTCCATAGAGTAAAAGGAAATTAAAAAAAAAACAACCTACTAATGCCACAAATACATAAACAAACAGCATTTGAAAAAAAAGTTTCAATTATATCTTACACTGTTGCTATTTCTCTACAAAGCAAGAAAATTGTGTGTTGCTTTTTCAATTTTTATTCATGCAATGAATTTTAAAACAAAAGTATTAATAATTTAAGTTAAATGTTACCACTATTGTCTATTTGTTCCTGCCAAAAAGGTTTTCTATCAGAGGATCAGATTTTAAGGACCACTACATAGCTATATTCCATCCACAGTGACTATGCAACTCTATCATTAAAAATATTTTTTAAATGGAACATTTCCTTCCAAAATAGAATCTTATAGCTGAAAAGGACTTAAACATGTACTTCTAGCATATGAAAAGACTAAGTAACAAAAAAGACCCAAGCCAAAATTCAGCATGGACTGCTGTAAGCCAGACATTTACAACAGTCTCCAATAATTTGTTAACCATTTATGGAAATCCAGAAAACTGCATCTGGTACATCTTATACTTTTCCATTAAAATCACTTCTCCTGCCAAAAGAATCCATAAAGAAATCCTTCAAAAGATTTGGCCAACAAAACTGTGTCTGGGAATGTATCTGGCCTATTTTCAAGAAGACATTATATGTTTTCTTGTGTAAATAGAGAAAATGGTCTCTTCCCCCCCTCCCCAAATTATGATTTATTCTACAACAACATTTAAGTGCCATTTCCTTTACGCAACAATCCCATTTCAAATTTTTTTTATCAAGTAAATTGCTTGCCAATACGACACAGTTTGATAAAATACTGAGGTTATTTTTCTCTCCAAGTTCAAACCTCTCCTGCATTCATATGCAAGGTTTGCAAACAAAATTAAACAATAATGAAGAGCTTCCCATTTAAGAGTGCCATATTTGCCAATGTCAAAGTTAATTTCCAGGGTGTCTGTGAACTTTGGCTGTAAATGTCAGTAGTGAGAGACAGACAGATCAGTCAATTAAAAAACAATCAGTAGTTGTATGCTTATGTAGCAGCTTGAAATTTAATTTAGCTTGTAAAATTCATATGTGAATGCAGGGAGCACTCCTATGATGCCCGCTTGGATGCCAAATTGCACTTAGTCACTCAACTAAATTTAAGTAACTACACATTCAAATATGTAGAGGAAAAGTCGTAAGTTTCTGTAGGTTCTTGCTGGAGAAGACTTTCAAGTGACATTTCACACTAACTATCTGATCATAAGCTTCAAGACAACATCACTTATTTCAAGAGTAAGACTAATTATAATTTAAAAATGAATAGCAATAATTAGTTGTGTATCTTCAGAGCAAGAGTTACCACTGCTTATCCAGCTGGCATGACAGTCACATCTGTGCTAGAGCTGCTCCCTCTCTTATCAGTTGCACACCCTCTCTCTTTATCTCACTCTATCCCTGTGTCTATATCAAACATGGTAGTGAATTACTTTGGAAGATCTGACATTTGGTATGCCACAACCTTGTAAAAAAGACACTTACAGAGCTAAATCAAGGGCTTTGGTATTTAAAGGAAAAAACTCCAAGAAAACCCAAACAACTACTGCAGGGCTTTCTTTTGAAAAAGATCTCTAACACAAGGTAAACATACTTTTTCTTATTTGCTTTATAAACAAGTCCTCAAAACATGGCATAGAATAACTCTTTTCCTCATAGGATATGAATTTTGGTAAGTTTCTAGGAATACTACATTGTTTCTTCTGCTGCCTAAAAGGTTTTAAGCAGAAATATAAAAGATGCAGTTACCTTCTTTCTTAAGCTCTTCAATCTGCTCCTCTTTGATGTCAAGCTGCTCGGTAAGCCTGGATGCTGCATCCAAGGCAGCATTTGCCTCTTCTAAACTTTCCTAAACAGAAGGTAGAAGAGACACAAAAAGAGAAGCAATGGAGATCACTATGACAACTACATTAGTACAACATACATCAGACATAACATGCAGAGACTTCAATCATTTGTTCTTTTGAATAACTGGATTGTAAACATCCTCAGAAAATGGATGCTCAGCAGAGAAATGCTACTTTGTTTGTTCAGTTAAGAATTAGCATTCAATTTCTTCAGGTTCAATTTCATTATTCAGCCTACCTGCAGTGATACAACTTTTTCTTCTAGGTTTTCTGCTTTTTTCTTCCATTCTGCACTCTGTTTTTGGTGTCTGTCCAGCTCTGCTGAATACATAGCTTTTTCTTCTAAAGGGTTAAAAACACAAAATGAAACAAAAATTATCTTCATCAACAAGATGTAACTCTTTTTGGGATATGCAGCGTTATTATACCTGGTCTTCATGAGGTAGAGGTGGACTTAAAATTTTATAAACAGATATTGATCATCAGTTTTCACAGGGCCAGGATTGTTTTTATATGTTTTTTAAAAGAAATCGGATTCTGAAATTCAGGCTACCAAAAAGGAAACCAGGTAACTAATATTTCAAGAGCAACAAAATATAATAACTATCTAAGATGACTCTTTCTTGACAAAGCTTACCCTGTTGAAACTGCTCTAGTACCATCTGCAGGTTGGCCAGGGACAGTGCATACTGCTTCACTTGGTCCTGGGAGATGGTCAGCTGCATCACACTTTCATCTCTCTGCTTGGTAACCAGGTTTAACTGCTCTTGCAAAGATTCAACCTGCAGACTAGCCTGATGACTTAATGAAAATAGGATACATTACTTAGGAAGGCAATAACAGAAGGTACAGAGAAAATTAAATCCCAGCAGAAACAGCTGACCACAAATTTTTCAGGTTGACTTCTAAAAATGAAGGCATTTCTTCCCTGATCCCTCTTTAAAAAACAAACAAAAACAAACAAAACCCCCAACCTGACAACAGATTTTAAAGAAGTCTGGCAATAAAATGTTGACAATCAAAAAAGCCCTAAAGCCAAACAACTGCTTTTGTTTGAAGTGCATCAGAAAAAGAAAAAAACTCCTAGTATCTGTAGATGTTGCCCCATACTAACAACTGAATGCCCTATTTAGCTTCCCATTATGTAAAAATACTATGAACCTGATCTATTCCCATGCCAGTCTTTTTAAAGAGGGCATATCAGGTGGGAAATAGGCAGTATTTCCTGAAAGGTATTTGAAAAGTTTACAAAGAATTAAGAAACACTTTGATTTCACACAACCTTCTCCTGACACTTCTGCATTCTCTCCAATTTTTTACAATGAATTCAGCTCAACTCAGAAATTGCTTTACAGAGAAAGAGAAGAATCTATCTTTGACAGGTCAAGACAAAAAAAGACTGCAGCTACATACATATTTTTAAATTAAGATACAGTTGTCCAAATGAACAAGTAATAACATAAAAAAAGAAAAGTAGCTAACATTCATTTAAATAAAACACTAAAGCAGTAAAGATAAGCATTGAGTAATTTTAGTACTTGGGTTTTCATCATTCTGGCTGAATGTGTTTATGGCAAATAAATAAAAACACATGCTTGGCTGTAGCCACCCACCAGAGTTCGTATCTTTTTGTTTTCTTAAGTGCTTAGGTTGTTTTAGAATGGCAATTCAGTAAAACAGAGCCATCAGTACCAGTCTAGTCTAGCTGTGATATTTAAAAGACTACCTGGCATTCTCCACTGCAGTAGATGAGGACGCAAGTTTTTCTTCCAAAATCAAAACCTTCTTTCTTAGCTTGACCTCTCTGTCTTCTGCAGCTAAAGCCTCTCTCGTGTACGAATCTTCCATTTCTAAAAGGTGATTGCGTAACCTCTCCAGCTCCTGATTCAGGCGCTGCTCCTTCTCATGCAGATGCTGCACCTGTGTACAACACACCTTAAGTTACCTGTACTATTACTTCTCAAAAATAACTTAAGCAAACATAACACGTATCCTTTGAAGCACATTGCATGCATATTGATTTTTAAATGCTTTTAACAAGTGGCTGCTACTAAAAATAATCCAGAAAATATTAGAGATGCAATTTCTTACTCTTTCTTTGCTTGTTTCTTTCAATTTAAATTATTTGGTGGTGTACCTCATTCTGCAGGGCACTGCTCTCCATTTGTTTCTGTTTGAGTGCTACCATGACTTGGTCTCTCTCTTGCTGAAAAGTAACAGCCTTTTCCTGCATTGATTTAACTTCATTTAACAGTTGATTCAATTCTCCTGTCTTGCCCTGTTGAAGACACAAACAAACATTTCAAACATGGCCAACAGTTTTACAAAAAGAGACAGCCTTTGCCCAGAAGAGCGTAAAGAAACTTCTGATTTAACAAGACAAAGGGCAGGACACCTACGGCCTTGCAACACAGAAAAATACTGGGGAAAAATGTCACAAGACAGCATAAAAGTTACTGCTAAAAGACATTATTCAGGACATTGCCTTAACTGACTGCTGTGAACAGATACCAGCTCTCTTTAAATGAGGAATATTATTATGTACAAACTGTCTCAGACACCTGTATATTTGAAAATTTCACTTTTGCCCCAATGTTTGGAATCTATTCTCTGCGATACCCATTTTTTAGGCCATGCATAAGTAAAGAAGCCATCAACTTCTCTAAACTTACGAAGACTAAACACATAAAGTAATCTTTAAAAACAAACCATGGGTGACCTCACACCCAAAGATTAGCCCTCCATGAATCACAGCAATGTCCATGACATTTTCAGGTGTCAAATTTTCACAAATAATAAAATGTCCTACCACTTTATATTAGCATATAAAGAAGTGTGACTATATCAGTTACAGAATTCACATGTACATGTGAATGCATTTTCAGTTATTTGAAACTTTTCAGCCTTCTCCTTCCTTTGGTTTCATATGTTGCTTTGAAAGCAGTTATTTTTGTTGAGTATGCTGGACAAAAGTAAACCAATCTTTGTTTTTATCACTTAAACTTAAGAGCTTCAATTATTAGCTTTCATTAAGCTAGCCACATACAGTAAAATTCTTCGTGCAGTAGAACCATAAACCTTCAGGTAAACCTTCTCTGTTTATGTCCCGACACATGCAAACACACAAAATACCAAACTGCTTGAATTTTACTTTTCCTAGCTGTCCATGGCAAACACAAAGAGTGTTAACAGGAACTTGCCCGATTAGTGCAATAAAAATGTGCAGACAAACATTCCATGCTTGTGAAACCAGAAGCCTTTGCCACCACAGTGGAAGTGTGCAGGCCAGTGACACGCAACACAAAGAACCCCAGTGAGACATCGCACCTTTTCAGGAGTTAGAATAAAAAACCCCAAAAGAGTAACATTGTCAATTTGTAGGATATTAGTTATTTCATATGTGCAAGAGTAATGAACATAAGTCCCAAAGTTAATTCAAAGGTATTTTTCACAATTTACTGCACTTTTGAGACAATAAACCTTCCCAACACAATTCTGTAGTATTTGCTTACAACACGATAGGGAAACCTCTGCTATGTGCAAAGAGCTAAACATCTGTTTTAAGCCTCAAAAACTTAAAACTCCTCAAAAAAAATTATCCTAGTTTTTCACATATATCATGGGAAATTTGAGACTTCTAAGTTTAAAAAGGTACATAATGTTAAACGTAATTCAAATTTTGCTCTTCCAATACATTAATACATTACATTGAAGATGTAGTTGGTAGTTTGAAAATGCTTCAATGAGACATGAGGGTGGTGAGGCACCACAAAAGTCCCAGCAACAGGGACTTTGAGCAACCTGGTCTAGGGGAAGGTATCCCTGCCCACGGCAGGGGGGTTGGAACAAGACGATCTTTAAGATCCCTTCCAACACAATCCATTCTATGACTCCATGCGTTTTTTCTTATACTTACAGCGTGGGAGAAAAATTAATGCCAAGTTACTTACAAAGACTTTGCGTAAATACCACTCTCTGACAACAGGTAATGCTCATAAACCTTGGAAAATGAAAAGGGATGCCAAAGACAACAGGGAGAATAAGAACAGTGCGCATGGACTCAGACAACTGTAGGATAAGATTGACAAATGGCAACCAGATTCACCATGGCAAAGAGAAGGGGGACCTGGACAGTACAGAGGAAAGAAAAAATTATCTGCTTAGGATTAATTATCAGAAAAAAACTGCCCCCTAGGACATATGTTCAGAGCCTAAGAGCAAAAACCATCTGCACCCTGGAGTTCTGCTGTCAAGTGTTTGTCAAAACTAAGGGAAGACTTTTGCACTGTACTTAACACATATTTCTCAAAGAGAAGTGGCAAATTCACACATTACTTCATTAACTCCAGCCACAGTTCATACAACATGTTGTAGCAATAATGCCATATAATTATTTGCCCTTTTTAAAAAAGATTCTTCTTCAAATTACATAAATGGTAATTAGTAAGTCACTGCAGCTTTTCTCTGAACCGAGACTTTGAGAAAAGTATCAATTTTCCTCTATCAAATTGTAGAGAAGAAGCTATTAAATCCTTTTTTTTTTTTTTTGAAAGGAGTTTCTCCAGCCATAAAAGCAAAAGACCCATTCATCTCACAGAGATGTTGCAAAGCAATCCCATTGGACTAACAAACAGTAGTGGAAAGCACATTGGAAACTTAGTGGTGCTGGCCAACTCTGCAGAAGCTGGAGCACCAAAAATTGAGTAAAAATCATGCAGGACACTTAATGAACAGGACCAAAATAAAATATTACGTAGCTGTTCAATAAATGAGCAATTTCCAAAAAACTGTAATTTACAGTTGCACAATTAACAGATAACATTGTAAATCACTCACCTGTTGACTTTTAATTTCTTAATTTTGCAGAGGGAAGATTTTTGGTGAGTGTAATGCAGGAAGGAGTCACAAACATATTTCAGGCAAACACCTGAGGGCTACATGTACACAAAAATACATTACCATGTGACTAATTTGAAAAGACAGTCATAAATATGAATGCACATACCTGTTCCTTCTCTTTCAACAGCTTCTCAAAAGCAAGAGCTTTTTCCGTCATCGAGTGAGACTCAAACTCTTTCTCTTTCAGCATCATTGAAAATTGCATATTAGTTTCCTGAAGTGCACGGAACTCTGTTTCTTTTTCCCTACACCTTGCAATTATTCTTTCATTTTCTTCTTTCAGTTTTCGAATATCCATTTCTAAAATTAAATTTCTTTCTTTTAGATTAGTCACGGCTTGCTTCAAAAGCTCGTTTTCATTTTCTTTGTTACTAAGATTTTCACTCACAGAAAGTAACTGATCACTTTTAGATTTAATTAATATGTCTTTTTCCCTAAGTGATTTCTGCAAGACATCATGTTTTTCTTTGATTTGCCTCATCTCTGACTCAGTCCCTTCCTGACTTTTTCTTTCAATCTCTGATGCTGTAGCAACAGAATCAGATAAGCGTTGATTGTTTTCCTGAAGGGTCCTAATAGTTGACTCTTTTTCTTGCAACTTTTTTCTCAGTTGTTCCAACTCATTTTGAAGGAGTTTACACTCATCACTGAGTACTTCAGGAGGACTGTACTGAACACTTGGACGCTGTGAAACAGCAGGAGCTGCTGCCACAGATGGTGTTACTAAATCAAGTTTACTCAGGAGAAGATCCTTGGTGCTATAAAGCTGTCCTATGCTGTGCTGAACTTGGGCTAATTCTTGACTAAAACTTTTCAGCTTCTTCTCATTCTGCTCATAACTCTGAATCAAGCCATTATAATCTACCTGCAGCTTTGAAGTACTATCACTTTCAACTGAAATTTGTGCTTGAAGCTTCTGTAACTCTTCTTGGAGGTGAGCTGACTCATGCTGCATGTTCTGAACTGTGGTTATTACTTGTTGCTTCCACTCTTCCATTTTCTTTACTTGCTGTTTTAGTTTGTCACGTTCTTGTAGAAGTTCCTCAAACTGGTTGCTGTTCACACCTCCTGACCCGTTATCAGCACCTGTGCTGGATGTCTGTAAGACAGTCAATAAGGTTTGGCATTTCTGACTTAGAGCATCTATCTCAATATCTTTTTCTCGAATGATACGGGATAAATTCTGAATAGTTTCTCTAGACATGTCTTGACTGCTATTTTCAGATCTGTTAGATAACTTTTGATTCTCCTCTTGCAACCTGACCAAAGCTGCCTCTTTAGCAGCAACCATGTCCATGATATTGCGATACTCTGTTTTCAACTGACTGTTTTCTCTTGTCTTTTCACTTAGAACTGCTAGTACTTGCTCTCTTTCCCTAACATAAGCTTGCAGCTGCTGCTGAAGACTAAGAACATCCTGCCTAAAGGAAGCTGAGGAAACTCTAGCATTGAGAGCTTTTATTTCTAAATCCTTCTCTTGAATGATCCGAGTAAGTTTACCAACTTCATCCTTAGACAACTGATCAATTTGCTGACTTAGAGAAACATTCTTTTCATTTAGAAGCTTAATCTCCATCTCTCTTTCTTTGATACCTTTGACCAATCTTTCAATTTCAGCTTTAGATAAGTCATGTTTTTCATTTCCATTTTCTCCATTAAGAGTCTGAACTTTGGTTTCCTGAAAAAGATCAGAAGAATCAGTTTGAATAATCTGTCTCTCTTTGTGCAACTGAGTTTTAATCTGTTCAATTGTTTTCTGCAAATTTTTAATTTCCTCATCTTTCTCTAAAAAGAGTCTCTCATGTGTGACATTCATTTGCTCACACTGAAATTTCGACTCATCTATTTCTTTTTGCTGCTCCTGCAACGACTGCTGAAGTTTCACTGTTGTTTGATTCTGATCTTCTATTGTTTTTTTATGAACTTCTATTTCTTCTTCAAGATTATTCTTTAACATTTTTAACTGTGTTACCTCACTTTCAAGTTCAATAATAATATCTAAAGTTTTAGGCTCAACCACAGGCGTAGATCTACTTTGCTGATCCTTAAGGCGTTCAATTTCTTCTTTCAAATGATTATTTTCTTCCTTCATGACTGCAAGACTTCTGTCTTTTTCCTCCAAGTTCTGCTTAAAGACATCCTGCTTTTTTGAAACTTTCATATATTCCTCAAGTTCCTGCTTCACCTGTAAGGCTTCATTTTTGTATTTTTCAATAAATACTTCTTTCTCTTTTAAGAGATCTGTCAATTGCTTTTGTCCTCCTAAGCTAGTAGTCAACATCTCTTTTGTTTCCTGATGGTCAGTTTCCATCTGCTCAATGCTCCTTTTAAGTTCAGCAATCTTAAAGTCTTTCTCCTGATGGAGCTTAACCAGGCGCTCGTGTTCAAGCTGCAGTGCAGTGGTGTCCATACTGCGGGCCTTGGATAATTCCTCAATAGTTTGCTTATACTTCTGTGCTTGTTCCAAAAGCCTCTTCTCTGTCTGGTTTAATTCGCTCTCTAACTGTCTTTTTTCCAGTTTCAAAGCCTCCACAACAGTGTCTTTTTCCAAGTAAACTTTATTTTTCTCAGAGATGGCATCACTTAACTCCTGTTTCAGTTCTTCAATGGCTGCTATCAGCTTTCCATTTTCTGTTCTGAGATTAGAAAGAGATTTCTCTAAGTCCTCATTGAGTTGTTTATTTTCTGAAATGTCACTCTGTAGTTTTGCAATTTCCACTTCTCTTTCTTTCAGAATCCGATCTTGACAAGTGTAGGTAGATTCCTCACTACTTTTTTCTTTTAACTTGCTCCAGGATACACGAAGTTCCTCCTCTCTTTCTTTTAGTCTCTGCTGCAACACTCCAATTTCTTTTTTACTATGTGAATTACAGTCCTGCGCCTTCCTTAATTGTTCCTGAAGATTTTTAATATTATCTTGTAGCTGCTGCTTAGTTATATGCAAATCATTAAGTGCATATGAACATTGGCTTAGTTTTTCTTTCTGACTATCTAGCTCTTCAATAGTTCTCATCTTCTCAATTTCTAATTCTGATACTTTCTTTCTTTCAAAATCTATGTCAAATTTCAGCTGTTTGATGATACTATCAGTTTCTGTGTGTTGTTTTGACAGCTGCTCTTTCAGTGTAATCATATGCTGAAATGAACATAAAAAAGAATTCATTAGGATAGAACCACCAGCTAAACTGCATTTCATTAATTTTTATCCTCTAAACAATAAAAAAAATTGAGAGCAAAAATGTTTTCGGTTGCCAACATAAGTTGGCAAGTAGTATCAACTAGTCAGTGCTAAATTAATTAAAACCAAGTATCAAATAGGAACAGATTACACTTCTCTAAAAAATAAAAAAACTAAAACATATTCCCTAAGAGAATTCCAGCTACCTAAATCAAGGAAAATAAAAAAGGACTACCTGAAAATAAACAGCTGTCAGAATTTGTCAAGGCATTTGGAATGCAGCTAACACGTATTGCTTACAAAATGGGCAGCACTACATTTAAAATAGCTGTATATTCTATTTTCAACTTCTTGTTTGAGCTTGTTTTTAAACAAGACTTGCTTGGATTAATTTCACAGGAAAAAACTTTAAATGTTCAATTCCACGTAGTAAACCAATCTTGGAAACAGATGGCCTGCAACTCTTAAGTTTACAGCTCAAATATATCAGAGCTGTGACAAAAAAGTATAATTTAATTCTGATCACATAAAATTGGTAACCTCTTTTACTCCATTAATGCTTGTATTATAAAGCACTTGTAACTTACATAAAGTAACTTAAAGATTCAACATAATGAAAAATTATGAAAGGAAAAAAGTTTCAAAAAATCACTCATGTAATTCAGGCACATCAGAATATTAGCAGGTTAAATTCCACTAGAAATCTTGCAATGAAAAATCAGGTACTATTTAACTGGACTTTGTAAAGTAACATCCCTTACAGACAGCTGACATGCCATATTACTTCTCTGTCCATAACAAGGAGATTTCTTGCTCTTCAGAATTTCACACTGAGATTGTAGATACGAAGAAACACTGGCCCCAACATTCTTTTTAAGCCTCAGGTGATAAATTTTATTTCCCTGTTATCTATGTTCAAAGATCAACTTAAAAGATAAACACACAGAGAAATCTAAACATTCATTTAGCAGTTCAATAATTAGTTGCATTATTTATTACCTGAGTAGCTTCTTGATTCTGCTTGTCTAGTTCTTCCAACTCTGCTATTAATGTTTCTCTTTCAGCGATGCTTTCATCTAATTCATGTTCTTTCCTTTCCAAATCTTGTCTTAACTGATTTAATTCTGAATTCTGATCCTCTGTATCCGAAGAAAGAATATTCTCATGTTTATGTTGTGCACTTGTCAGTTCCTTCTCAAGCCCCTCAAGATAAAAGAAATTATAAGTATTAGATTTTATCTTGGTGAAATTTATGAACTGTTTTGATTTGAGACTGCTCTCTTCCCCCTCCAATCAAAAGCAAAGCATGCATTTTTATGTCAGAATCTGTAAGACTACATGAACACTATCCCAGTTTAAAATTCTTCATTGTGAAGTATTCATCTCTATCATTCACACACACTTATTTCCTCATTGCTTAGTTTAGAAGTGCAGTTTATAAACTTCTGCACAAAAAGCCATGGTGTGGTAAGAAATTATATCCACCTCTGAGGTATGGATTGACAGCTGGGATAAAATATTCTATCTGCACAGGACACCTAAATGTAGTATGCTGCACAGTGAGACAAGAAGTTTTAAATCAAAGGCACCTAATAACATAATTATGAAAAATGCTATGGGAACTCTCGAATGCATGCAAAACACAGAAGGTCTCAGTCAAAAGATACTCTGGATACAAAGCAAACTAAACCAAATCTCTCAAGTGTGGGAGTTTATAAAGGACTAAGTCAACCATGCCAAAAACTAAAGGCGTGTTCCAGAGAAACTCTATGTTCCACTACTTAACTTCAGCAGTGAGATGGAATTTAGTATTAGAGTACTACATAGAAGAAGAGAGGTATTTTACAACTGATAAGTGTCAGAAGTGAAACATGCTAAAGCAGAAGTTGAAAATGACATATTTTAAAGAATGTACCATTAATACTTTGAAAATGTATGTTACAGCTGTCAATGTAACAATGAGATACGTGGAACTCCATTGGTTTTTCTCAACAAAATACAATGTGGAGTTTCACAAGTCAAAATGTATTGTTTCTATCAATTCCACATGTAATTATAGAACCAAATGACAGTTATTTCCCTTTACATTACAGTGTTATTTATGTAGAAGTGTGAATGCTCAGAAAAACCCATATCATGCCAAACATGTGTTTTCCATCAGTTACTACTGCTGTGAACTTTTCTGTTGGCTTAATTTAGAAATTGCTTTACCTGATTTAAACTGGAAAGTCTTGCAATTTCATTTTCTGCTTCTAAAAAGGAAAATGAAATAAAATCTGTAATTTAACTACTTTTCAAACAACGATATAACCAAATCATTCTCCCACCTTGCCCCAACAGAATCTGCTGCTCAGAGGAGAACAGTTTCAAAGCATTTTGTGATAACAAGCATCAGTGCTGTCAAAGATTCAAATGTGCCATCAGTCACCACCACAAAGCAGAGCATTACTTTTACAGCTGATTCCACACTAGCAGGCCTTTGGTCCTACAGCTTATCAGTTATGCAGTATTAAAATATTTTCTACCTACATGTGTATTTCTTAAACAGGCATGTTACAGTGTTTCCTTAAGGAGAAGATATTTGCAACCGAATACCTTTATACAGACACACACACAAAATGTACTGTTAGAATTTAAACAAGTGACCTCTATCGAGGCTTACTTACTTTTAAAGAAAAAAAACCTCTACCAAACAGTTGGTAGACAGTTACCTAATCTGAAAACCCTGTGATAATCATGCTAATTCTAATTTCATCTCCCCTTCTGCTTAGCCTTGCTTCAATGGACGATGCTTTTCTAAAGCAGCAACATTTAAGAGGTACATATTCTCATATTAAGTTCCAAATCAATAAAATACTGAGTTTTAGAAGTGAAAACTTGTGAAAATATACTAAAACAATATTAATTAAAAAACTCATAATCTTAGTACCTGACAATGCTTGCTGTAGTCTGACAACATCTTGTGGTAATGACGTCTTTGATTGGAGCTTCTTCTGCTCATTCAGGAGAGCATCTTGTTCTGCCACGGAACCTTGAAGCACACTAAATTCATATTTAAGCTTTTCATAATCTTGTGCTAGTTGGATTTTTTCTAGCTTTGCCACTTCTTGCTCTTTCATAAGATTTTTGTTTTCTGCTTTAGCAGAAGACAATTTGTGATTTAATTTTCTTATTTCATCCTCTAGGTCCTTTACAACCTGCAACTCTTCCTCTCTTCCTCCTTGTAGGCTCTGAGCATTTTTTTTCTGTTCAGTAATTTTAGAGTCATCCCCAGCATCAATACTCACACCATCTAAAAGGCAAAAGAGACTGTTTGCAATATCAACCAAAACCATCACTCTAGTTCTTTTACTTAAAACACTTCTTTCACCTCTTTTCCTGACAGAAGGAGATAGCCTAGAACAAAGACACGACCATCACCAGCAGAAAGTTTACTTAGATAGGTTTAACATTTGAAGCCATGCTATACATGTTACTGGTTTGCTAAGCAGCTTCTTGAATACTTACACATACCTGGCTCACGATAATTTTAAAAGGTAAATGTTGCAAGACATATTTTGTTCGCAATTTAATTAGAATACACTTGACTCCTCCCATCTCTTGTGGTGAGAAGATGACAGAATCTAATTTATCAGGATTTGGAATAATTTATCAAATCCCATCTAAATCAGACTGATGCAAGATCTGTTTACAATTTAATTATATTTCAAAGATCTGCCAAATGGTTGTTAATAGAGAACAATTTCCTATAAATAATCTGCTAAATGATGCACAATATTTTTTTGACTCAACAAAAACATTTTTCACTATTAATGTTTTTACAGATCCATCATACTATCATGACATCCATATTACTGTACAATCCTCTGTAATGTCCAGGTAAGTTAGAGTACAAAAAGGCATCATCAGGAGTGTACAGAAAAAATAAATTAAACGAAATCACACTGCTTGTGAATTCACTTCAGTGTAAACTCAAACACTTGCTCCTGCCCCAGTCCCTATTATGTCATCAGACAGAATGAACAAAAGAAGAATATAAAATACTGCACTACCTCAAAAGTGTGAGCAGTATTTATGGTGCAGGTAACTGGTAAGGCAAAAGGTAAGGGATTTCTGCCTCTGACTTCATTAAATTAGTCCTGCTGGTGTATGCATGTGGAGTGAAAAACAGGTTACATCTTGACAGGCATCTGATTTTAAGAAATAAATTCCCTATCAGTACTACCTTAAAAGTTAAGGGGCTGTGAAAATACTTCTCTTCTTCTCAAGAAGGGAATGGATCTCTTGTTACAAAAGGAGAGTATATAAACTTTAGAAGTCTGAGTTTTAACAATTAATAGAGGTTTACAAGCAAATCTTACATACTAGTGCAAAGAACCCCTAGAGGAACCCTAACTGACATGACTATTTTCAGGGGATATGAAATACCTACAAGACAACAAAAGGTTCCTTGTGGGAACTACTGAGCTTCTCCTACATTCTAGTCATGCCTCAGCCTAAGGAGTGGTCCTTATAGCTATCACAGAACCACAGCATGGTTTGGGTTGTGCAAGGGACCTAGTTTCAACACCTGTGTCATGGGCAGGGATGCATCTGCTAGATCTGGTTGCCCAGGGCCCTGTCCAACCTGGCCTTGAGCACTTCCAGGGATGAGGCATCCACAACTTCTCTGGGCAACATGTTCCAGTGCCTCACTACCTAATCTTTGAGCTTCTGCCAAGTAAGCAAATTGGCACAGAGTACTTCTCACAAAAATCATGTGCTGATATTTTCTTATATTCAGTTCTGTATGTCTCATTCACACCTATATTCAGTGTAAATTAAAGAAAAAAACTAGAAAGTGTAGAATTCAGAGCACAACAATTGATATGTATGGAAAATGACCCTCCAGACTGATACATGTCAGAGATGAAATGCTATCATTCCAATATTCAAGCCAGCAGACTGAATATAAGATCCAGGACACACATATCTTAAACATGAAGTTGAAACGAAATTGAAATTTAAATTCCTAAACATCATGTATTTGGTATCTGTTACGCTGCAACATGCATAGTCGAGGCTTGCTTTAACCAAGAGTCACTGTACATGAAATTAAAAAGAAAGCATGGGGTAACAAAGACCTTGCTGTAAACGATTCTCAAGCTCTTCAATCCGCTCTTCATATTCGCTCAGTTCTTCTCTGTGTCGACGACTTATCTCTGCTAACTTCTGTCTGTGTGCATCCTGCAACACTGACAGTTCATGTTGATGTTCATCTATTTCTTGACTTAAACTCTGTTTGAGCTCCTAAAAAATACCATAAGAGAAAAAAAAAAGGCAAAATTCGCTACAGCATCTTATGAAAGAAACAACAAAACAGAAAGAAAAATCTTTTCCCTAGCCAAATTCAAGGATTTATCAAAAGGGTTTCTCACAGGACAGTCCAAGTTTGACTTTTGCTGATTTTGATTTTTTTAAACATGTTAAAAAAAATTCCTTTCAAAATTATGTTTACACAATTAGTATGCTCTACACAACAGCAAGTATTAAATCAAGGTAGAGAGATTACAGGTCTTGCATAGGAAGACATATTTCTAGTAACTTTCAAGGATGACATGCAAATTCGTATTTTACATCTTCAATGAAAAAAGATGTTTCTGAGAAAGGAGAAATTATTTTCCATATCTAAAATTCCATCTCATAAGTCACCAACAGCTTCACAAAGTGATGTACCCTCAAACAGTAAAGTCATTCTTTCAAGCTTACATACTGTATTAATCAAATCATAAAAATACACTTTCTCAGAGTAATTGGTTTTAAATATTGTACTGCTGACTGAAATATTGCTGTGCTATTACATGTTCACATGCATTTTTAATTATGTAAGTGCCAGTAGTAGTTAAAATATTTACAAGTCATGTGAACATATGCAAAATCGTGAAGAATAAAGCACAGGAGAAGACTAGTTTGTCATCTTACCTTAACAATATTCTGTAGTTTGCATACTTCACTTTGTTCAGCATCATTTGTGCCTTGCACTTTTGAGGACTGAAAAAAGAAAAAACACATATCCATATGAAAATTGTGGTAAATATGTGTATTTTTCATGTAAGTGCTTCCTCTATTGATTCTCAAAAGTAGAAAACAACAAAGCTAACACGAAGTAAAATTAAAATTCACGGTATTTTTGATTTTTTTAAAAAAATTTTACTGGAAACATTTTAATTTTCCCTGGATTTTTCTTATTATATGCAAATGTGTAAAAGTTTGAAGTAGAAGGTGTCATTGCACCTAATAAGACAACAGAGTTGCTTAATTCTGAGTATTTCTCCATGGGAAAAGCATACCTCTAAAATCAGGCTATACCATCAACAATAGCTTGAAAGACTATAGTCTTTCTCATCTCAACAGATCATGAATTATAACTGACACATCATGGACTGAGAGAAGAGCAAGTAAAAACAGCATGCAAGGATCCAGCTATTACTTTGAACAGCACTGTGCTATCAATATAACATCAGTATCACAGCCAGGAAGAAGGAAAGTATTTTTCTGAAACCCTGACATAGCATTATAGGCAAATGTTCATGAAACCCTTTACCTAACTTAACAAATTGTGCATAAAAGCATCACAAAAAACCACTTGGAAGTTAGTCACTGGATGTGTCTCTAGTCATGTGACAGCAAGAAAGGTTTCAGCAATAGGTTTCAGCTTTTCCATTGAAACATGTTGCTTCTAGAAATTTTCCAGCATGAACTCTTAAAAGATCCACTCCAAAAACACCAAATGCAATGAAAGGGCAAGGAAGAGGAGAAACCACTCACCACTGCAATCTGCTTCCAGTGGTCAACCTCAGATTCGAGTCTTGAAACTTCATTGGACAATCTGTTTATTTCTTGTTGTGACCAGATTATATCGCCAAAATCCATGTCATCTCCTTCGAAACCTGAGGAATGTCTGACCCCTGGAACATAGGAAGCCGATGCAGTGGCTGGTGGCAAAACACCAGCTCCTAACTGTGCAGTCTGGGCAGCTGTCTGTACTTTCTGCAGTTGCTCCTGTAGTGCATTCTGTCTGGCTTTTAGATGGCTGATTTCTACCTGAATATATAAAATAAAATGTATTGTTTAAATAAGGAGACTATCAAAATACACTCTATTTTACCCTTTGAAAGCCATAGGAAAAGGGGGCCAAAGAACTACCCCTCAGGACAAATTACTGATCACTTTCACAAAAAAAAAAAACCAACAAAAAACCAAACCAACCACCCAACCCACCCACCCAAACACTCTCATAATGGAGAAAAGCAGACTTAGCTCATGTATTATAAAGTACCTCACACAAGGACACCTTTTTTGTTTAGCAGCCAAGGTACACAAGTACTATAGCAAGATTCAGGCTAACAGGTTATAAAAAAAATTAAATATATAAAGAGGGTATTCAGATATGAAAGTTTAGCAATACATGAGACCTCCCCAGTTATTTTTATTAGATTTAATTTCTTTTAACAACTTAGTGTATTGAAAAACTAGGTATTTACATCAGAGTGAAATTAGCTGCAATTTTCTCGTAACAACTCTATTACTGTATTCAACAAGCAGAATTTTATACATCTCAAAGTTCTGCTTCTTCTAGCTCCCACATGCATTTATGAATAAAGCAGAAATAAAACTCCTTTTGTGTACCTCTGGGCATACTGGTAACTTTCTTCATTCAAAAGGCTATTAAATCTCATGTTACACTGTCCGTTATAAAGCTGATGCTTCCATCGCAGAGGGCCATTTCACAAACTTTGAAATCTAGCTCTGTTCCTTTTAATTATATATGCTAAGATAAATAATGATACCTACAGACAAAATAACTGCTTCAAAAGAGAATTTGCCCCTGTTGCCTTCCTCAAAGGTAACTGAATCAGAAATACAAAGCAGTTGAGTGTTGTTTCCTGACAGCTGCATGACATTCCCGGAGAGTTTTCTCTTGTCACAACTGTCTTCTGGCAGCTCTGTTCACATTACATGATTCAATGAAATGTATGTCTTACTCTACATTAACAAACCAAGAAACCATAGCTGTGACCAGTATTTCTACTGAAAGAGAACAGATACTGTAACAAAGCAATTAAAGAGCACAACAGATAAGTGCGGCCACACTTATTGAGGTGTTTTACTCTGTATCTTACCTCTTTCTGTTGGAGCTGATTACGGTACTCTAGAGATAACTGCTTGATTTGCAGCTCTGCTGCTTCATGCTTTTCTTCTAAGTCGTTACAGACTTTTTTCAGTCTATCATTCTAGCAAAAATGAGAAATAAATGTTGGTAAACTCAGAACAGATCTTAAAGAATTTGAACAGTACAGAAATGAATTAAGTTGCAGATTTCTCAGGTTATTTCATTCAAAACACAGTAAAAGTAAAGTCCACGTGTGGACCCAAAATTAGGTTCACGTTCAAGCTTTCTGGTTTTATATGGCAGATTCTAGCTCACTTTCAGAAAAATGCTTTGTGATGACCAGAAGTAAATATCAAGAAAAAAAAAATCAGGGCTGAATTACATCTTAGGCAGATCCACAGGTAGAATTTAAGAACAGCCACAAAGCACAAATTGGAGCTAATATCCAGTGTTCTCTCTCTGACATTGGCCAATAGCAGCTGGCAAGAAACTAGAAAAAGCACAAGCAGGAACAGTTATGTCCCTAAAATACTATCTTAACTTTACAATGCTCTTGAGGGCTGAAGACATACAAGAAAGTTATTGGTTTAGGACATAAATAAAGTCACAAGGCCAACAAGCCCTTTGTAAGAGCCCTTTCCACAAGAGCACATGGGATTTGTAAGCAGTTTTGGAAGAGCACAAGCAGCCATAACTATGTCAAGATGACCACAGAGTAGAGCAATGGAGAAAGAGAACAGCACCAAAGAACACACCCACTCTGCGCCTGAAGATGCTGCAAAACATATGCTGTCCTGTATCAGCAGGCCTTCTGGATCTGCTTCTATTTGTGGCCATATACCAAACTTTACCTAAAATGTTTGAAAACTTAAAAAGAGTTTTGCATTTGCAAGCTTTTCAGAGCCATATCTGTTGCTGCAGTCCCAGTCCACATGAGACACAGGAATAGTCACAGGATGCAGCAGTTAGCACAAGTTGAAAGCTCGCACCACTCTGTATACTCCAGTAAACAAATGAGCCTCCCTCACCGTTTTTTATGACAAATTGCCATCACAAAGTCACATTCTAACACCAGTTACCCTTTTTTCTAGATTTATCCACGGACAAGCAACTTCAGTGCAGTATTTCACATTTATACAATACAAATGTTATATATTGCTTTTAATTACAATAGTGTTCCAAAGTTTCTTACTTCAAACTTTTGAGCTGCATTAATACTTTCTATTTCTCTGAGTCTAGAATTGGACACATGGAGTTCTGTTGCTGCATCTGAAAGAAAGAATTTTCATTTTTATTAAAATCCTTTAAATCTGTTAACTAGACATCAGTTAAGACCATTATGTATTAATATTATTAATATATATTTTATTTTATACTACTTTAATGTTCATTTCTAGGTAAATAAGGAAAGTTGTTTTTATCAGAATACTGTCAGAATTGTTTTTCAGACAGTCTTTCTGAACCAGATTGAGTTAATTTCTATCTAGGCTTAAGCTTTAAAATAAAGGAAATGAAAATGTTTTATTTGACTCTTTTGTGTTCCTGAATCTGTTTTTCATTTAGGACTTCGCTCCTGACATGACAGTTGTGTGTTTCTCCGTAATTTCTCATGAAGTTTCAAAACAAGAACTGGTTCCATTAAATGCACAAAACAGTGACTAAACTTTAAGAAAAAAAGCCCAACAAATCACCCAAACCCACCAAAATTCACACATCAAAACCAACCTCATAAGACTCACTTTCATTTAGAAAGGTGACACATCTGCCATGCCATTATCCAATACAAAAAGCACATAATTTTGTCCCTGGATACTCTTCTTTTAATGATCAATCCTTCTCACACTGGCTAGGTTTACTTCTCCCATGTCCCACTTTTAATGGGCAGAAATACTACATTTCCTTTTATAAATGAGAAACCATCCTGAATTGATTACAAAGCAACTCTGACTATTTTTCAAATTCTGAAATAAACACAATTTCCAAGTAAATACTCTATTTCATTATTTCCTCTGTGCCGTTTAAAACTGATGCAGCTCAAGCACTACAGAGGCAACGATCTACCCATGACAATGGCAAAAGGAAGATGTTAAAGTCTATAATCCACAAACAACATCTTCAGTTCTGGTGGCAGTAAGGGATAATAAGTAAGGGATAATATCAAAAATTAGGAAACATTTAAAAATTAGGAAATTAAAAAAGGAAGATAAGGAACTATTGAAGAAGTGTTTTTTAGCCCACGAAATACTTAAAGGTCTCTACAGAAGACTACTTGGATGCCAGTAGATTCTTTTACACCCTCAAGTCTATTAACCCATACAAACGTACTACTCTGTATTCTTTAGTACACCAAAGTTGTTCACAGCAGTATCTAGCAGTCAAGTACACCTGGAAGTGACTACCGAACATCAATATACCCCTGTCTTGCACATTCGTGCACAATATATGAATTGAAATCACAATTTATCTTTTACAAAAGCAAAACACACTAGATGACTGCACAGTTCAGGAGCATAAGATTCCAAACCAAACTAATATGGATTTTGAAATTTAACACAATTCTAAGAAAGTCTTTCAGAAAAGTGGAACAAAAAAAGATAACTTCACAGTTACGAGAATAAATTTCTCTCTTCTGAGCGTTTTACCTGCACTACCAAAAACCCCAGCCACACGAGACATGTGGGATCAGCTTGCCAACAAGATTTATACAATATACGCTTTCACAATATACTTTCACAACACGTCATAGATGAAAGGTTGCAAACGAAGTAGAATTGCTTAATTTCAAATTTAAGATGACTATTCAGAAGTCTTGGCTGTTCTTTGTGCTTGCTATCCTTAATACCACTTTGAGAAAGCTAATTTTTTAAACACTTTATAGTTACAAGATGGTAAACAATACTAGGGGTATTAACATATTGATATTTATTACCACATTATACAACTGGTTTACTAAGAAAAAAAGTCTTATTCAAAAATTTTTGACAAAACTCATTATTAAAAATATAAAGAAAAATACTATATTCTCTAATAGACTTACTTTATAGGCTTTATTGAATATCTTACTCTGATGTCCTGACTTTTTTTTTCTAATTTTCTGTTTTAAACATAGATCATCCTAGCCTCTAGCACCTGTGAAACAAGGACCATTTTCTCCTACTTGGCTGTAGGAGAGTTGTAGAACTTGAAAGGTTTCTCTGGGCCCAAGTGAAGTATAAACAAAACCACCAGAAACACTGGACCTTTGCCTGTGTGACACGTCAGACTTAGATCACACCAGTGGCAAAACAACCTCTGTACTGCTACAACTCGGCAGTTTCATGAAAGCAGTGTAAAGGCAGCTAATCGTCTGGGGAGTTAGATAAACTAAGCAAGCAGAATGGAACAAGAGTCTTGTCTCTGTGCCTTCATTACGAACCGAGACAACACTTCACGAAATTAGAAGCTTCCAAATAACAAGCCTAGAACAGGTTCACTTCTGCTATTGCAGCCTGGGAATATGTTTGTTTATTCTCCAGATCCTGAGGTCACAAGGGCAGAATAAAAACGAAAACAAAAGCAGCGAAGCCAGCAGCCCTCCGAAAGGCACCGAGCCCCGGTCAGCTCCCTCCGGGCGGGCAGGTCCCGGCGGAGCCCGGGCTCCCTGGCAGACCCAGGCCCGGCCCGCAGCCCCGAGCCCCACTTACCGCCCACTTCCTCAGCGCCCTCCAGCAGGATGTCCTTGGTGAAGCTGGAGATCTGCCCGGTGAGTGAGGACAGGCTGTCGCCCACCTGCCCCAGGGACTGGCCGAGCCCCGAGCCCAGCCCGCCCAGCCAGGACGCCATCGCGGCTCGGCGGGCCCGGGCCCTGCAGCCGCTGCCCGGGGCCGAGGGGCCGCCCCCGCCTCCCTTCCCTCGGCTGCGGGGCCGGGCTCCTGCGGCGGGCTCAGCACTCCGGCATCGGCCGCTGCTCCGCCGGCGCCGCGCACATCCTCCCGGCTCCTCCCGGCTCAGCGGCTCGCTCCGGCCCGGCTCGCCTCGGCTCAGCGGCTCGGCTTGTCCCGGCCCGGCCCGACTTAGTTCAGTTCAGCGGCGCGGCTCGGCTCGGCTCGTCCCGGCCCAGTTCAGCGCCTCGGCTCGGCTCGTTCCGGCTCGGTTCGGCTCGGCCCGGCTCAGCGGCTCCTCCCGGCGTCTGTGGCCGCTGCCACCTCGACGGCCGCCATGACAGCGCTGCGGGCACCACCGAGAGCGGCGGCGCGGGCCAGAGCGGCTCGCGGGGGCGGGCGCGGCCGCGGGGCATGCCGGGACGGTGGCGGAGCGGAGGGGGCGGGCCGGTGATTAACGTGGTTAATGACAGCCCGTGTGATTGACGTGATTAATGACAGCCCGTGTGATTGACGTGATTAATGACAGCCCGTGTGATTAACGCGAGCCCGCCCCCCGGGACGGATGGGGGCCGCGTGCCGATAACAAATGAGCGCCCAAGCGCCGCGGGGAGAGGGAGGGTTTGTGTTTAAAGACGCGTTTTGGCAGAACGCGAGTCCCGCAGGCCGCGCTGCAAGCGGAATGGGTGCGCGGCTGGGTCTGCCCCACCCAGCGCTGCTGCCTTCCGAAGCCCTCCTTGGGTTTGATCAAATGAGGCATTTAAAATCACTGGGGACCACAAGGAGCACTGCGCTGTTACAGAAAATGCAGTATTACATCGGTACGAGCAGTACTGATAAAAAATGCAGATTTTAGAAATAAAATACACGGCAACCGGCTTATTGCCCGTTTCAAAGTAATAACCACAAAGATGAGTAATTAAAGCAGGCCATCAATGGCAGAGTGAGGCTGAGGAGACAGAGCATCCGCCCGTGAAACCTCGGCATGTTCGGAGCGGGGCTGGGAACGCACCAGGCACGGAACACACCCTGGAGTCCCAAACCCACAAACCTCCCCCGCCAGACAAGGCGGAAAAACCTGCTGCTGCTTCCCGGACAGCAGCCTGCAGAGCCCGGGAGAAGGGGCACAGCTGCCCTGCAATCCCGGACTCATTACTCTGAGCCTGGGCGTGGTGTGTGGCCCAGGAGCTTGTGAGTTAAATGTAACAGAGCTGTCAGGTTTGACTGTTCCCTTAAAAAGATTGCTTCCCTCTTCCTCTGTGAAGTCTATCACGTTTAGAACTGATGTTACCAACATATTAATTTAATGGCACGCTTACCACCCTTACAATTATCCATAATAAAAACAATGATATACTTCAAATCCATTTCTAGCTAAAAAAAAAAAAAAAAAAAAGACACCAGCATTGTGGGTAGTGCTGTGATATAGCAAGAACTGTAAACACGTATCTTTATCAGTTTTATTAATTTAGAACACTGGGTTTAAGGAAGGTGAAAAGTTTACAATGCTCTAAAGACCCCACATCACTGGTTCAACAAAAGCCATATGGGTCCACAGGATAGTAAAGATGTGTCTTTTCCCATAGTGGCTGGCTAATTTTTTTTGGAAACTGTTATTATTTTTCAATTACGATCACAGATGTCCTCCAGACTTTTAAAATACTTAGTGATGATAAAAATGTCTCCTATTGCGGTTAATTTTACAATGCCAAGTAAGGCAAGTAGACAATAAATAAAGTAGCACAGAAGGCTTCTTCAAAATTAGAAACAGACTATCTAGCATCACAACTAATGGTTTTAGCTGACCGACTTCATCCACTGTTGGTAAGGGTACACAGCAAAAATCCAGCATACTCTGTGGATTGACTAAACTACAAAAACAATGCATTGTGTCACAGAAACAATGTGTATTCTGGCAGCAAACCAGGAAACAATAGCTTACTTTGAAATTAGAAAGCATGAAATTTTTAAAGATGAAATGTAATGATAATGGGCACTAACTTTCTTCCCTGATAGGAGCATCTTTACATACATTTTAGAGTATCCACAGATGCAAAGGCATCAGAGATGATGAAACGTCAGTTATGAGCAAAAGAAAACTACCCCGCTGCTGATGCACACGCACAACAGCTGGTGCAAAGGCCACTGATAGCAAAGAGGAGATGTCAATATTCGATGATCCTGTGCCAAATCCGCACGTAAGGGAAAACAGGTATGCAAATACTTGGGTCAAGGGAGAAACTGTAGAAGCTATAATGATATTTATTTAAAAAAGTGATATCAAATACAACCATATATATTCATGCCTATTTGGAGAACATTTTCAAAATAGCAAACAGCACTGCCATTTTCCAGTCAAAACACTGACAAAGCATTTCAGCTTTCCCTTTTTAAATCTTTTCAGTATTCTATGCTTTATATACACAAAATAGACAAAAATTATACAGGAATCCAGAGCCAAAAACATGATACTGAAAACAGAGTCTTAAAAACAATCTATTACTGAAAATGATTTCTAAAATACACAACTATTAGGCAAGAGATGGAAAAAATATTCCCTTACAAATCCCAACTCTACACTGATTTGTATACAGGGGGTTTCATGTAGCAAAAAATAAAATTTAATAAATGTTTGCATGCTTTAAAGACAATATCAAGGTTGGTTTTTTTTTTTTCTGTGCAGTGGCATTTAAATATTACATCCCTTTCTGTTCAAACTCTTTCATAAGTCCCCTCCTGAATTCACACAGTGTCTATACTGAGGATGGGGGGGGATTAAAAGCAAAGAGTAGTTACAATTATTTGCTTTTCTTAATAAAGAAAATAAAGTAAAAATATTTTGATTTGGTAAAAGCAGTTGAAAAGTCACATGTACTAACTTTCTGAAGAACTGGGGAAAGCGGTGACTACAGCAGGTTAAATACTACAGCATTCCCTCCATGTCTGAAATGCAAATAAGGCAAAATGTGTATATACAGGTTAAAAAAGTTTATTGCAAAACAGCTCATGCTTTTAAGATGAAAACCTGAATACAACACAAAGCTACTAATTTGAAATTGAAGAATTGAGTATTTGGATTTAGCCACTCCGAATTTATTAAGTATTCTCACTTGAGCAATTGATTCGGTGGTGCTGGGGAAATAAGTATATACACGTATTCCCAGTTACTTTGTTTCCTTCCTTTTTGGCAATAATTTGTGGATAACTACCAAGATTTATCAGGAGTTAAGTTTGTTTTATGCAACACAGTAATGGCTTACCAAGTGAACATACATTTCTGTCTAAGCCCTTAAAGGAAGTTTCCACATCAATTTTTCTTTTTCTTGGATTCTTTCTTCCATTCCTTTAACAGTGATGTGCTGGTAACATGACTTGCACAATACTATTTCCTTGTAAGTCTGAGTTCTGAGTTCTCCGATCCCATTCACCTGTACTGGGTCTTTCAATACAAAGGACACCATTTGTATGTTTTCATCATTATTTGAAAGAGTAATTAATTCTAAAAAGTTCCACGGACATTTTAGAACTGTAACACGTTCTTGTTCATTTTTAAAACCCTGTCAGTTTTATAATAAAACAAAGAACTTAGAAATGATATTTCTCTGAGATACAGAATAAAAATTGTTTACTAGACACCTGCAGAAGCCATTTTAACCCTCCACCATTTTATAAGTTTGTAATAAAAGCAATAGTCCAACATCAAAATACATAATAGATTTAAATTTGCATTGGTTATTTTTAAGCAGCCTGAAAAGTAATAAAGTATGACAAGTAAGAAGAGTATCTTGGCTGAAAATTAAATTAAAACTTGCTGAAGTTCTTTGAAAGGCACAGGGAGCCCAAATGCTGGGGTAAGCCACTCAGATAACAGATTAGTTTCAAGTCTAGAAAAATGTAAGCATTTAACTGCTATGCCTAACTAAATTGCATGCATGCGTAACACTACAACTCTTTTTCCTCATGCCCTCCTCACAAGATCATGAAAGCAGTTTACAGAATTATACTTAGAGAATTAATTTTGGAAGATATTTAATGTAAGTATCACTTATTCCTCCTGCTCCTTTGATTTCTACTGGCAGAAAACCTTAAATTATGTCACATGGACCATTCATTCACTGCAAAACCAGTAAAAATCTGTTGGATGAATGAAGTCTGAAATTTTCTCACAAATCATACTGTAATTAAAAAAAACCCCAAGAAACCATGTCTGCTCCCTTACAATGGACTTTGGCCTAAAGCTATATAATGTGGGAAAAAACCGCAACCTTTCAGCATGACAGGGAAGATAACACTGGACTAGACTCTAAAGCAGTAAACATATTATAAGCATAGTTAAGCCACATTGAGAACTGTCTATCACTGAAAGAATGCACACCAAAAAATGACATCAGTGTTTTATTGACAGCTTCTTGCCAGGTGACCTTGAGGCCTGGGTTATAAAACATGTACTGTCAGCAATTAGTCTTTTCCTTGGGTGCAATGGAGAGGCACAGAGGACATCTTGTCACCCTCTACAACTCCTGAAAAGAGGTTGCAGTGAGATGGGTGTCAGTCTTATCTCCCAGGTAACAAGGCGAGAGGAAATAACCTCAAGTTGCACTAGTGGAGGTTTAGGTTGGGTATCAGGAAATATTTCTTCACTGAAAGGGTTGTCCAGCATTAGAACGGGCTGCACAAGGAAGTGGTTGAATCCCCATCTCTGGAACTTTTTAGAAGGTGTGGATGTGGTGCTTAGGGACATGAAGTTTCATGGTGGACTTGGCAGCACTGGCTTAATGGCTGGTCTCTTGGCAGGTCTTTTCCCGTGAGAGGACTCTGAATTAACATATGTAGCTTAAATTATTCTCTCAACTGCTTGTCTTGACAGATATGCCTTCATAATTAAACTTGACATTCCTCTGAAAAATCAAACTGCTATTTGTTGAGTGACATTTCTACACAGAAAGGAGTATGATTAGCCCTGTAATGACTGTCTCAGTTGAACTTTTCAGGCATGGTTACTTTATATGCCTTCCATATTAAAAGACTTGGGTGATGAAGTGACTTAAAATGTGACATGAAAGTTCAAAGGCAAACCTCCATGTTTTAGTGATCCTAAAAACATGTATTTGGCCTGGGTTAAAATTAATGCAATTCAAGTGGCTTAGATTTTTATTTAATACAGGGATCCTAGAGCTATAGAAATAATACATTTTTATTATACTCTTATAATAGAGGATAAAAGGTCCAAGCTCCAAGTATTGGCATCAGATTGCCAGTCTATACCTATTTATAAAAATGAGTTATTTCAGAATCAGTTTATGGCACAACAAAAAATGGGAAATTAAAGCTGCGATTAATTTACAGATGAGCAAAGAAGTAATTCAGTCATATAGATATACTTTTCCTGCTTTCAGTTTAATAGAAATTTTAAACTGAAAGCAGAAAATTATATACTGAAAAACACAGCAATTCAAAATGGCATGTGCATTACATGGACTTTTAAAGCCATTTAACTATGTTTAACTATATTAATTTGAGATATTACAAATAATTATGATGTGCATGAGAGAATTATTTAAAAAAAGACAAAAACTCAGTTTTTAAAAAGTCTAATGTCAAAATCCATATTGTCTTACACATACCTGGTTCTGGTGACATTGGCGAAAATTCAGCACATAGGTAAGAAAAACAGAATTTAGCCCAATTATGTACAATGTAATAATATTCTAAGATATCAGGAAACCACTGCTGTAAACAAATCTTTACTGAGAGGTAAGAGCCCTTTCATGTACAGTACTACTTGATGCTGAATGTATATTTCCATCTAGCTACTATTCATTTCATATTCATTTTAATTAAATGTTAGTACTGTGCAATGATGTAACTTAAGAATATTTTGATAAAGAAATTTGGGGTTATCTTTGAAAGATTCTTAGAATGCCTGTGCTAACTGTTAATGCTTTAACTGGACTACAGCTTATATACTCTATCTACAACATATTTCCATATAATTTATATGTAAACAGAATTTGTATTTCAAGCACCATTTAGGAAAATGAAACATCTCTCTTTCGTTGCACTGAATTTCAAAGTCAGGTTTGGTCACCCTGTTACACATTCATCCTGGGTATCAAAACAAATGTCTCACAACCAATAGCATAAGCTATCTCACATACTTTGCTCCCCAATTTTTCTCAGGATCAGAAACAGCATGATAAAAAATTGTAAGGTGCGTGAATAAAGGCCATTCCTGAAAAAACTGCAACATTCTAACAGACACTCATAAAAAGCATTTCAGAAAGAACATCCACACAGGCATAAATATTCATTCTTAAAAGAGCTACTTGTACAGGGGTCATTTCAGGCTGCAGGAATGCACCTTATGTGTGTGGCACGGACTTTATGGCACCTGTATCCCCTCCTCCTTTCTCCTAGACTCAGTTAGAGCTCTTTCATACTGAAAGCCCAGAATGGAGGTTTGAGCTTGAAGAGGAAAAAAGACCCTGGAAGAGGTAGAAAACAAAACCTGTTTAACCCAATTGATTATAGGCTACTTTTGTAGTAAAGACAGTGGCTTAACCAGAAAGAACATAAAATACCAAAAATTTAAAAAACCCCAAAACAACCAACCAAAACTAACAAAAAAATCCCACCAAATAAGGCAAGTTGTCTGCCAAAAGACAGTATGTTAAACATGGATCTAAAACTTTACAGTTGGAATTAAAAGTAAAAAACCAAAGTGCTAGAAAAGCAGAAATCACTGAAGGATTCAGGGGTAACATTATAACCGACAATACATTAAAGATTTTATCTTGAATTGCAAAGTATGGAATTTATGGATTCTTGTTTGTCCTGCAGAATGGGTCATTTCAAAAGCAGACAGCAGGATCAAAAAATTGACATTAAGTCCTTGATAATCACAGAATCTTCTGAGTTGGAAGGGACTCATAAGGATCTTCAAATCCAACTCTTAAGTGAATGGCCCATACAGGGATTGAACCTACCACCTTGGCATTATTAGCACCCTCCTCTAATCAACTGAGTCAATCTCAGGGCTCACAAAATAAATTATTTAAGATTAACAGAATTATTTTCCCCATTTTAGAGTGATTTATTATAAAGAACTTAATTTATGAGCACAACTTATTACTTGTATCCCTTTTTCCATTAGCACTGAAGGAAATCAGTTGATAGTTTTTTTGGCACTGTTTCTATCTTCTATAGAAATCTTCAAAACAATTTAAACTTGCTTTTTAAATGCAAGTTACAGATGCTACACTTGTCTATCTTTGTTCATGCAAATAGTTTCATTAATTTTAACACCGCTACTCTTTTGAGCAGATGTTTTGTCGTAGGAGTGCTACAGTTTTCTAAATTAGTGCAATCTTTTTCGTATTTGCAGATTCCCTCTAAACTCTGACCTCCAGCAGCCCCCCTTTCATTCCTGCTTCCAGAACTCTGAAATGAACCCTGCTTGTGCAACATTCACACAGTAGAATTTTAATGGAGACTTAGCATTTTGACAATAAGAGAGGAAAAAAATGATGTCATTTCTCCTCTTCTGAATTCAAGTGGTTTCTGACAGATTCCAGAGACATATTCATGGCTGCTTGAAGCATGTCTTCTTCACTCATATCACCTCCTAAAGACAGTAAATGCATATAAGCTGTAATAAATTCACAGAACTAGTTCTCAACTGTAATTAAATGCTTTTGTTGCTCCTTTTGTCCACACCCACTTTTTCCCACCCCACCCACAAAATTTGTTTTGTTTTTAAAATTACTGAACACTTCCCACTTCATTTTCTGATGACAAGTCAGTTTGTAACAAATAACATATCAATTTTGGATCACCAATACCTAATCCTGGTAAGGTGTATTCTTACATTCTACTGAAAACTGGTTCTAGTAATTTTGTCAGATATTAATCTAAGTTGTCATACAACTTTAAAAGTAATACAGGAAACAAGTAGTTGGCACAAATCCCATCAAAGATTCCAATGTTCAAGACAAACAAAACAATAAAAAGGAAAGTCAGAACTCAACTGATCTAATAGCAATGCTCTTCACTTTGAAACAGGATATTGAGATTCAAAGAGGAGAGACTTTTCAGGAAAGTGACCCTTTCCTTCACTGCCAAAAGAGCAATGGCTGTGACAGATAATCTGATTGGCTGCTGGAGTGAGGAAGTAGGCAGACAAGGAAAAGTCAGGACACAGCACAACACAAAGATGAAAAAGACAAATATTTCACTGTTGGATATAAGTCTAAAAATCAATACCTGGGTCAGCTCCTCGAGTGCTTGAGCTAAGAGTTGCCTTATCATGTAGGTCTGGCATCTGGTCTTGCTGCTGTAGCTGTTGTTGCTGTCTGAAAGTGTTATAAATTTACACGAGACTAAAATTAACACCAACACGAGACCTGAATCAAGTTCATTTCATTGTAAGGAAGGCCAAGAGTCAGAAGTATAAGCTGTTTGGTACAATAACACCCCTGTACCTAAAACCTGTTTCATCATTTCACTCTGCTAACCTTCAGACACCTATCTTCCCAATATTCTAGTCCAAGCCACATTACTTATTTTCCCCAGCATTTGGAAGTTCTGCATTCTTATCCTGTCATGCAAAGTCTAACTCCTCCCATCCATAGTGTTTCTCCCTGGTCTTTGTTTTCTCCATCACTAGAAGACAAAAATAAGGAAAAGCTACAATAATAACACAACTATGTATTAAGAAAGTACACCAGAACAGCAACATAAAAAAATCTATAATGCTTTCATGTGATGCACATGAACAGCATCACTACCGGAAGCAAAGTCTTAGAGAAATAATACTTTTTGTTGATGATTACAGAAATTTACAGGATTTCATTTAAAAAACTTCTACGTGTATGTTTTCTTTCTTCACGGGACTGCTGTTGCATTACTAACAAAACCTCTCTTATTTATAGGTTTCTTCACAGAAACCACCTGAGAAGAGGAAAATTCAGATAGTGTTAGGAAATCATGTTAAGGGAGAAAAGTCAAGCTGGACCTCAGTAAGAAACCCATCCACACCCCAAAAGCATTGAAAAACACGACATGTACTTCCACATGCAGTTTTCTATCAGCTACTTTACTTTTCAAAATATGCTTGTCTTCTCCTTCGCAGTTCTTCTGAAGAAAGGGACTCTGTCTGACTGCTGTGAGACGACTGAGGAACATTCTGTGGTAATGAGCCTGAGAGCTCACTTCGACGACTACCTAAAACCAGAACACGCCATATCCTACTAATTACAGTAAAACAAAGTTATTAAATGAAATACAGCTAAAGAAAACATCTTCAAACTTGAGAGGAAGAAAGAGACTTGTTGGAGAAATAAGCACCTAGACTAACTTGACTTGGTACTATCTTTCCTCCTCACCTTAGTACTATTTCCCTTTCCTCCTGCCACCCTTTGATCATTAGGAAGAACAAATAGACAATGCCAACATGAAAGCTGTAACTTCTCAAAAAGCAGGAAGGAGATAGCTACAGGAAACTCTGGATCATCCTTCTATGCCTCAAAGCCAGTCTTTCCAGAGAGCCTGACACATGCTGGAAAAAGCGCCTGACAAACTGATTCCAGTAGCTGCCTAAAGCATAAGCAACACAAATGCTGTAAGAGTAATGTAGATGAGCACTGCACCTTGCATGCTGAGCTGAATGGCTCTGCGAAGATCAGCTTCTTCATCCTCCATATCAATTTCCTGCCTACTTAGAGCCAGGGCTCTCTGAAAATTCTCTTCATCTTCATCTAACATGCCTGTTCCATCAAAAGGATGGTTAACTTCTATTGCTTGGTCCACATCACTTCTGGGCAGCCTGTGAAAGTAATTTTTATAGCAAAATTCAGACAGAAATTATATTAGATTTTATAGTGTGGTTTTAAATTAGTATTTTCTGCTGATTTAACTCAAAGATTTTTTAGCTTTGGAAAAAACATTTCTATTGTGAAAGTCTGTTACATAAACATACATTTTCCTTCCTACATGAAAAAGCACAAAAGGGCTGCAAGCAGCTGTAAAGCAACCTTAAACACTCATTCACGACACACTGCAACTCTAAAGCCTCTCACATGTTGACAAGAAGCTGTTAGCAAAATCTTCAGAAATTATAATCTTACAAAAAGCTGTAATACATGTTATTCAAACCTACTGCTGTTTAAACAGTTACACCAGCAGAAAATAGTATACGTGGTCTCTTTCTCAGGAAGCTTTGAAGGCCACACTAAAGCAACAGATCCTCTGTAAACTGCACACACTTTCCACGTTGCTGCCAGTTACTCCATCAGTTTACAACACCAGTTTAACTCTACAAAGGGGAGGAAATAATAATGAATTTCCCTAAAAAGCCTTAAGCCTTTTTATCAGTATGCATTTAATTCACTATGAAAATTTAATAAAATTATTGCAGAAGCATTACTTAATAGACTTTCAAGGATGTCTTATATTAGCAGAATGCATCAAAACTGAGCAGCACACAACACTAGAGTGAAATTATTCCAAAAGAGAATGGCGTATGATTTATAGGATGTGAAATTAACACATGGGTTCTTTTCTACTTATGACAGAATGCACAAGCCAGTCTTAATTATAGGTTAATTACTATTCACCACAGCTTGGTAAGATTTGCTAACCCCTTTTAATCACAAAGTTAAAAATCTGCACTGTAATATGCTTATGCACATGGAAAAACTCAATCCTTATCAAGGCAGTTTTTACCCACTTAAAAACATGCCGTTTAAAAATAAACCATTTGCAGTCTACCAACTTGCTTTTACTGTGTGCAACAGCAGTAAACATTGCACTAAAGGTACTTTTAGTTACTTCTTAAGGGGGTTGTCTCCACGTGGCATTAATCATGGAAACCAATCATAGTGAACATTATTAAAATGAAATCTCTATTTACCTTACCTCTGATCTCTTGACTGTGCTGCCTCTTCTCCAATTAGTTTTGGTCTCTGCATCTGCTGTACCCGAATCATCTGCAGTAGCTGATCAGCCTCGCAGTCTGGCAGGTCACCTTTTACTACAAATATGGAGTAACCTGAGAAAAAGAAATGCTAAGTCTACAGCATTAAGGTGCAGATATAAACACTCTAAAAGGCACACTATACGGAACACAATGATGTGCAATTTATTATAATGGAAGACTCTACCTTTCATTATAAACACTTTCACTATTTCAATCATAACACTAAGGGTAGTTAACTGAATATGTAAATTCTAAGAAATGACGACTATTACCTACTTCTAATGAATGAGATTGAACATCTGCAAGTTACAGTTACCTTCCTGCTGTAATTGAGCCAAGAAAAGTGCAAGATATGTATCCGATATTAGTTCTGGACCCATCAAGAGAGAGTTCAAGTTAAACCACTGTAATTAAAAAAAAAAAGGATTGAGAGAAATTAGCATAAAGATTACTTGGTAATTCATTTCTGTACATTGTGCTAATTTTCTATGATGGAATATCCAAATAAATCTAGTAAAATAAATTAGCAAATAAAAATCTTTTGAAGCACAATACCTATAATGCTAAAGGTAACCTTTGAATATTCTTCAGCTAATAGGAGATCTGAAGCGTGGAAATTACTGCATGCTCTCTCCCACTATTGAATACTGGTACCAGGCAAACAGATTAAAACAGATAATTCTTCTACAATTGTATTTTGATTTATTTCAGACATCATTCTAAAATTCTGCTTAATCCTATTTTTAAACCTGAAATTAATGAAATAAGAAACCCTTCATAAGTTAATGCTGTGTGTTAGCAAATTAGTAAGACACAGGAAACAGACATTATTCCCATCAAATGCTTTCATTAAATATTCTGCCTTTAATAGCTGGTGATACTGAAAACTATTGTTTACTCCCTCTGAGATTATTTTTAAATTTAAAAATTAAGAAAAATTAACTCAGGTTTAATGTGCTGAGAGTACTGCACTATATTGCAACAGGGGACACTTGATATAAATATACGCTGATAATTTCTAGTTCCCTGAAGAAGCTAACCAGTAACTTAGAATACTTTAGGAGAGAAACAAAATGATACAAAACTTCTAGACAGAAAATATATTCAACATGGGCAATAAAATATTCTACCATTAAGCCCCCACACATACTGCAATGAAGATGAAGAACTTCTTTTTTATATCAGTCATTCAGTATTACCCAATTTTAACCAGGAAGCATCATTTCAGAAAGCAGGAGAATTCTACCTTCATTCTCACAAAAAATGCATTGATCTACCCAAACTTCCATATATGCAGCCTAGCACCTGAAGCCAGACCCATACTGTAAGTGACTATCTACCACTGTATCATGCAATCACTTCATTTAGCAAAAACACCCTTTGCCACTAGGAAAGGGTAAGAAGACCAACAGTGTAGGAGATTTGGGCAATAAAAATTATGTAAAAAATACAGTGTACAGACAATAGAAACTTTTAAAAGGGAATATAGTGGAGGAAGTTTTTGCTTTAACAGAAGAGAAGCAGTTCAAATAAATCTAAGTCAACCTATTTTGTCTATCTTTTCTCATTACCCTTTAGATAGCAGACACATAGTATTGTCTTCATGTAATTACAAGCCAGACATACAAGGAAAAGACATCCCCCCCTTCAATTTAGGATGTTAAGGTTAGAATATTCTCTCACAAAATTTCACCCATTGTAATTGTATATATTATAAGGAGCATTTCCATAATTTTAAGAGACTGCTTTCCTGAAAATCCTGTTCCTCTTTGAATCTTATCCTGTTTCGAAGTGAAGAGCATTGCTGTTAGATGAGTTCTGACTTTGCTTTTTGTTGTTTTGTCTTGAGCATTACAAATTAGAATCTTTGATGGGATTTGTGCCAACTATTTCCTACATTACTTTTAAAGTTGTATGACAACTTGGATTAATTTAAGAGACCTTTTTGACATCAAGTAAACAAAAGCTGCCTATAAGCGTTAGCCATACTTTTAAAATAAAGCAGAACAGTAAAGTTCAGTTTGCTTACTCAGTTACTTTTTTTCTATTTTTTTGAATCTGTATGACAACATAGGTAGCCAACACTTGCAAAAATCAGCCAAATGGGCAAAGAGACTCCTGTTCCACTATTATCAAATCTAAAAGCTCCTTTCCATGAACATTTTCTATGAAAAAAATAAACACCTCAAAAAAAAAAAACACCAAACCAGCTCATGTTGTATAAAAGCTTATGACGTATAGCCCAGAAGAATGATTAGCTACTGAAATAAGACACTGCATTGGTGTTGCAAGGGACATGGATATGAATTATTACATATGTACCACATATTTGTATGGCCATTCCTTACCTTTAGTAACTACTTCCTGCTTAGAATGCAATTGTTTCATAAAGTTTTCAAAAATAATAAAAAATTGTGATTCTACTTTCCCCAACCTCAGTCCAATGGATACTCTTAAATAGTAAAAATCATAAATATTAATACATTTGAACTTTGTCTTATATCTGCTGTTCATCTAAGCAAGCAAAATTATTTTTATGGTGTCAATAATGTGGTGCAACTAAAGTAAGTTTGCATTCTACAGGGATCCTAATCCTTGTTTAGGACTCCCTGCTCCTCCCCTGAATAGTTTTTCTGCTATTCTTCATGCAGAAAAAAAAAGAAGAAAATAGCTTAAGATATCACACACACTCTACAAGAGCTGCAGCTCCCTAAAGGACAGGTACACTAGGGAATTGCTCCTACAGTCTTTCCCCAGGCTCACAATTATAATGAACTGCCTGGCATTTCTGTGATAAAACAAACATTTACTTTTTTTTTTTAATATGGGATACTATTAAAGCAAACTGCAAAAAAAGCCTGCAAAAGGCCAACACTTGATCTATTTGCAACCACTTTTCCACACCCATTCTGAAGTCAATATTTAAATAAAAAAAGACAATGTCACCTGTTTTCCTAACTTTCGAACTGTAAACCAGTGTTCCTTATAATTACAAATAAATGATTTTTCATTTCTGTAAAAAGAAAAAAGGTATAAATAAAATTAAATACTCTAAAATCAGAATACATATTAATCTTTAAGTTCTTTGCTACATCTAATTTAAACTTACATAATAAAATTTCAGCAATACAATTGTTGATCTCACATTACATAATATTCATACTGCTTTTATAACATTTAGGAAGTTGTCAGTATCACTGAAATTTCCATATACTTGTGATGCCACAGATATGATGATATGGAAGCACAGAGGACAGATGCTCATGTGCACTTCCCAAAAGAAAACAGAAATCAAAGCCAGAGGATAATACAAACATCAGAATGCAACAGAGCTTGCAATAGTAAATCACAGATTAAGAGCATTTTTTTCAGTATAACGAAAGCATGGTGCTAAAGAAATCTTACATAGGGTCGATCCCAAGTCTCTGATACTCTGGGCTGTTGAAGAGAATTAGTTCTAAACCCCACACTTTCAAGGCATTGCTTATAACCTGTAAAAAAATAGCACTTTTCATTAGTCAAACCGGTCAAATCTACATTCAAGCAATGCAACCATCCTAGCTACTATAAACAATTATCCTGGTTTTGTAAAACTTAGATTTCAAAACATTGCCAGGAAACCTAGGAACCACATTATTCAAAATGCAACTGTCATGAATATACATGCAAACAAAATACTTCTACTTTATCTAAGGGGAAGTAACAAAACTAGGATTTAACTGAGATGTGTTAATGAGCTTACCCCCCTAAACAATGCTGTAACTTCACCTCCCACAGACACTTGAGCACTTGTCATCTGTGCTCTCAATGCGCTGCTCTGCCCTCCCTCTCCAATTCATTTCTCCACAGTAACTACTGGAAATTCTGTACCACTGGACTGTCACAGGATCAATCGGGTACTGAACTGAGCACAAACTTTTACAGTAACTCTTTAAGTCTACATAAAATAATGCTCTAAGAAATTTTAAATTACAATTCAACTTACTTTCAGCAACCCAACTGTGCAAGAAGTAAGCAAAGCAATGACAGGACAAAAAAGCTTTTTTTTTTTCAGCTTCTATACTGAAGCAGCACAATCAAGAATACAAGGAAAGGCAAACAATGGTTTTTTATGGAATAGAAAAACAGCCCTGTCCTGCCATAAGGAAGACAGTCTCTTGAGGGATTCTGGAACATGGAAAAATACCTCTGAAAGCCTAGGGGACAGCCAAAGGTGCAAAGTGTTGCCTAAAGCTCTAGTCTAGACAGAAGCCCCATTCTGGTATTCAAAACCATTTTTGTTGTTTTTCTGATTAAAGTATTTATTATCAATAACTTTTTCACTATAGCCCTTAAAAAACCCCAACCAAACAAGAAAAATAATAAAACCAGCTCTGAAGCATCTGGGGTGAGTTACAAAGACTGGAATGCAGATACTGCAGTTTTCTGCAGATCACTATGATAACCCTGTAATCATTGCTAAGGGCTTTAAGGTCTATAATTTGAAAGAGCAATCTCAATTCTGCTTTTTCACCTATAGTCCATGGGAGCCAAGGTTTACACCTGAAGCACCCATAAGAAGCAGCCTGGCAATCAAGGTTATTGCCAGCAGGTGTCATTTCACAGTTCCATGCTTCTGCTATGTGTTTAAGGGGCCATGAACTGAAGAACTGCAAGTTACTGCTCTTGATGGAAAACACTCAGAAGATCTGCAAGCCCAGCACTTAATCCCATTAAGGCCATAAACTGAAAACTAGATGAAAAAGCTCAATGCCATTTAAATTATATGAGAGAACATACACTGCATAAACAGAAAATTGTGTATGAAGAGAGCTGTGCTTACTTGAATTGAGAAGAATCCACTATCATCCATATTTACAGAAGGCTGCTGCTCGATGTGAGATTGGAAGGGAGAAAATGGAAAAAAGGTGTAAGCATAAAAGGTAAAAAGTAATCGAGTTTTGAAAATAAATGCAACTGCACATTCTTAAAGCAACAACCTGTTATGTCCTTGTCTGTAAGGGTGATTACAATGCCCAAAATAGGCATGTTAATTTAAAACTCAAACCTTTAAATTAAAAATGCTCAGTCCTTAAAGGGCAGACAGGCATGGGAACTTCTGTCCCTATCTGATGCTGGCTTAGAAAAGCAAAAGGCAAATCACTGATCCTCCTTGCCATGTCTGACCTTCCTACTTGTAGGATGAACATAGCTTTTTGTAAAATTATTGTAAAGCTGTGCTAGGTACATTTGAAAATGCCAAATCTAAGATGCATGAATGAAAAGGCCTATAAATTTAAGAACTTTTAGCACTAGAAAATTAACCTTGTCTTGCTAAGAAAGAATAGGTCTGTGCTAGACAATATGACATTTCAGGCAAATATCAAGCAACCCCAAATGAAGATGATTTTACCTGTAAAAATGTTCTGTATTCTTCGCTAGACACTCCTCCCTCTGCCATTCTCATCCTTTCTTCCTCATCCAGCTGCTGTGCAATAGAGGATAACTCAACAGGACTAAAGTATTCCCCTTGCAGCAAATTATTCAGACAGTGTTGAGCACACAGTGAGCCTTCTTGCTAATATTGGAAGAGAAAAAAAATACCAAAGACAACAAAAAAATCAGGTTAACATAAACTCTGTAAAATGACTCAACCATTTCCTTCTGGCAAACTTCTGCCCTCCCAGAACACATGTATTCTTTGAATGTATTACACTGCAAGCTATAGATTACAACCCTCCCATCAACTTTACGGGGGAAAAAAGCTCAATACACAACTACTTTATTTCCTCAAAGGAAATAAATTTCAGCAAAAAATGTTTTTAAAAATACCATAAAAATTGCCAGTGACCTGACCAAATCACACAGGGACTCTGCAACCAGCAGGTCAATGGATTTGGTCCTCTTCCAAATCACCACCACATGAAAACGAAACAGTTTAGATCTCTACTTCCCAGTAACACATGTTTTCTGTTAACATACACCCATTCTTTTTTAACTTTTCTTCCCTGACAGGTGTGGCTACTGAAATCTGCTCTCCACATATTGCTGAGAAAGTGTTTTGGAGCTGGAGGAGCAGCAAAGCTCATTTTCCACACAAAGTTTACATTTAGGAACTAGGTAAATGAAGCTAGCTCCCCTAGTTCTAGAATTCTGATGACAATGATGAGGGGACAAGAAAAGCAATTCTTAAATTCAGCATATTGAAAAATGAAATTCTATTTTGTTGATAGACCATTTAAATAAAAAATGCTTCAGATATTTCGTTACATATCCAGCGCATTGGAGATAGTAAAAATGTAATGTAACATTTTTAGAACATCCACACAAATTTAAAATAACTCAATTAGAAATACCAAGTCATGATTCTGTAGTATGTGCAGATAAAACACTGCCACATTAAAAAAACCAAAACAACACAGATCAACCAAATCAGTTTCCCATGAAGAGCAACCTTCTTTTTTTTTTACAACTAACTAAACTCCAAGTGCAAGACAAGTAACATCAGTTTTAAAATCCTGCTCTCCTCTTTCAATCACTCTTCACTTTTATTTACATTACAAACTCCAGTGTGCATGCTCTCTATTAAAAACAAAACCAAAATCCCTCAACAAAAACGCATAACACCCCTCCCTCATGCCAGACACACAGAAACTAAGAAAACAAGAGTATGCCTTTGAGTAATATTCTTTAAACTTCTATGAAAGCTTCATACAAGTCCCATGTAGAACTCTCTTATGACCTGCCTTAAAGCAGAATCCTCAAAAGCTCCCTTTACTCCACATTACAGAATCTTCCTAGGGCTTCATCACTCAATTGAGCAATGAGTTATTAAAACCAGACTGGTTGTACAGCCAGGCTGCAACGGAATCCAGAAACATCCTCCAGCTCACGCCCTTCCTGCAACAAGAAACTCAAGACTAAACACCAGATCCTGCCCCTTCCGGACCACATCCGTGCTGCCGGTCATATGACAAAACTGTAACCGCAGAACCTGCTCAACAATCACAGGTTTCTCCACTAGAACGACATGAAACTGATTCAGAAACAGAGAGATATCAAAATATCCCTGAAAATTAGCTGTAGTACAGGCTTACATCTTAACTTTACTAAAAGGATCTTTCTGTATTAGTACAGTTTAGCCTTGAAAATAACAAATATTAGTTTTCATATGCAAAATTAACACATATTAAGTGCAAAATGCAGAAACTGATCTTAGTTTTTAACAGACATTAACTTCCATTGTTTCATTCAAAGAACATTACACTTTCCACCACCTTGTTCAAACCTCTCCTGATATAAACTGCTGCTCTGCTTTTAGTCTTTTCAATCACTTGTATCTTATCAAGGAAAGGACAAACTTCTAATATGGGGGCTCCTGAAGCACCATCCTTAAATCCTACTTTCTACAACTGTCATTTCCCTCTTGAAAATGCTGCAATTGCTTAGTTCTTTCTTTTGTTAAATTTCCTGTATTTTATATTATTCCTCCACATGTGTCATGCTTTTTTATCGAAACATCTGAGTTGTGCAGATTCCAACGTGTCTGTGTATGTGACGCTTTAAAATATACCGACAGCACTTAATGGGGAGAAGAAACATCCTAAGAACAACAGGCAGAAATTCAGTTACATTTTCCATAGAATAACAGGAAAAAAATATTAGGTATTCCAACTTAAAACAGGCACTCGGGTGCAACTTTTTAACTGGGTAACTAACCAGGGAGCAGTTATATTTAATACGTGAGAGACCAAAGACTGTACACTTCTCCTTCCCCAAAACCTGTAGCAACTAAAAATTACCATCACCTTGTAACTTCCAATGCATTATGCTCTGTCACTTCACTTTCAGCAGTTTTTTATTAAACTGGGCAACACCTTAATAATTAAAAAAGTTATCACTTTGTTATGTGATAGGCAAGGCCAGGTTAGAGAAGGGGATGCTTCTCTTAAGCTATTTCCAAATCTCCACTGAAACTCAAGGTCACTGTAGCAGAGGCCATAATGGCCGAAATCCAGCACTCACCCTCTGAATAGCACCTGCTTAACACCACAACTCCTGCCAAATTTTGCAACCCAAACCGAGTTTGAAAGATCACTCCTCAGTTTCTATGTACTTCCGAAGAGTAATTTAATTTTTTAAGGAATTTATAGAGCTATCTTTCTCAATTTCCTAAGTAAACGCACCACTACACCAGAGCAACGTAACAGAACCAGCGTTAAGATTAACACAATAAAGTTGAAGAGACATTGGTAAGCTACATGAAAACAGACAATTATATTTGAACAGCATTGAAAGAGCAAAAGCTCATATTCGGGAACCGGGCTAAATCACAGCAGTTCACAGAAGCATTTCTGCTCCGAAACAGGAAACTCTGTTCATCAGCACACAGAAGCACCGTGCACGGATCCGGAGTTCTTTAACGCCTCTCCCCGGCATCACCGAAGCTCACCGCAGCCAGGCCGTGTGCGGAGCTGTCCGAGGGCCGGGGAGCGCCCGCCCGGCTCGGCCCCGCACCGCAGCTCAGCCGTGCCCGCTCCCCGCACACACGGGCAGGGCAGGGCAGGGCAGGGCAGGGCAGGGCAGGGCAGGGCAGGGCAGGGCAGCGCGCACCGCCCCCGCCCCAGGCCCACTCCCGCGGCCCCGGACCGCCGTGGGGCTCCAGGGGGCGCCACGGGGCTGGGCCGGGGCTCCTTCCGACCCGCAGTGACGGCCCCCGGCCCCCGCTCCCCGCAGGGCCGCCCGCGACGGGCCCCACGCACCGGCGGGGCCGCGGGGACCAGCGGGACCCGCCCGAAGGTGCGGGACAGGGGCAGCCCCGCGGCCCGTCCCCGGCGGGCAGCCGAGGGGGCCGTGCCCTGTGCCCTACGCCCTGTGCCGTGCCGTGCCGTGCCCGCCCGGCCGCCGCTCACCCGCTCGTGGAAGATCGACTCCATGTTTACTGCTCTCCCGCCCCGCCCGCCGCCCGCGTGACCCGCCGCACGTGACCCGCCCCGCGCGGGGGCGCCCCCTGGCGGCGGGGAGGCCGCCGGGCCGGCCGAGAGCGCCCCCTGGCGGCGGGACACACCGCCCGTCTGCTCACCCGTCCCGGGCTCTCCCCATCCATCTCGTGCTCTCCCCATCCACCACTGTGTCCTGCTCATCCATCCCGTGCTCTCCCCATCCATCGGTGTGTCCTCCCCATCCATTCGTGTGTCCTCCTCATCCATCCCGCGTCCTGCTCACCCATCCTGTCTACTCCTCATCCATCCTGCATCCTGCTCACCCATCCCACGTCCTGCTCACCCATTGGTGTGTCCTCCTCATCCATTGGTGTGTCCCGTTCATCCATCCCGTGCTCCTGGGAATCCCCCATCCCTGCTCCCCAGGGACGCCTGTTCTCCCCACCTCCCAGAGCTCAGCCAACGCCCAGCACTGCGGGTTCCTTGTGCTCACCAGCTGCCCATCCCACACACCTTCCAATTCCAGTCTCACAGATGCAGTACCCACTTGCTACTGTTCCAAACAAACCTACAGGGGAATTCCAAAAAGAAGCTTGTCCACGTTCAGTTAAAAAACCCAAGAAACTACTAATGACCTTGCGATGCTATGTGAAGTATTCCTTTAAAGGAAAGTTCATAAATCAGCTGTAAACACATAGATCCTACACCATACAGATCAATAACACCATAAATGATTTTTGCATAGTTTTTCTTTATTACATAATTCTTCCTCTCCCTTCCAGAGTACAGGATAAAATGTTCTCAACACTTATGGACTAATGGAATTCCTGGACACATATTAGTCATGTAATTAAATCAAGTTCAAAAGTAACATTGGAAATTAAACCAGCACTGAGGAATTGCAGGTGTCCTTTTCTGTAGTTTGCTTTCAGGGTAAAAACCATAATCCTGCTTCTTTCAACATGTGAGATAAGATGAAGAATCAAACAAAAATGTCATCCACTTCAGCAGCAGCCTTTATCTCCATGTCACCTCTTCACCAGGCTTCAACTCCCTGTGTAGAAACAAAAAAAACTGAGTAAGAGACTAAAAGTAGGAAAATTTTTTGTAGAATAATTATTAATAAATGTAATTAATTATTCTACAATAACTTAATTTTGAGATTTATGTACAAATTTACTTTCCTTGCAATTGTTGCCAGTTAAAAATCTTTCAATATTGATAAACTTGTTTCTTTCCAAAGCCTGAACAGACTAAGTCTTCATATTTCCATTCATTTAAATGATAGCACAAAACAGCTGACCTCTGAGGAGTTAACACACTTGTAATGGGATCCATAAGGAAAAATTCTATTTCTTTTAAATAATTAATAAAATAATTCAGAACTTTAATGGGAAGAGAACCAGGTGCGAAATCAGAGGGTATTTTTGCAAGATGCTGAAATAGCACCCCTACTTCACAGCTACTGCAGTATGAAAAGTACTAATGTACCAGTGGGGTGAATTATGTCACAGATTTTCTTTCTTAATCAAAAATTTAGATAAGACCAGAGTTGAAAAAAAAGTTCACCTGCAAACTGACTATTATTAGTCCGTGCTATGCAACATAATTTTTTCCTTGTTTTGATAACCCTATGATCCAATACAGAATTAGAACTGACATAGATGAGGCAATGCCTTAAGTTCTCTAATCTAAATTCTCCCTGAGAAGACACAGTCAGTAAACCCAAACTCATCAGTGTATATAATCACACCATTCAGTGAAGATAGAGTGTTGCTAACATAAGTTAATTTTCAAAAACTTTTTCATAACAAAGTTGGCTTCTAAAGACCCAATTTTCTGAGGGCATTAGGGACGTAAAACATTTCATGAAAGCTTGATGAAATTTTTAGGGATTTCTTCCCTTTTGTATTTTGACTGTTGAATTTTTGGTCATACTTAAAACTCTCAAAAAGGACAAGGACTTTACAAAATAACTATATATATAAGCAAACCTTTTATATAATAAGCTCTTGTTTCTGAAAGCTGACAGTTTTTCATCATTCCATCTGTCCAAATAGCATCCAATCACAAATCCCAAGGGAACAAGGATGTGGACCCAGTGATCACGCACAACTTGGGGTAAATTCACCATGACTGCTAGAAAGAAAAGCATAACAGGTAAGAGTTACTAATACATCTGCACATGAAAACTGTTGCATACCCGGTACCCTTACTCTTGCTTACCAGGATTCTACAACAGCATAATAAACATGAAGGCCATCAAACACTTCTTAAGAGACATGTGCTGTTCTCAAACCCATATCTGTGGTTCTTAGAAATAATCCTAACTCTTGACTCTGGGGAAGAGGATTTAATCCTAAAACAGCAGCCAAACAGAATATCTCTTTTAAGATATCCCTGGTAAAATAGTTCCATTTTTAAAGGTTCTAGAGTTATCTACCCATTAAAGCAACTCTACAGAAGTTTGCTGCTCTGTAAAACAGAACACATCTATATAAAACAAACACATCTGTAATCTAAACTCCTGCAGATGGATGCCTTATTACCTGCAGCAAGACTGAAAGACAAGCTGTACATTCAGCAGGGAGCTGACAGGTAAGAAAGGACACTTCTAAAATCACAGAATTGTTAGGGTTGGAAGGGACCTCTGGAGATCCTCTAGTCCAACGACCCTGCCAAGGCAGGGTCGTGTCCAGGTGGGTTTTGCCTGTGTCCAGGGAGGGAGACTCCATGACCTCCCTGGGCTGCCCTGTTCCGGTGCTCTGCCACACTCAATGCAAACTTCTTTCTCACGTTGAGCTGACACTTCTTGTGTTTCAATTTATGGCCATTGCTCCTCATCCTTTGGGCACCACTGAAATGAGTCTGACACCGTCCAAAGGCACTCGCCTTTGAGACATTTACATGCATTAACGAGATCCCCGCTCAGTCTTCTTCTCAGACTAAACAGGCCCAGCAAACCCTTTCAGCCCAACCAAAGCCTTCCAGACCAGGGAGTCAGGCGCGACCCCAAGGCCGTGTCACACAGAGCCCCCCGCACCCACCCCTGCGGGCCGGGCGGAGGGGCTGCCCCGGCCCCTTTCCCAGCCCCTGCCCCTGCCCCGGTCCCGGCGGGTCGGGCCCCGCTCACCCCCTGGGTCCCCGCCCGCCCGGGCCCCCGCCGGGCCTTGGCCGCAGGGGCAGGAGCGCCGCAAAGGCGCGGTGCTGAGGCGCAGTGTCCCTGCCGGGGGGCTGGGGTAAGGTGCCCCCGCCCGGTCCCCGGTGCCCCCCGGCCCCGGCCCCGGTCCCGGGCCCCCCACCCCGGTCCCGCCGCGCCGCCGCCGCCGCCGGGCCCGCTGCGGCCGCACCAAGGGCACGGGAACGGGCGGGCCGGCGCACACCACGGGCCGCGCGGAGCGGGGGGGGAACGCGGCGCTCCCCCCGGCGGGCTCGCGGTGGTGCGGCCCGTCGCCCTTCCTTCCTCCCTCCCTCCCTCGCCCCGCCCGCCCCTCCTGCCACCTCCCCCAAGATGGCGGCGGGCGCGGCGCGGGCCGGGCCGGGCTGAGCGCCGAGGTACCGGCTCTGCCTCCTCACCCTCCTCACCCTCCTCGGCACCGACGGCAGTGCGCGCAGGGCTCGCCTCCCTCACGCTGTCCCCCCCAGGCGATACTGACCCCGGCCCCCCGTGCGGAGCCCTCGGCTCGGCCCCTGCTCGGGCAGGCCCGCGGCGTGAGGGGTGTGAGGGGTCGCGGCCCTGGGTGCGCCATCGCCGGGTGCCCCCGGCCGGCACCGGGAAGCTGATGTTAGCTGCGCTGCTTCTGGAGATCCTTTTTTATTTATTATCTATTTCAAACTTTAGATAGTTATATATTGTTAAAAACACCGCAAACAACCCAACCAAAACATCCCTAAACAAACAAAAATCTCTTTCTAATAACAGATCTACAATGGCGGAACGTTGATATTTGAGACTTAATTGGTAACCAGCAGTTGCACAGAACAGTATTAACAGTGTTACCCTGCATATTTTCAGGAGTGTGTGAAGCTAGATCTAAGTAAATAGACTTTTTTTTTTTGCGTTAGTCAATGAAACATTTTCTCCCCCCATCCAGATTAGTTCTTTTGGAGATTAAACACTTGGAGAGGAAAATGACATCGATTATCAAGTTGACTACGCTTTCAGGGGTGCAGGAGGAATCTGCCCTTTGCTATCTGTTGCAAGTAGATGAATTTCGTTTTCTTTTGGACTGTGGCTGGGATGAAAACTTTTCTATGGATATTATTGATTCTCTGAGGAAGTAAGTATTGCAGTTCATACACGTTTTTTTTAATAGGTCTTGTCCTGTCTTGAAAGTTTTCGAAATTCCATGCAATGGTACGCGTCTGGTGGCATTAAATCCAAAATTATTCTTTGTTTGACCTGTATTTTATATGAAGGGAATTACATTGCTGAAGCCTTTCCAGTAAAAACTTGGGATTTGTTTCTTGTCAGTCCAATGAATTAAGGCTATAAATTGTAATTATTAAACTATTCTGTGCTCGTTTTGGCTTGGATGCTTTGGGTTTTTTTCATAAAAGTGACAGCAGAGTTTATGGGAGACTGACCTTGGCTCTAAACTGATTTAGAATGGTTAATTCAGTTTTAAATAGAAGAAGCCTAAATGTGCGTAGGCTGAATACAAAGTGGCTCAACTCTCGTGTTTTGTTCTAAGTTGAATACACTGTCACTCAGAAAAAGGGCTTCTGTAACTTCTCCAGTCCTGCAAAGGGAAAAAAACAACCTACAAACCAAAATCTGTCTAGACTTCAGTACTGAACTTCTGCAGATTTACAGCAAGGAGCTTTGCTGATTACCAAGTTAGGACTGAAACATGGAAATTCATGAAAGAAACTAAGCTTTGTGATACTGGTCTTACAGATTCACTTTTCTAGGGATAATTTATAAAATGATTTGAGTATCTGAGATGCAATTAGATAAAAATTACTTTTTCATAACAGTCATCGAGAAGGATGTGTGTGCCCCATTTACTATGCAAGCGAACAAAAAACTTTCAACCCAACTTGTATTTTCATTTGTTACATATATTTTGTGACCTCAAGTTTTTCAGTTATGCAGAAAGTTTTTAGTCTGACTTCTTATTTTATGCAACACTTTGCAAGAAAAAAAACATCTGTTTTTAAAATTAATAAAATTCCCCCAAATGACATACTACTTTTCTTAAAGGATATATTTGACCTTTTCTGTTTTAAAGAAATATATTTTGATTTGATCCTTATCAATTTAAGAATTATTGTGTCTTTGGTCCTTTTACTTGGTCTTTCTCATCAGAAGAAAAGTTATTGTTTGCTTTTAGATGTATAAACAATTTATAGCACACCTGCACTGATAATATTTTTGGTCCCTCAGTTGATTTGTTTTCTGATATTCACATATATATTGAAGTCTTTTCAATCAGGAACTTGATGTGAAACTTACACTTTCAGACCTTGAAAGGTATGTTTTCAGAAGTCACTTCCATTTTTAAGTTCTTTAACATTAGGAAATACCTGTAACTTTTGTTATGATTTTTAAAGCTGTTCCAAACCTTAAAGGTTTAAGTTTTTTTGTTTGGCATTCAGACTGTGTATGTGTCCTCAAAATAGTTCTAATGGGAGGTATATAATGCCATATAGAACACCTTTCAAATGGCTTTTTTTGTCCCTCTCTTTATAGGCATGTACACCAGGTTGATGCTGTTCTTCTTTCTCATCCTGACCCTCTACACCTTGGTGCACTTCCATATGCCGTTGGAAAAATGGGGTTGAATTGTGCCATTTATGCAACTATTCCTGTATATAAAATGGGACAGATGTTTATGTATGATCTCTACCAGGTATATTAAGTTGATACTTTCATACACGACATCTTTGATATAATAGAGTGTTTGAATGTTCTGTACCTCTTTTTTGTTTTAGTCCCGCCATAATACTGAAGATTTCACACTCTTTACATTGGATGATGTAGATGCAGCCTTTGATAAGATACAACAGCTCAAGTTTTCTCAGATTGTGAACTTGAAAGGTAAAGTTGTCACAAAAGCCTCAGGTGAAAGGCAACAGAGTCGTTAAGAGTTAAAGTAACATTTTTAAAGGCAGTAAGTTCTGAAATATTATGTATTTTGCAGTGTTGAATGTTTTAACCCTGCATCCATCTATATCAGCTGAATATTTGCTTTAGTAATTGTATGTAGAAATGGGTAGAATTTTCACTTAATGTGGAGGGGTCATGTCAAAGCATATCGGGAAACATTTGTCTCTCTTTTGTGTTTTTGTAACTTCTCTTGGAATTTGCTCATGTCTGTCAAAAGCATTTACTTATGTCTAGTGGTAGATACCTCAGAAGTCTTCATAACCAGTAACACAAAGGAAAGTTTCCAGAGCAGGAGTACGTTGCAGGAATGAAGTTACAGCATGTGGATGATTTAATGAGGTGGTCCTTGCTGACTCTGAATCATACTCAGTGTAGTTGATTGCTCGGAACTTTGGCAACTGGAGAATCAGTTGAATGTAAAGATCAGGATGAAATGGAAACCCTCTTTGTGAACAGGGACACATACAAGCTGACCACCAGCAGTTTGTCTCTGAAATGCAGTATCTCACAATTCATGAATGGTTCTTGCCAAAATACTTACCTTGATATTGGAAAAATAGAAATAGGATGTTATCCTTGGAAGACTACAGGCCTCTTTTCAAGATATTTGCAACAAGGCTGTGTATGTGCTGCCAATTTTTACATCTAAAGAGTAGTTTTAATATACAACTTTTTTGAAACAACTTTTTCATATTTAATGGAGATGATTTGAAAAGACTCAATGGAGGCATTTAAGAAGATAATGTATGTTTCATTATTACTGCGCACTTCATGCAGCAGAGTCAGCGAGTAATGGCCATGGGTGGTCTAGTTTTAATCTGACAAAGATACAGGCTGGTATCAATGACAAGGAGCAATAGCACATTAAAGAAATGCATCAGGTGCTGAAAAGTTCTGTTGTCTCTGACTGCAGCATGTTAACATCTTTTCTGCAACGGTTTGACTTCCATGTTTGTTGTCATTTTGGAAAACTTCCAGTTTGTGTAAGTTAAAGTACTTCAGCAGTGAATGATATGGTAAACATTCAGTGTTGCTTCGGAGAGGGATCTGGGTTTCACCAGTGTACTTGGTTTCATTTATGTTTGTTATATAATTTACTGTTTAGGTCTACAGTTACAGCAGCTCTGCAGTGTCTGAGTATCAGTGGGAGGTGGAGGGAAGAAGTGATCTTCCCTTTAGTTTCTTTATTGTGGAGGAAATATAGAAGTGAATTGCTACAAAATTTGAAGTTAATAATTAGATGGCAAAGACAGATATTACTGCTTTTTCATACTCCAGTTGACTTTTTTTTCACAGTAATAATTTAGGCATTCAATTTTTCATTAGGTAGTTTCAAGTTACTGTGTCTTACTCAGAGTAATTGGTTTTAATACATGTAATGTACCTAAAATACTGAAAACTTTTGTAGGCAAAGGACATGGTTTGTCAATCACACCATTGCCAGCTGGTCACATGATAGGAGGCACAATTTGGAAGATTGTCAAGGATGGAGAGGAAGAAATTGTTTATGCAGTTGATTTCAACCACAAGAGGGAGATGTAAGTTCAAGATAGCAATGTTTCTGATGTGTTGTGTTAGGTATCGTATCATTTAGTGTGGGTTAAAGAGGTATGGAAGCAGAAGTGCATTTCCAGTTCTAATAAAACCACTAATTTCACTTGCATCCAGATTAATTGGTTTGAAACAAGCATTAGCTCTGGGTTTCTTTATTCCATTCATTTTTATTTATTTGTAAGTTTGAAGAAGGAGAGTCAGCAGCTAAGAAATTTGATTTCTGTACATGCAAATATCTGGAAGCTAGCTGTCATATTTTTTCTCATAAAATAGAAATGCAAAAACAGATTTTTGCCTATTTTTCCACAGCCATCTGAACGGATGTTCCTTGGAAATGTTGAGCAGGCCTTCATTGCTTATTACAGATTCATTTAATGCTACTTATGTACAACCCAGGAGGAAGCAAAGGGATGAACAGCTGCTGAGTATGTACTGTTTGGGCTTGAAAAATAGCAATAATGGGACTTATTAGCCACTGTAAATTATTTTTCCTAAGAGAAATTCATCGGCATCTAAACTAAAAAGCCTTATTAAAATTTAACAAGTTTTAAATTCTTCTTTTCTGATGGTACTGATCCTGTGAGTTAAATGTTTTCCTAAAAACAATGAATCGTATTTGAAAGCAGTGTATTTTACCCAGTATTGATAAATCTATTCAAGGATTTTTAAATTATCTTCTTCAGCATGCTCTTTTATTAAACTCCATTTTATTGTTGGTTTTTAATTAAAAAAAAAAAGGGAAACAAAGAAAAAGTATCAAGGCAGTGAGATCTTTGGAGCTAGAGAAAACTCCAGCTCCCTTTAGTTTTGGTAGAAATGTGGGTTTGGATGTCTTTTGAAGTTCCGTTGCTTTTGATTATGATTCTTAGTGTGGTATAACAAGAAAGAAAAGCCCAAGCCACACCACAAACATTCTAATTTTCGTTCAAAGTATAAGTAGGCTTTTGTTTTGTTTTTAATTCTTCTCAGCTAATGTTCTGGAGACATTACGAGGTGATGGAAATGTATTAATAGCCGTGGATACAGCAGGCAGAGTTCTGGAACTTGCTCAGCTTCTTGATCAGATCTGGAGAACAAAAGATGCAGGATTAGGAGTCTACTCTTTAGCACTTTTGAATAACGTCAGCTACAATGTAGTGGAATTCTCTAAATCACAGGTTTGTTTTGATTTTGAAAAGCAACTATGAAGAGGAATGGAAACATGTATGCAAAAGCTTTTCTTTTTAATAGCAAAAAAAAGGCAAAATACTGGGGGAGTGTCCTTATTCTGCAGTGCATATTTGTGTCTCAATTCTTTTGATCAAGTAACAGTCCAGTTGTGGCTATGGACATGTTTCTTGATACTCATTTCTCTTTTTGTCACAAGACTTATTAGCATGGTTTACAGCTGTTGAAAAGGAGGACTTAGAGTATTTGTTTGGTTGTTTATGCTCAACATTATTTCTACACTTACTGAGAAACATTGGTGTACTTGTGGGCACATTGCATCCTGTACTTCATATCAGATTTTTACATTATTGTAGAACTTGTATTCCTATAGAAAACTTTTTTCTTAATGCATATTTTAGGTTGAATGGATGAGTGACAAGTTGATGAGGTGCTTCGAAGACAAGAGAAACAACCCTTTTCAGTTCCGTCATCTCTCCTTATGTCACAGTCTGTCTGATCTGGCTCGAGTGCCTAGTCCAAAAGTTGTCCTTGCCAGTCAGCCTGACTTGGAGTGTGGGTTTTCTAGAGATCTTTTTATTCAATGGTGCCAGGATTCCAAAAACTCTATCATTTTAACTTACCGCACTACACCTGGAACATTAGCACGATTCCTGATTGATAATCCTTCTGAAAAAGTTATAGATATTGAGGTAAGAATTGTCTCTGTATCTCAGAGTTTTTTGTTGGGGGCCATATGGGAGAATATGGGCAAAACTGAGCTTAAGATTCCCTTTTGATCTGAAAACACTTCTGGTGATGGAGAGAAATCTGAAATTAGTATGGTATGTATTTAATCAATTGTGGATAAACGTGCATCAAAATATGTCTCATACTGGGGACTTTTTGGTGGTGTGGCCAAATTAATACTCCACAGAACTGAGCATGTTATCTTTAGACAACACTTCCCTTTGTGCTTTTATTATAATAGAAAAAATCTGCTTGCAGTTCATCACCATATACGATGGATTAGTCTTGGTGAAAAATAATCCTGGTTTGGATGAGGGGAGAATCAAGTCAAATTAGTATAATATATCCCACGAGGGTTAGAAAGATAAGCAAACTCTAGAAATTAGAACACAATTGTTAATCATGCTTTCAAATTGTTTCCAATAATCTACATACCTGTGTCTGTCTGGTAAACATTAATTTATTTGTTAATTTATCCCCTGTGATTGCAGTGATGATTTCAATCCTGATGAAGCAGCTCTATTTTAGTTTTAGATTTGATTGGAATCACTGAATTACAGTATTAGATTATCACTAGAATTTAGTTTAATTCGAAGTAACCTGTTCTCTAATTTGATTTTCAGAAAATGAGAAACAACGCTTACCATTTATTTGCCAGCTAGTATGACTTTTCCAGGTTCTTCTGGTTTGATGTTACTGATAGAAAAATTAAAAACCACTGCTCATCTCAGAGTATTTGCCTTCACTTACTGGAGAGAGATTTCCTGAAGATGTTTCAAAAATTTTTTTGCACTTAATTGATTTTAATATTTTTAGAAATGCTTTTCTGTTAACGTAGACTCTATTGATTGATAGTATCATGATGTTCCCATGCTGATGTGCTGCACATTTGCATAAACTCGTCTTGTATGACATATAAGCTGTGCTTGCCCGTGGTACCTAAGTACAAATATTCTTAGCAGCAGCATGTAGGAGAAGTATTAAAATCATGGCAGCTACTCACAATAACTTTAATTTTAATTCTATCTCCAGTTGAGAAAACGTGTCAAATTGGAAGGAAAAGAACTTGAAGATTACCTGGAAAAGGAGAAGCTAAAGAAAGAAGCAGCTAAGAAGTTAGAGCAGTCTAAAGAGTAAGTATATTTGCTGTTACAGCCAGAGTTGAGATTTCTCTGTGATCGTTCTGCGCCTTTTACTGTTTACAGGGATAAATGAAAATTATAGTGTTGGTAGACTTGTCTGGGGGCACTGAGGAATCAGGAGTGGTTGTCTTTATTGTGTTGTTCTGATAGGCCTGTTTCATCTGCCATTTGACTGTGAGCTCTTTCTCAGATGCATAAACTGCTCTTGGCCTTGGTTAGTGTTATGTCAGCTGTTATTTCCCAGTCAGTGTGTTTATGTAATACGAATCCTGAATTAGAAAAGAAGTGCTAGGGGTTTTTTTTGGAATGTCATTTCAGGGCAGATATTGATTCCAGTGATGAGAGTGATGCTGAAGAGGATATTGATCAGCCAACTGTACATAAGACCAAACATGATTTGATGATGAAAGGTGAAGGTAGCCGGAAAGGAAGCTTCTTCAAACAGGCAAAGAAATCTTATCCAATGTTTCCAGCCCCTGAAGAAAGAATTAAATGGGATGAATATGGCGAGATTATCAAGTATGTGGTGACAGTGTATAGTAACATGTAGTAGCTGTGAAATAATTAAAAAATGGAAGTAATTAAAAGACAAAATCATCATTTTGTCTCTTTTGCAGCACTGTTATATACTCTTTCAACCGCTAAGTCTCACAGGAAGCTTATGATAGGATTGAAGCTGCAGAGTGCTGATCCTTGACCCGTGTTCACACCTCTTAGGATGTATTTTCACTCCAGGATTTTTTTTTAATCTTATAAGATAGAAGATTTAAAATTCTTTTAATGTGCCTTTTTTCTGCTTTAAATTGCACATGATGTTGGATAAATTTATAAGGGGAAAAAACAGTGTTAATCCTAGAAAAATTTAGTGATATTTGTTCTCTTTGCATGAGGAGCATTTGCTAGAAATTCTTGACTTGCTAGTATTTCCCAAGTTATTAAAGTTCTTTTTTAAGATAGGAAGGTGATATTTCCCAGATGAGCTCTGGAAATAGTGAAGGCAAGCATAATAAAATTGTTAGCAATAACAGTTAAAAAAAATCTCGGTAGTAGTAGTCAGCATTGTTTGTTTTTATATTAGATAATGCTTTGGTTTTACTCCAAGACTATTAAAAGCAAAATGCCTTTCGTTCCTTAGACCTGAGGATTTTCTAGTTCCAGAACTTCAAGCAACAGAAGAAGAAAAAAGCAAATTAGAGTCTGGTTTGACAAATGGAGAGGAGCCTATGGACCAGGATTTATCAGATGTTCCTACCAAATGTATTTCTGCAACAGAATCCATGGAAATTAAGTGAGTGACTAGGTTCTCGTCAGTTCTGCTGGAATAGTGGGATGGATATAGTGAACTGGGTAAAAGGATAGCTTGGATTTAAGAAAGTGGGAAAGAACTTGCTTATTTTTGGTTTTTTCCCCAAGCCAAGTGTTTTACTAGTCTTTCTGGGAGCACAGGATGGAGTCTTATGGTTCCTCACTCTTAAGAAATTTTTAAGAAATGGCTGATATAGACAACTGGAAGAAGTAGAACAAAGGATACAATAGTACGTCAGCATAGACACTTAAATATATTTTGTTAAAAGGATGACATATTCTAATATGCTTATCTCATGTTTTGGATACCTATGTGAGTGAATTTTGGGAATTTATAGTGTTAAATACACATCCATAATGATATTTGACAACTGTATTTTACTGATCTGTAATATACCTTGTGCTGACAGCTTTTGCTGATGTACAATCATTTAAAAATATCTTCCTTTTTAAATGAAATATTTTGCAGCACTCAAAGGTTTAATCTTTTAAACTAAAAAATAGTATTCTTGGGTTTTTAATTTGAACTAGAGCCAGAGTTACGTATATTGACTACGAAGGACGCTCAGATGGGGACTCGATTAAAAAAATTATTAACCAGATGAAACCAAGACAACTGGTCATTGTCCATGGACCACCTGAGGCCAGTCAGGACCTTGCAGAATGTTGCCGAGCGTTTGGTGGAAAAGATATTAAAGTTTACATGCCCAAACTTCATGAAACTGTAGATGCAACCAGTGAAACTCACATTTACCAGGTAAGGTACTGGAATTTGTTAGTTGTGTGACTGCTGTGAATTGTAGTAGAGCTGTATTGGCAGTCTCTAATTTGGTCCTCACATCTTTGGGAGAGGAGAGGTGGTACTACCTATGTGTACAATTGGCTTTGTGTGTTCAAGGCATTAGTAGTGTTTTTCTGTCCTCTAGGTAAGCATCCTTCTGATGCTTATTATTCAGAAGTGTTTGAAATCTTAAACATGAGATGAGTGTGTTTTCACATGTACTGCAAAAGGCAAGGCTCGTGTCCATGGAAACATCAGTTTGCTTTATTGAAGTATTAATACATTTATAATGCCTATATTTTAGAGTACCATTGTATACTAGTTGCAATCCAGGATTCTCTTTGGAATCTGAAAGGAAGCCTTAGAGAGCAAAGAGGAAAAAAAATCTTTCATGCTTAAATAGTACCTAAGAGTAAACATATAAAGTTAGGAGCAAGTTAATGATAAAAATAAGTAAGACACCCATACCCACCAGAAAGGTTAATGTCATAAAACTTGAAAAGTGAGCTTATGATAATGTATTGCTCCATGCTAACCATGAAAATAAAATACAATGTTAAGTTTTAAATAAGAAAACTTGCATAACTTGTGTGAATTTTGTGAAAATTGTGTATGGTCCCAAGTCAGTTTTTGAAATTGTTTAGAGGGAAGTTTCTCACAGGAACTTTTTGCCTTAGTCCTTTACTCCTTTGTCCCTTTCAAGTGAATAGAAAAACATTGGTCGAATTTGTTGAAAGAGGTACTTCTGCTTCATTCCAGAGAAAAATCTATTACTCTGTAGGAAGTGAAAAGTTCCAGTTATTCAAAATCATCTTGTTCTGACAGACTTGAAACAGCATGTTTTCTACATTTGGTCTGTTGGGGGGTTTTTTTTGTTTTTTTTTTTAATGCTGTGAGATTTGCCAGTGTATTAGAAATGACACAGGAGAGGTACAGTGGAGACATTGAATTTGAAAATAATAGATATGAGTGAAGCACCAGAGTTGCAGTGTCTTTTGAGTGGACTGTGCTGCAGATGGGTAGTTAGCTGCTGTATCTTTAGTACAGTTGCAGCCTTGATTCCACTATGGGAATTGTGCACCATCTTGTGTGCATAGCAATCTCTAAGAGTAGGTCTTAAAGTCCTAGAGTGCACCAGAGGAGTCATGGTAAGGTCACTTTAGAGTTTGATACTTACAACACCCTTTCTTAAAATAAAATATTAATTATCATTTTTTGTGAGGTTTGGAATTTGGAACTGCTCTTCAGCAACCTAAATATGTCTATGGAAACTTTCTCTGAATTTGCTAAGACCAACTGAGGAATTCCATGGCTGCAAAAGAGATTTCTGTCCTTTTAAAAGGAAATTGTTGCTCTTGCTGTAAGTTTAACTCAGCTTTGCAGTATAGGTTCTTTTTTCTATTTTAACCAAGACAAGAAAGGTAATTATCTCTGCTGCTTTTATTTTTGTGTAAACCAGGTCAGGTTAAAAGACTCTCTTGTCAGCTCCCTTCAGTTCTGTAAAGCCAAGGATGCTGAGTTGGCTTGGATAGATGGTGTTCTGGACATGCGGGTTTCAAAAGTGGATACTGGAGTTATTTTGGAAGAGGGAGAGTTGAGGGAAGATGAAGATCTAGAGATGCAAGTGGATGTGCCTTCTTCAGACTCTAGTGTGATTGCGCAACAGAAGGCCATGAAAAGCCTCTTTGGTGATGATGACAAGGAGATGTGTGAGGAGAGTGAAATCATTCCTACTTTGGAGCCTCTGCCACCTCATGAGGTACAGAAATGATGCTGATCTGCATTTCTTTTGTGAAGAGCTCTGTATTCGTCTTTTTCTAGTGCTTAGAGGTGCATACTATGATCTTACTCAACTGGGTTTTCATGTTTGGTTTTCTCTTTTCTAAACCTGGTGCTGTTCTTTGTTCAGATTTTATGCTTTTCAGCAAGGAGGGTCTTTTGCATCCACTAACATTGCCTAGCATACAGTACCATCTATTTATTAAGATAAGATTTTAATTAGCATATGAATTGGTGTTTAGTCACTTTTGGATTTTGTTATGTTTTGTTGAAGCTATGGAAAATATATACTTGAGATACAGATCTTTGATATTCATACATGCTGCTTCTACAGTAGTGATTTGAGAGTTCATTAAATTTAGCCTTTCTATTCATTTATCTTTGCTCTTAAAACACTTTGCATGTGAGGAGATACCATTTTACCTTTTCATTGAATGATTCCAATGCCTTTTAATCCTAGAGTTGCTGTCAGGTACTGTTTCACACTTGATTGTCAGCTTTCCATTTGTCTTCAGTATGTGAGCAAAGAAGGAAACTTTTGCTTTACCTATGAGTAGCTTCTAAGGCCTTTCCACCATGAAAGTGTCTTGCTGCAGATGTACAGAAGTAGAACCATTCTTCTAGTTTATAGTCCTGTTGTCTAGGCTGCACTGCTGCCTACACAATAATGAGAACTTTGGAAAAACAGGTGTTGTTAAATAGAAGTACTAAAATTGTGTGTGTTGTTTTAAAGGTTCTTGGACATCAGTCTGTGTTTATGAATGAGCCAAGACTGTCTGACTTCAAGCAGGTTCTCTTGCGAGAGGGTATACAAGCTGAATTTGTGGGAGGAGTGCTTGTGTGCAACAATCTGGTGGCTGTTCGCCGGGTAGGTGTACTGTGTCTTCAACTCTTTGCTAAATAATATTCTGATTGAAAATTAATTTTCTCATTAGTATGAAGGTAATAAATTGAACCATGTCTTTTGTTGCAGACTGAAACAGGGCGCATTGGATTGGAAGGCTGTCTCTGCCAGGACTTCTATAGGATAAGAGACCTTTTATACGAGCAATATGCAATTGTCTAAGGAAAGTGCTGCAAAGGTGTTTTCCCTTGAACTTTTAGAGACAATGGAGATTTCTCCCAGTTCTGACATTTTGTAGTTTTCTAATTTATACAGGGAAACCTAATTCATAAAGAGCAGTTAGCTACCCTGAACATGTAAATAACTGCTACTGTTGTCCTTCATAACTCTGTTGGTACATTCCATGTTGTTGACTTTCAAACTGTTGTGACTTGGCATCTCCCACACAACACATTATAAATGAGGTTAGGAACACTTCTCAGGAAAGGTTCAATTTGTCAGGACATGCTCTGGTTTCGTAGATTCCCTGCCAAAGAGTACAAAGTATGTAAAAGTCATTCTTTTGTTCTAAAATAAGGAACTGTGGGTTTCTTTGGTTTTGTTCACTTTGTTTTCGGTGTGGTTGTTTTTGGTTTGGTTGTTTGATTTTTATTTTTTTTTTAACAAGTTTGATTTAGGAAACAGTCTCGAATATTTTTGGTTTTTTTTAATGGAGGTTAGTTGAACTACATTATTAGTAGGCCACTTAAAGTTAGACTACCTAAACTTTCCCTTAATGTGTCTCTGTCTTAATGTTGTATCTGCTCTACTGATTTGTTCCCAAACTGCATTTTACATTCTGTGTAAAGTATTAATCTGCAGGATAAAAAAATTATTTAGGAGAGTAATTTCTAAGAAGATTGGATAATATTTTCAGGCAGTTTAAAATCCAGTAATTGTGCTTCAGAGTAACTTCTGTATCAACTTACAGAATTTGTAACTCCTAGCTTTTGTAATGTTATGTTAACTATATGAAATTGTTTTTGAGTTCTGATTTGAATACTTTTCAAAGTCTGAAGCCTTTATCTGTGCACTGCTGTTTGTTCAGAGTGCCATGAGCCAAGTTCAGGAAGATCCTTTATCTAGAAATCTGAGTCCATGTGATGTGTTTAATGGTTTTATGCCATGATCTGTTCTAGTTGAAAGTGAGACTTACTGTAGCTGCTGATGGTAGGAATTAACCTTACTTTTTGGGTGAAGATGAGCACAGTTTTGAGTGTATTAATTTCTCAGAAATTAATTTATGCAAACAAGTGGCCTCCCAAGAATTTATTTGGTTCTTTTTTCCCCTGTCCACCTGTGAAACACTGGCTTTGGCAGTGGAGGGTTGCTTGCTTTTTACATAAAACAGCAGTGTGTTCCCTTTGTGTATGTTTAAATAAAACCTTTTGAAAAAGTGGCAAAAAATAGCCATGTTTGCTGTCAATGGGAAAATAATTTACTTTGGAATTCATTCTTGACAAAAGTTTTCTATCTGATCTACAGACTACTTATTGTGTTTAAAATAGTAACTTAAAACTGAAGACCATGTTAAACAAAAAGAAATCTGCTAGAACAATGTATTAAAAATGTAGAAAACTTCTAATGCTGAGTGGGAATGTATTTTGTTACACGAAGAAAATCTTGGTAGGGATGACTAAATGGTCAATGGTGCATGGTTTTTTTTCTTAACAGTCTAGAAAAATGTTTATTTCCCTTATATTGACAGCCAGAAGTTTGTAGAAATGCTCTGGTTTTGTAGCAGTGCTATGTAAATCTATATGATATTGGATACTTGTGGGTGAGTACTATTGTATTACTATTTTTACTGATGCTAATGAACTTTTATAAAGTGAGTTCTTTGTACATAATCGTATCGGCCTTAGGACTTTTAACTTGAGGGCTTAGGGTGGGAAGAGATGAAGCATGCCTGCATGGAATATACTATTAAAGAAACAAACCCTAGGAAATCAAACTAAAAATAGTGCTGTTTTTAAGAAAAGGATAAAGACAGTGCAGTGTGATCATAAACCTTTCTATCAGTTTTTTTTTGTTTTCTAACCTATGGAAACAAATTCAGCTAAGATCAGCAAAATTTTTAGTGTTATCAATCCCTAAATTTGTGTGTGTGCTGGCAGACAACCCTAAATTAGTGCCATCACTGAGGAAAAGACTCAAGTAGGAGCAAAACAGCTAACTATTCTTTTTTCAGTCTGTTCAGCATAAGTGTGGCTTAAGTGTGAAATCATATCTAGAAAGCTGGTGTGCAAGGTGATCATAGTCACCTGAGTGCTGGGATTGGTGGACAGTTCTGGTGGTGAGAAGGATGAAGGGACATACAGGACATGTATAGTAAACACCACAGGCTGCACCTGTGCTGTGGGGCAGGTGTGCTCCTCAGCCATGCATTCATGGCTTCTCAGCAGTGTGCAGCTGAAGCAAATCCCCATTAATTTTGCCTAGCTTGCTGTCAGTTCTCTGGTAGTTTATTATTGTTCTTTTTGTTCTTATCTTTGATTTGCTTACAACAATAATTGAACTTCTCTGGATAATTTTAATCATTACTAGTCTAGTTCTTGTTTTTATGTGAACTGAAAAATTAATTTCCCTTTACCTTCACAAAATGTCAGTGCTGCCGTAGTCTGGAAGTTGTATTTTCTGATTGCTGCATTTCTTTCACTAGCATTAAAAATTTGTTAAGGAGTACCATTTCTTACTCTGTGCTCCGTTGGCCTTGAGGGCAAGAACATTAACTTCAAATGAAACCTAGCTTTGGTACTCACCGTTTAAAAATATTTCCTTCCAAGGCTCCTGGGTGGTTCAGATTCCTCAGGTAAGAAGAGCCAAGGGTGTGTGGAGACAAAGAAAAGGCAGAAATTTGTCCATCCCCACCCTCAAAGTCTGTAGTATTTGTGGAGAAATCCTAGCTTTTGTAGTTTCTTGTTCCTGTACTTGAGTCATAGAACATGAAGACGTGTTTCAAAAGATTATGGAAATGCAGAAGCAGAACTCTTTAATGATAAAAAACCCCCAATTCTAGCATTAGTTATTGAGCTGTTCCTATTGTTTAAACATAGCTTTACCCTGAGTCAAATAACTTTGTTTGTGACAGTCTCATTTTTAATAATTTTTCTTTGCCAAAATATATTGGTGGTGAGGTGAGGCTGAAAAATCTTTCTTCTCCTTCCCTCAATAGTATTTAGACTTAACTAGATGCACTTGTCAAAATACGCTGGTAATGGAAAGGTGGTAGGATGCCCTGCATTCAGTCAGGGTGACAGTCTCCTGAGAGCATTTATGATATATTTTCTGGTAGGGATATGGAAAGGTTGGGATTTTCCTGTATCTCTACTAGCTTTTATTTGGGGTCAAACACTCATTTAGAATAAAGAGACAACCTCTCCCCCTGATCTAAATAATTGTTATAGATGGTTGTACCCTAAAACACTTGTTTTGTACAGAAGATGACGTGTTAATAATACAGGTAGGAAAGGGAAGCATATTGCCTGGGAAAAACACTTAAATCACTGCCCTGGTTCTGGCCAGGACAGGGTTAATTTTTTCAGCATCCAGGAGGGGCTCAGCCTGTCTTCACAGGATAGGTGCTCCAGCCCCCTGATGATCTTCATGACTCTCCTCAGGACTTGCTCCAGCAGGTTGATGTCCTTCCTGTACTGGGAACATCAGAGCTTGATGCAGCACTCCAGGTGGGGTCTCACCAGAGCAGAGCAGAGGGGCAGAGTCACCCCCCTTGACCTGCTGGCCATACTTCTTTGGATGTAGCCTGGGATACAGTTGGTGTGCTGGGCTGCAAGAGCTCATTGCCAGCTCATGTCCATTCTGCATCACTAGCATTTGTTTTGAGTCTATTGCGTGCCTTGTTTCCTGCAAGTACAGAACAGGGTAATTAGCCAAAGCTGCAATGAGCAATATTCATCTATTCATCTTTTTAAGAGTATTTTTATTATTTCCAGTAAAGTTGAAAGCTTTCATTTAACAACACAAGCTTTTGTAGAAACTCATGTCCGCGAAGTTTACCAGAAGGGCAAATATGTCACTGAGTGGTTTGGGTGGTCTCTAATGGCATCCTTCTTGCATGTTTTGCAGTCAGTGTATGTGGTGAACTGTTAGTGTACATCACACTGCTTGACCAGTATTAACAAAAGCATGAAAGTGCACGTCATTCCAGGTTGACTACATTAATTACGTTAGTAAAATTCTTAATTCCATGTAGTAAAGGATGTCTTAGTGTTTTCTGGCACGGGAATTCTGAAAAGTGGTTGCAGTTCAGTGGTAAGTGAGCAGAACCCTCCTTTCAGGTCAGAAACAATAGAACATGGATACATAGATACGGGAGTACTAGATTGTCTTATGCGGTGCACTTCAAACTTTACTGTCTGTGATAGGTTATGTATTACCACTGTGATAGGAAGTAAAAAAAAAGAACAAACCTCGCTCCTGCATTTTTTAGGAGAACTTCCAATAAGCCCTATAACTGTTTTCCTGGAAGAGAAGGATCCATAGAAGCTCTAAACATTGGGAGGAAGCAAGTTTGCTCTATGAACTTTAAGCAGTAATAACCTGTCCATTGTTACATAATCCTCTTAGGTGATGCAAACTGGATCTGTGATTCAACATTTGAATGATGCTGAGCTAAGCATCTTCCAAAAAGTATAGTTTGTAACTGCAATCTGGCAGCCACCAATTTTGATAATTAGCAAATACATTATTTCAGTTCTGTAGGCTTTTTTAAAAGAGTTTTCATTTTCAGTGCGGTTTTTTGAAAGTGATAAAAACTTCTCTAGAAGCTACTTTTGACAGACAGTTTAAAGAAATTTGCCGTGGTGGTAATTTCAGTTAGAAGTAATACAACCCAAATAAGCTTTCTGTCAAACTTGGCCCAAAGACTGATATCAGTTTTAGTAAAACTGACTTTGGAAAATCACATGGGGAAATGAATGAAAAGCATTCATCACATTGTGTAGTTATGGTTATCATACCCTTGATGGTATTTAAGATGTAGAAAGTATAATATTTAATGCCAATAACAATGTCAGAACTTCTGCAAGTAAATAACAATTCCATCTCCAAAATGTTGAAGGTTTTTATTTTTTAGATACAACCAAAATTATTTTTTCCTTTATTTGTGGCTAATTAGTTTATAGAAATATTTAAGTGTCAGTTACAAAGAATGAGCTCTTAACACCACCATTGTTAAGCAACAACTCAGTGATCAGTTTCTCAAGCTGGTGGTTCCATCAATACCTTCTTAAAGTTGTCACAACTCAGTTGCCTTGTCTGGGAGAAGTCTCATTTTGTTGTCTCACCAGTTCTGAACTGTAATGTTGTGACACACAGCAGTCATTTGCTCAACTGCTCTACAGGTATGTAAATCAGAACAAAAAGTCTGATTTGGAGCGAGGCAGTTTAAACCACTAAGGACAAGTTATGGTAAAGGAAAAATGATTAATAGCTCACAGGTTGAAAGCTAGCCTTTTATTGAGATTTAAGGTTGCGGTTTTAAGTAAAACCATTGCAGTTAATCTAATCTGGAGAACCTACTGTTGCCTCTCTACATGTTCATGTTTTTGTAGAAGGAGCAAAGAAGTGACTGGCCAGGTATCAGTGATAATGCTTGCCTTAAGGTATATTGTGCACTAGTTGCTTCAAAGTGTGGGGGTTTTTTCTCTTTTAAGTCCATCTGGATAAGTTTTATAGTGTGCTCGTCTCAGCTGTTACTACCAATGTTTCTCAGAAATAATTCTGAAGCGAGTAGCTAATACGCCTTTATCAGTGATAACACTGAAATTGTACGGAAAACTGGTAGAAGATGATTTTGAAAGGTCATGGAAAGGAAAAAAATGGGGACATAAATAGCACTTAGTCATCAGTAAAACTTGGTAGGACTGTCAGACTTTAATTTCTGTATCTGCTTAGTACACAGTGATAGAAACAGGCTTCTAAGGAATGCTTTCTGATGACACTGCAGTGAACTGAGCAAATAAAAAAAATAGTCGGAAAAAAAAAAATTACCCACATTTAGCTAACTAGCGTGTTGCATGTGCTTCAATTTGTGAACCTGAAAACCTCTGCATATGAAAAAGTGTGAGATGGGCTGTGTGATAACATTGCCACCTATTTTCTGATTATACTGCATGCCTGGGGCAACAGGTGTAGCTTATCCAAGTAATTATTTGTATCAGCACAATAATATTGTGTCTTGTTGTTTTCAGAGAACTTGTTGAGCTTTCATGGAGAAAAAGCCCTGAGCATGATGTAATGATTACTTCATAAATTATTGGCAGGTGCTCTGCAAGACATAATAATGAACTGCCCTTAAAAATCAGGGAATTATTTTTTTCTGCCGTTTTGCAGCTCCTGAAGGAGTTGCACAGCTGGCAGAGCATATTGCCCGTCACCACGCCAGACTTGGCATTTGAAAGCCTGCCAGATTGCTCTGTGCTGTTGTGCTAGCCATGGATCAGCAGTTTGCAATAGTATGAAGACAGTAAACGTTTCATTCTTTGCCCTCTGTAGGATCACACAAGTTATTCCTGCATTTGTGAAGAGTACAACCTATTTTATGAACCTACCAGGTACTTGGGTTGCATTACCTGGTTAGATTAGCCTCTGTGCTGCAGAAATCTATAGACAAATGATGTTTTTGACATATGTATTCTGGTAAAATTTCTATTAGTATCAATGTTTGGAGTCACTCTGTACAGCCTGCTTTTCATGTTTTATGTAATTTTATTATGCTTCAGTATTTCTTTCATAATCTCCCTGATTTTACTAATGCACAATATTGCAAAAGCACTATAAAACTAGTCAACAGACTTGAAATCATTTGTGTATCTCTAAACCTCTTATGCTGATTAAAAGTGTTAAGGCTATTAGTATTTTTTATGTAACTGGGTCTAAATTTAGTTCCTGTTGCAGTCAAAAAACGCTCTGGTATTTCAAACCATGATCCTAATCTGCTTCCTCTTGGAGTCGATGGTAACAATTCCTCAGCACAGCTTTTGTGTTTCTGTGTGTTGATGACTTGAATAGTTATCATTGTGTTTATCATAGAAATTCAGTAGTGACTTCTCATAGTTCTGATTTCTCTTCCAGAAGTGTCAAAATACTGCTTTGGTTGTTTTGTGAAATAGGATTTTAGCTATTTTTGGGCACTGTTTTCATTAATATTTGACTTTTAAAAATGTTACTTGAGTAGCTCATAGGCTACTGCTCCATTGATTGGGAGAATAGGACTGTTACCATTTTTCCCTATGTTAAATTCTTCTAGTTCTTGTATGGAGAGGCAAAAAGAAAAAAAAAAAAAAAACAAACTGGAAAAAGTAGAAAGCATATATGTGGTCTATACCTTTCAGGCTGGATAGCTGTAAAATATCTGCATGACAGCCTCGTCCTGCAAAACTGCACCGATTTGTTCATTCTGTGTAGCCTGGTCTTACTGTTTGAGCAACCCAATTATTACAAAAAAGTGATAAAGTCATGCCATCACATATTAATGACTTTGTTTCCTTCAATACTGTGCATTGCCTTTGGTCATTACAATGTGTGGTCCTGATTTCACACGTACACAAGTTTTATGTCATAGCTGACAGCTTGCTGCGAAAAGCTGCAAAAAACAAAAAAAAAAACCCAAAAAAGACTGCTGGTGATTGAGGTATAAGAATATATAGTGAAGGAAATCATCAGCTTTGTATTCAAGGAAGCCATTGGAAAGACTGAATATTTGACTAGTAGCCTTGCTACTATTTACATATAAAAAGGAGTGCCTTTACTTTCATGTGTAGAAATGGGTAATTTACATGATTGAAGGTTATATTTCTAATGCATGTGTGCATGGTCTCAAAACCAGCTAGAGACTGCGTTGCGTGAGCTGTATGTACAAGAGTCGACAGTTACACACCTAAGAGTACAGCATGTGAGTGCTTCGCACTTCTGCTAATTTTACTTCTGCATTTGCAGCTGTTTTCTAAGAAACAAATAGCTCCCAAATTATACAGTTAGTTTTCTGACCTGTGAATGAAATTTTCCTTTTGCATGAGCTCTAACAACATTGAAATGGCTCTAAAATAACTACTCTAGCTACAGGGCAGAATTTTTTTCTTTCAAGTTGAGCATTTCTTTGAGACTGGGGAAGGATATCTCACTTGGTATTCTTGGTTTGAAAATAAGGTACAGATGGAGTGAACAAAGAGCTTTAGACAATAAGGAAGGAAGGAGAAATAACCAAAACTGTGATAACTTTTCTAGGGAGGCAATGTTCTGCCTTGCTTGAGAAGCGTTATGAGTGTCTTGTCAACTATTCCCCATAGAATTAAGCATGAGTTTAAGATTTGAAAGCTTTAATGGCTGATTTTTCAGTGTTTGAAGTCTGTTGAGTCAGAAGAAAATAATAAGTGTATGTTTTTCTCCAGAATGAGATTAGGTTATCATTATGAACAGCATCAGAAAGAGTTAAATTCTTGGATCAACAGCAGAGTCTGCAGGTCTAGGCTTGATGGCTGCAAGTCACTTAAGTGTTCTGTGATTTACAGTTTAGGTTATGGCCAGGGAAAGAGTTAGGGGCACCAGGGTTACAATCTAAATTTTGTACAGTCTCATGGTGAGAGAGAAGTGAAAATGAGGTTTGGGATTGAAAATACAAATGGAGTAGAGCACTGAAGGCAAATCATGGGTATTCCTGGCAACTTATGCCTTACCAACTGATACTGAATTGACACCAACAAGAAGTTACAAGGCTCTTATTTCTTGTCTGTTTATAAATTTTTAATATATGCAGCGCTCCACTGTCACTTAACAAAGTGTTAGTCTGTATGGTTTTGAATACGCAGCATTGTGTAACTTGTTGGTCTAAATGATATTTATTTCTGCTTTTTGTTTCATTATATTGATTATACCATTCTGACACTTAATAATTCATTAGGTAGTTCAATCAAATGCAACATAATCCTGTGAAATCCAGCATTAGAGGAGGTCTTTATAGTCAGGCTGCTAAATACTGAAAAATCTTCCTAGTATTACGATATTGCCTTTTTTTAAAATTCCTTGAGCTTTCTGAAGTTGTGTTTAAAACAGCACTGATTTCCTAAATGGATACTTCTGTAAGCCTTGATTTCTGATTGCAACTGCTCTGCAACATCTTCCGTGTATTGTGGCTCTAAAAGGGTAGATGCAGGGAAGTGTCTGAATAGGGTATTGCCCTTAGAAATCTATCTGCTGCTTTCTGATGTGTGTACTACGTTAAAATACCTCTCTTATTGCATTGCAGCACACTGCTTATTGCACAGAGCTTTGAATTCTTTTGTGTGACTGGTTAGAACTGCTGAAGTACAGCATTATTTACATTATTTTGGAAACTGTCAGGTCAACTGCTTGGCTTTGACTCCAAGGTTTCTTTTTTCATTGCCTAGCAAATTTGGAATTGATAAGTAGCTTATGTGTCTATGCGAGCAGCTAAAATTTAGCTAGCAAGGTGTCTTTACTGTCTAGTGTGACTTGGCATCTATCTACAGCTGCCAAAACGTTATGCTTCAGGGAAGACAATGCAGGAAAGATGGAAGTGGTGATGACAGACAGATTTCTGCTTGGTTGTCTAATTATACTCTTGTGGCATATACCTAAGAATTACTTTCTGGATCATCAGCTTCACCCTATTTGTGATGTATGTTTATAATACTCTGGTTTAGGATAACTGCTTCCTCAGGCACTGGGCTTTTTTATATTTTCTTCATTGCATGTGTACAAATCTTCCACTCTATGATCTGCTATGGTGAGTGGATAGAAGAGCAGTTACTCTGTTACTAAAAAAAAGTGTTCCCTTGCTGCTTATGGAAACTGGAGGATGTCATTCAGAATGTGAGAATTTAAGATCTTCCCTTGATATCATCTGGGTTTCTGCACTGGGTCTCTTGAGTTCTCTGTGCATTTCTTCCCCTTAAGGGTCTCTGTTTATTCATGGATGCAGTGGATGGATTGTTGTCTTAAATGCCTTTTTTTTTTTTCCCCCGTAGGGAGACTAAGCTCAAGAGAAGAGTACATTAAAGCAGCAAACTTGAATTTCTTCCTTCAGTGTACAGTTTCATACCTTCTGGCTTTTGCAGACCTCTTGTTGCTTCATTTGGGACACTCAGTGGCTCTGCTTTTTGTCTTTTCTGTGAACTCTTTCACTCAATTTAATGCTTTGTTGTTTCCACTTTCCTAGGCTTTTCAGCTTATGAAAGCGGCAATTCTGAAATCAAGCCTAAATTAGGATGTGGAGTCTCAGGAGCTCAGAAAGCTTGGGGGTTATCTCGTCACAGTTGTGACATATTGACTGTTCATTGAGAGAGGAGTTGCTGTTCTTTGGGGATGCAAGGATGCCTGTGTGGGGCAAGGATGCCTTTGATTTCAACTCTTCAGTCAAGAAATGAGATAATAAGCTAATAGAAATTGTCTGCCTCTGCATTGCTGCTCATTCTTTAACTTTGCTGTCTGATTAAACTAGTGAAATTCATGGAATAAACATCCCCATGATACAGTCACAAAATTTGTGGAAGAAAGACTGTCATTCAGTGTTTAAACCATGAAGTCTTTCCCTTGGTTGTATTTTTCTAGGAGTAAAAAATACATCTCATTTTCCATGACTTTCACTGAAATTTGGTATGGAGAACTGTTGAAACCAACACTGTCTTTTTTTCCAGAATGTTGCACTCCTAATGATTATGTTGCTGTCTTGAATGATAAAATATCAGGAGGTTCTAGATTTATTTTTTTTTTTTGAGTGCTTTTCATCATATCCAGAAGCTGTAGAAATAATTCATTTCAGAATTCTCTTGGATAGTTACTAGTAGCGACATCATTGAAAGAATATGGTAGAAGGCATTGTAGTTTGGAGATGAAAAGTACATTCTCTTGCTACAGTCAGATAAAAATACGTGAAAAATTTCAGTGCAAACATCACCTCTGCTTTTCATGTGTTTGAAAAGAACTTCTAATATAAATGTCCTCAAGTGCAAGTCATTTTGATTTAAAAAAAAAAAAAAAAAAAAAAAAAAGCAGAGTTTGTGATACAAGTTGACCAGAAATAAAAATTGGTGTGGCTAATGTTGCCGAAGCCCAACCCTTTGTCATACAAACCCAACTCGGTGTCCGTATGTTGTGTCTGGGTGTGATGTCTTGCCGGCCACGTTCATCTGCCCACTTTGAGGTTCTGCACTGCAGAACATGCAGCAGCAGCACCATGGAAAGCCTGTGCTGTGGCCACAGGGCATGTGGTGTGCCTTGGCGGTGGTCTGAGGCTGGAGCTTTGAAGGCCAAAGCAGGATGCTGATGACACAGCTCATTAAGGAAGCTTCTTTGGAAAAGCAGAATGTATGTGTGTCTCTGTGCCCAAAATAAAGTCTCTTTTCAGGAAAATACGTAATTGGAACTAAAGATGCTTTTGTGTTGAAATTGCATTGTGTTTGAAATTGCATTCTGTGTCTGAACAAACTCCTCCATTGTAACATTCAAGTAACTTAAAAAGTCTCACTTCTGATATACCACTTAAAAGGAAAATTGATTTTTTTCCTTTTTAGCTCCCCTTTGTAAAGTTATTTGAAACCTCCTGCAGAAAATGTTAATTTGTTTTCAGTATGTATATTTTTAAAGCATGAGTTCCTTAGCAAGTTATGCAAGCCTTTGAAACAAAAGCAACTATAAAAAGAAATCTGAATGAAACAATTTGCATAGCAATAGCAGTCCAGTTTTGGTATATGTGCTAAAACAAATGGAAATCTGCAAGGGGAAAAAATTCCCCAAATCTTTAACAGATAAACAAATCCAAAGTAAATCAGCAGAGGATTTTCCACAATTTTATGTCAGAGACTACTAAAGTATTGGTGCTGTTCTACTTTAATGTTAGTTCAATATTTTGACTTACCTAGTGGTGTAAGAGCAAGGGTAGACTGAGATTTTGTTTGTTTATTTGTTTTTGTAATAGTTTGTCTCTCTGACTTCTAAGCTGTGTGATGCAGAGCAGCTGGTGGCTGCATGGCCATGTGCTGTGTGGGGGCAGTGGGCTGTCCTGGCTGGCAGGTGGACATCCCCTGCTGCCCCAGGTGTGGTCAGCCCATGGCCATCAGCACCGATGCCTTTTGGGAAGGAGCAGCGCCTCGAGGGGCCAGAGGCACCACACTGAGAGGATGGCTGCTCTTGGAAGAAGGTGACCTGTGCCAAAGGAGAGATCCTTTGAGGGGCAGTGGCTGTGGGCACCTCATGCCAGGGTGAGGACCCACCTAAGGAACAGTGACTCTGAGTGCACCACTGACTTGGAGACATAAAGACATGGAGTGGGAATGGCAAAGCAGTAAGAAGGAAAGAGCAGCACGTGAGACTGTTACCCTGCAACCCCATGCTTCACCCATTGCCTCACCAGGGCAGTGGGATGGGCTGGCTGTAACTGGCCCTTGACCCACAAGAAGTTGAGACTAGAAAGGACTTGGAGAGCTGATCATGGAGGTGTTTATGCTCTCCCAGCCCCCCAGCACTCAGATGAGTGATCGGAAGTTGCAGTTAACTGGCAGTAAATTACACTAGGAAAAAGATATCCAAGTTCCCAGGCTGTTCCGCCTGTGAGAGGCTTGTGACTGCCCACCCTGAGAGTGTTCCTTTGGGCCCACTGACCTGGGGAGGGGGAGGGAGACTTACAGGCTTGTATAAACATCCAATGGTGTCAGGCATTAGTGGTTGATCAGCAACATTACAGACCTCATTGGACATCCCATTTGCTACGGACGCCTTTGAAAGGGTTATAGCAGCGTATGATTTTTCACCAGATAAGTAAATTACATGGAATGTGGAATTTCTTGGAACCAGAGTGCTGTTGGGTTAGTCGTGTTGCTTGCAATATGGTTAGGCAGGCGTGAGCCAGCTTGCGTCAAAGCAGCAGATAAACATGTCGTTTAGGAACAGGCACTAATGAAGTGTGAGCTCCAACCATATGTGGAACAAACATCTTTACGGCGTCAGTCGTGACTTTCTCTTTGCTCTTGCTGAGCTGAGCACTGCAATGCACTGTGTGCTCTGGAGGAGGCACATGGAGAGGTCCTGGCTGGGCTAAGCTGTCAGAACAAAGCATTGAAAGTTGGGGGTTAGTGCTGATGCAAGAGAAAGAACTTTTTTGTTACAGCTGGTACTTACACCCTCAGACATGAGGGGTCCACTTGCATTTCTGTGTCCCTACTTCAGTTTTCATTTTACTAAACGTACACAGACATGCTTGCATCTCCAGAGTTCCTTTTAGGATATATGCCAAATTCATTTGGATGAAAATGGGGGAAATAAGAGTTAGTAGTAGAGCTGTACATGCACTTTACTTCCTTGACTGATTTTCAAGTAAATAAAACATGAATAAAAGATGCTGCTATACAAGGTATGATATCTAGCTACTCTTTAAATCCTCCCAGCATTAAGGAGTTAAGGAATCTTCTGACATATAGCATCCTAATATTCATCTGATCTTGACTCGGGTGGTAAGTGAGTTACAGGCACTCAGGCATTAGTGTAGAGGCATATGGAGAAAGTGGGAACATGAGACCTTTCCTAATAAATGGTTGTGTTATGGCTCAGTTGGTATTAGTGGTATCACTTCAGTTCCATGTTGATGTGTGACGTGTGTAACTTTTTTTCAGATGAACCTGAATTTTCTCTTAAAGTGGTGGGAGATACTTGCGGAGAGCAAAAGAAGTCATGGCCAAAATTTGCTCAGCTTTGCAATCACAAGCTTTAGAACTAAGATGGCCACAGAAGGTATTGTACCCTTTGAAGTCAGAGCATTCCCTCAGCTGAAAGCAAACACTTGTCCTTTCACCCCTAAAGGGATGAGGGAAATTGTTAAGGAAAAAGAAATCATGAAAAATTGAAAAACAAGGCCACGCAGTGTGCAGGGAGTGGACTTAATTGGTTGCATTGGGAAATCATCAAGAAAAGTCCCTTCTTTTGATTTGACTCACTCCAGACTGTTTTTCTCAAGTTGTCACTTGCCTGTGTGTGTGGTAGATTAAATGGCATCTGTTTCGTGTTGCTGTAGAAGTATGCCTGAACACAGGAAGTGAAGCGTTTGGTTGATCACATTTTTTTTCCTAGTACAAGGTCTCCAGGGGATCATCCAATAAAAAGTGGAAAGTACTACTATTGGAAATAAAAGCAGAGCTCTTGAAATCAAATGCAGCTCATGTGTAATGATAAAACCCACACAGAGATGGAAAACCAAAGCCAGTTAGCAAATAGTATCTTTCACCTCTCTGGGATTTGAGTTTACAGTCTCTACTCTTGGTTAATCCCAAACATGAATGTAGATTTGACTGCCAGTGATGCTGTACCATTTTGCCTTAAGGAATAAGATGCTTCACGGTTCTGTGTGCCTATTGCAAAGACAGAAATTTTGCAAACCCTGGTGTGGTGGGCTGACCCTGGCCAGCAGTTAAACACCCACACAGCTGCTTGCTCACCCAGTGGGATGGGAGAGAGAATAAGAACAAAATCAAGAAAATTCCTGGATCAAGGTAAAGACAGTTGAAAAGCGAAGGAAAAGAGAGTGGGAACAAAGTGCTGTAAAGGTGCTCTCACCTTCTCTCATGATCAGACCGGTGTTCAGCCAGTCTCTGAACAATGGCTGAGTTGCAAGATGTTCCACCCCCTACGCCAAGATTTTTATCTCTGAGTGTGGAGACATATTGGTAAGGAACATCCCTTTGGCCGGTTTGTGTCAGCTGTCCCACCCATGTTCCCTCCCACATGCTTGTCCACCTCCAGAGTGGCAAACCAGTTTTGGTTTGGTGCAAACACTGTTCAGCAATAGCCAAAACCACTGGTGTGACAGCAACACTGTTCTAGTCACCAACTCAAAACGTCGCAGGGCACGGTCTGCTGTGGAGAAAGTGAACTCCCTTCCAGCCACAGCTGGTACACCACTTTGGGATACAGCCTTTCAAAACGAAGCAGTCCTTCCTTGGTCAGATGAATGAGGTGCTGCAGGTTTGATGACTGATGAGGATATTTCTGGCTGTCTGAAGCAAGGTAAAATAAGGATAACTCTGGAAATGGGTGAAGTATTAAAATAAGAATCAAAGTTACATAAACCTTTACCTAAACTTAGGTTAAAATTTTCACTGATTTTTTTTTCTTTTTTTTTTTCCTTCCTCAAATGCTTAACGATTTTGTAGAAATATTTTACAAATGGGCCTTAATCAAGTATCATGACCATTAATCCATTAATAGGAGACTTTGATACATTTCCAAGAATTAAGTCCAAAGAGATGAGGTTTCATATCAGCACTGAGAAGAGGGAAGGACTCTTTCTTTACTGCTTAAAAGTTAAGGTTGAATGGGAGGAAAAAGAAAAAAGGGAGGTGAGAGAGAGAAAGAAAAAATGGTTTCCTGATTAAATCTTACTAAACTTTCTGAGAGCATGATGAAGTATCTAATCAAAAAGCAGAACAAAAAATCAGATTGACTGGGGAATCTAATATGAATTTTCATCCAAAGGTGGCACTAGTCTTTTGCAGTTGGAGTTTTTGTTGAGAGCTGGGAAATGCAGATACCAGGAAGCCCTCAACTAATCCAACGCTTACCATTAATCCCAAACAAACCATCATTAGTATCTGGATTTATCCTGCTTAGTCCTTGCTGGATAGTGAATTATGTAACCTTTGTTTTATTAACATTTAATGGCAGCTTATTATCAGGTAGGTTACCTCTGGAAAATAAAAAGGAGGCCAAAAAATGTAAATGTGTCACTTTCTGATCTTTGTTTTTTGTTTGGGCAATTTTCAAGGACTTCCTAAAGAAGTAAGTGGATAGTTCATGACAGTTCCATAAATAAACTACCTTAAAACTCACTGAGTGCATTGCTTGGCAAGAAGCCACTGTTTGAAAAATTACATGAGCCTTTTCTACTTAACTAGCAGATAATGTTTACAACATAACTTAGAAAAGGACTACAAAAACTTATCAGTTTGACATGAAAGAATTTGATGTGATATTCAAGTGCAAAAATAGATCCTTTAAAGTGTTTTCAATTAATGCTTATTCTTGTGTCTTCATACATTGTTGCAGACTGATTTTAGTAGGTGTGGTATGAATAGGATGACAGAATTTCTCCAGTCACGAAGTATGGCTCATTGTGCTCAAGATCTTGCCCTATTTAGGGGAAGGAGTTGATGCTGGAGTGGTAAATGAAAGTCACTAGGTGAGCATTGCAGGGAGGGGAAGGGCTTGGATGTTAAAAAATGTGGAGGCATCCAGTGCCACAAGATGTTAGGATTTTTACATGTGTATGATGCAGCATTGCAGTGGCTTGTAAGCAAGAGATTTTGGAGCACTTATCAAAGTTGTCTCAGAATCAATGCTGATATAAAAAAAGTTTTGTCATCCATGATGTAAATGTGTATGCTGAGCAGCACCCCTGCAGCAGATCCTCTGTGATTTGAGCACATATAATGTGTGATAAGAGAGTATCTTTAATTCTATTTAGCAGATGTTTGCTTTCAATTTCTCTCTCATTTTTCCCAGATGATAATGGTTCATTATCAAATTATCTACATTTTCTTGGTATTGATAAGACTCCAGAGATGAGAGAAGTCCCAGCAGCCAGTGTACAGCATTATTTCATGCCCACACTGAGACAGGTGCAATAACAGAGGCTCTACGGTGGCAAGTATTGGTAGAGTGGTCTCACTGAAACCGTAGGCTGGACAGCCCTGACTTGGAGTGAAACACAAGGAAGCCCATTGGCAGCTGAGTCTTTGTGTCCTGAGCTTGTTCACACAGCAGTTCAGCTCCTGCAAAAGCCTAAAGATTTTAATTGTTGGAACAAACTCCAGAAAGCTGTTTGCTGTGTGTGTGAGGTGTTGCATCAAAGTTGTGCCGGCTTTGTTGCCACTCTGAGATTATCACTTGACATACTTTGATAATGATTAAATGCCTTTCCAGAAGTGACAGACTAATCAAAAGGAAATTTATTTTTTAAAGCTCTTAATGGAAGTTATTTTTTTTTTTAATAACAAAAAGCTAGTTGTTCCACTCACATAAGTTAATGGGTGACATCTCAAGTGTTGATGAAAGAGCGCTACAATTGTAGAAAATCATTCCTGGTATTGAGTCAAATTCACAGCCTGTCATCTAGGCAAAAATGCACTGAGAATAATATAAGGTTAGAGGAACTTCTGTATAATTTTGAAGGCAAAGTTTGATGTAAATAGAGGTAAAGGTGTTCTGAGGAATATGCAACTACATTTTTGGTTTTCTATTGCAAAGAAATTCTGTGATATTTGAATGATCTAAAACAGACACAAGATATTTTTAAAATGTGGCAGAGAGAGAGCAGCTTGTTTATTAGATTAGGTGATATATATTGAAAATACAAATAGTTTCATAAATACATGTATTTTTTTTCTAATTAGGGATTCTGGTTTTGCCACCAAATTTATCTCTGATGTTATTACACCATTACAGCTACTGCAGTGATATATAGCTATGAGAAAAGCTTTAAATCATAGATAATGCTAATGAAGGTGTTTTGATGTATCTTCAGAGTATGTTTAATCTGTTTGTTGCAAAAAAAAGTATACTAGGATAACAAAATCATCAAATTATTGGGAAAAATGCCATCAATATCACAAACTAAGTAACACAGCATTACATGAACTTTCTTATGCCTGTTTATATTTATGAGCATTGAGTGTGCATTTAGATTATTTTGAAAATCTCAGAATAAGAAAAATAAAATTAGATAGTCTCCAGATACTTCCAAGAATTGAATTTGTGTTTGATTTCAGCAAATATGTAGGAAACTTAGAAAATTTTGGATTCAGAACACTGTGATTTAAAAAAATCCTGATGTTACTGCCAATTTTCAGATTAAATGAATCAAACAACTGTTTTTGCAAATAATTAATTTTGATTTGACCATAATATTCACTAGAACTCATAATGAATATTTCTTCTCCTTTGAATCAGAAGATTTGTATAAGTTCATCTAATACTGCTTTTATAGTAGATGTATTCTACCACCTTGCAATCTGTATGCTTGGAATTTCCAGCACATAGCAGCTTGTTGTGTTGCTGTTAAATAGTATTAGGAGAGAAGCAGAAATGTGATTTGCTTTAAGAGGAAAGTAGCATCAGGGGCAGAGGCTTGAGTATCAAGATCCTCCAAGGTACACTTGACTCTGCTACTGCCTTGTTTAGATTTCAGGTATATCCCTCTTTCTTCTGTATCGATTGGAAAACAGGAAAGCAAGAGTAATAAAAATAAGGCTAACTTAGAGGAAAGCTTAAGTAATAATTTTTTCAGCTGATAAACATCCACATTTTGACACTTCTATTAATAGAGTGTGTTTTGCTTGAAAGGGATGATAAAAGCCCATCATCTCTTGGAAATGAAACTACACTGGAGGTAAGAAGCGAAACGTTAACAGTGAAGGTAATTAACAATTGAGTGCAATAGCAGCTGACAGTGTAGTTTCCCCACTGGATAGAATTTCAAATTGAAGGTGAAAGTCTTATGAAGGTTTGTTTCAATTCGAAATTCTGAGCCTTATAAATAGTGGATTCAGAACTGGAACAACCTGAGAAATCCTCTGTACTGAGTATTTGTATGTAAGATGATGGTAATATGGGTATCTGATCACCCCCCACTGGGGATCTGTGATTATGAAGTCTGATGCCTAATCCTTCTAATGTATTCCAGGAGCCTTGGCTGAGAGACACAAATAATTATTGTGATTATTTCATCTCCTTTGTATCAGACTAGGTAAACTAAATCAGCTTGAATTTATTGCCTTTAAATGATCTAAAAACTGAGATTGTAGGATAGACTTTCTGTTTCTTACATTTATATTTCTGAAATACATGGATAAAGGGGTGAATTATACAGAACATGGACAGAATTGAACACTTGCATTAGAACGAGGATTGACTTCTGATCAGTTAATTCAGAAACCTTACAGCACCAGGCACTCATTGATTCTAGGGAATCATATTGAGAAATCACCTGGGATGTTAGCAGAGTCAAGTTCTCCAGTATCGAAACTGCATTTAGAAAACTTGAGTCCAGCTGGGACATGAGGCTGTTTCCAGCAGGTGGAGTCGGTGCCAGCAGCGTGTTGAAATGGCACTGTGCTTGGAGTGGCTGGCAAACTACTAGTACGAGCTACTTTTGGGGGTGGGTGAAAACAGTGTCGTCTTATGCCAAATCTTACAAAGGTCTCCATGTGCCTATGTTCTGTCGTCAAAGAAAAAAAAAAAGTGGGGATTCCTTTGGTTTTAAACAATTCAACAAGTTGCCAGCAGAAGAAGTGCTAAAACACAGGGTTTATTCCTACCCCCACTGCCTCTTCTTTGCTATAGAAATTGCAGTAACGGAGAGAGATGTCCTGTAGAATTCAGAATTCTCCTGCAGTGGTCTGGACCCCCAAGCGAAATACTAGCAGCAAGCAGTATGGACTTTCAGGCACAGACTGGGCATAGAAACCCATTCTCTTGTAAACCATAGAGGTAGGGAACTTTTTACAGCTGTTAAATTTCCGTCAGTGTCATGTCTAGTATGTTTTTAGGAAGTTGTGCCATACTGTATTACTTTTCTTCCTAAACATCAGGTATTCTCTGCCCCAGATATGACATGTTGGCAAAATGCTGTAATTGAAGAGAATCCCAAGGTAGAATATTTGGTCAGAGCAGAGAGAAATGGCTTCTTCCCTCGCACCAGTTCTGTGCACAGACTGTGGGAAAAGGTGCAGCTGTCAGCACGAGGGGTGACTATTAAGAGATTTGTACTGACCAACAAATGCACGTGAAGGAGCAGGTGGTTATCTGAGCTAAGTTAAGAAAGATGTGCCTAGGCACATTAAATCCAGCTCGAATAATCTTCATCAGTGAGGACAGCAGATTTATGTTCCTATGAACAGGCTGTGTCTGAAATAGCGGACACAGCTCCCAGAAGGGATTTTCACAGGCTTTGGCAGGCAGTCTCCGGAGGGATTTTCACTGGGTGGGTGTTCCCAGAACAGATCGTGCGCATTATTTTAAGGGAAAGTTAAGAAATGAAAGCATTTCCTCTCTACTTGAACACTTGGCCAAGTCTGAAATCCTTCCTAGTCAGGTTCCTACTCTGCTGACCTGCCTGCAAGATGTCTGAGAAGCGTAGATGAGGCCGGGGAAAGTTCTTGCAGTCTAATGCTGCCTGTCTTTTTGTTAGGTGTCCAGGGACTGTGCTGTATCCATATGCCTGTGTATAGGCCTTGTAAAGCTGAACTGAGGGAACTGGATGATGCTGGAGGAATGGCAGGTTGCTTTGCTCCCTGAACCACAAACTGGGTGTGCTACCATAAGCACACATCCCCAGCTGTGTCCATGAAAGCATGGAACACTGACTCTTCTAAGCCCACCAGCACAAGGAGTCCTGTGGCTCAGCAGAGGGAAAGCAATCTACCAGCAGCACCAAGCTCAGAAGCAAGACAGAAGTGGGACGTCTGTCCAAAGACCACAGCCTCCCTTCTCTGCCCTGAACACATGGGGGAACTTTCCCTGCTTGTATCTGCTTCCCATGGCTTTGCCCCTGGTTGCAAACCATTCACTACATCGGTGAGAAAGCAGCTCCTAGGCAGTTTCACTGACTGTCCTCCTTGCTAGACCCTGTGCATCCATTGTACCTGTCTGCCTTCAGGGCCGCTGGGTTCTGCAACTTTACTTTGCAAAATTGGATCTTGCCCTGGCAAGTTAATGTGATTGATCTGGCAGGTGATTTTCAGGATCAGTTCTGATAACGCCAGGTAGGTAAGGCAGTGCAGACTGTGAGAAGCCAGTAGTGTTTGCCAATTATAGTGAGTTTTTTCTGCAGGGCCTGGGGAAAATTGGAAAAAACTCCTTCAGCCCAAACCTGCCTGCTTCTTAATCCAGTCTTTCTTATCTGTGTCCTAATTACAAACAATTCCTAAAACGAGTGATTCCCCAAGTCAGCTGGTGTCCTACAAGTGCAGAGTCTGGTATGTGCAGCACAGGTACACAATATCCAGGAAGGATGTATCAGCATAGAGTGGTGCAATGCTCCATTTTGTTACAGTTTCAGAAAACTTGATTAGTTTAAGGAAATAAAAAAGTTTTTTGTTTTGTTCTATAATGGCTTGCCGTGCTATCTGTTGCTTTTTATTCTTGAATCACACAGCTCCTCAGCAGCTCAGGTGTCTGCTTTCTCAGTAGCAGTGGGGACCTGCAGCTAACCACCTATACCCTGGAGCAGCACTAGCAGGACCCCCTTGCTTCCTGGGAAAGGTGGCCAGATTTCTCTATGCTATATGAACCATATCTCTCTCATTTTACTTATCCGCACTTTGAGGATCTGGCACATACATAGTTGCCTTCACCTGTAGCATTCTTTTTAACTATTTTGGTTTAATATTTTTTGACTTGAATCTTCTAATAACTGTTTGGCCTAAGGAAAGTCCATAGACAGTAATAACAGAGAAAATTTGTCTCGTAATCTATTATCTATACTAGAAAAATCTTCTTGAAGGTATCCATGCCAGGTGTTTGCATTAAAAATCATAAATCAGGCTTGGAGAATACAGAGTTTAGGGGTTTTTTTCATATCTGCATTTTGACTTCTGAACATGCTGCCCGAGGAGGTTTTGCAGTCTTCAAATTTGGAGGATTTCAAGCCCCAGGTAGACAAAGCCATGGTTGACCTGTGACAGATTAGACAAGAGCTGTCCAGCAGTCCCCTCCAATGAACATATTTGTTATTTTGAATATGAATTATATATATCAGCTTTTTTCCACAGTCATGAAAACTTAACTTTTACAACTACAAGAAGCCATGAAAGCACAAGGGAAACCTTCTAAGGCTGACACATGAAATAACAAGGATGGCAGGGCTAAAGGGCAGTGGGGCCTGAGAGTCACTTCATAGCAAACCTGAACACAGTCTCAGCAAGTTTCTGATTTGACCTTGAGAACTAGCCTGAAAGAGATACTTCGGGACCTTATTTTAGGAACTTTGAACTAGACAAAGTGGCTGTCTGCTTGAACATATCTAATCCAACAATAAAGATCTGTCCCAGCTGTATAACTTTAGGACTCTGTCCAGTGGGGATTCAACAAGAATAATTCCCTGAGTAACATGAAAATAAACACCTTCCTCTTTATAGAAGTATGTGGGAAAGTAAGGCTGTCAGCTATACACTGTGCTGTGGAATCACCGGCATAACAATTCTGATCAAAGCTGACACCTCCCATCTGTTTCTATATGCAGTCTGTTCAGCATAAATCATAAACAGATGGTGTCATGGTGTCAGTGTCTCACAAGTCATGCTGCAGTCACCGGGTGTTAGCTGGGGCTCAGCTGATGCCTAACTTTGCCACTTTACCCTTAATTGTTGAGTGTGTTTCATCCATAGAAATAACCTTTTATCCATCTGAATCCAACTGCTTGCTGGTTTCCATGGTGTGGGTGGCCAGAGAACAGGTTTTTCCACCAGCCAAGCTGTTCATATTCCAAAGCTGCCTGGCTGCAGCACCATTGTCAACAAGTTTTGCAGAGGATCAGGGGCTGGTAATGCATACTGACTCCCTCCAACCCATTTCCCATCTCTCTGCCACCCACATAGTTAGCCTGATTCTCAGAGCAGCACATGCTTTCACTGTCTCATCCTACTAATTTGTTAGCTGAGGTAGTCAGTTCTCTTCATTTACTCCACTTGACCTCTCAAAATAGGCAGTGTTGGAAGAATAGCCTACCTTCATGTAAAAAGCCTCCCATCAGTCAAGGATTTTGAAGGACTGGATAATGGTGATTTAGGGCTTAACCCTTATTATTTGTGACTACTGTTGAACATCTGGCACTTTAATAGGAGTTGTTTCTGGTTCAAAATCCAATCAGCTAAATTCTTCCTCTCTGATTTCTCCCTGAAATTGCAGCTGAGCATATTCAACTACATTTGAATGACTGAAATTAATTTTTCTCTTCTGTGGTTTCGTCTTTGACCACATCAAGGATTGAGTTTGAAATTCATCTCTTTAGTCCTCCGATTTAGAGCACAATCAGCAAAGCTGTAGGAAACTTCAAAGTTTTTTAATTTTCCTTGATATTGTTGAGATCCAGAGTCTTGGTGATGTCCTGTTCAGCAAGAGATTGCTGCTTCAAAGCTTGGATCTAAGTCTGGACCTCATGAGTTTGAATAGCTAGGAATCATCTGTGCCTCTCAGACTACTGGGCAACTGCTTTCAGCAGTGCAGCTGCAACTGCGTGATGAGACACTGGCTTTTGACAGCTCTGTCCTAGAACTCATGACACGGGATGGACTTTGTTCAGAGTGGAATGGGTCTTTGTTTACAGAGGCAAAGCTCCAAGATATGAATTCCTCATCTCAGCAGCAACTTTAGTTCTTCCTTGATTTCTCCAAAGCCTGTTTGAGAAACACACTCAGTGTCAACAGCACCTGAATGTCTTGCAAATCAGAACAGCCAAAGTTCATCTGCTGTCTTCTTGCCTGGATATGTGTGTCTGTGCTCAGAAGTAAGGCACTGCATCAGTGATTTGTTTCAAATAAAGAAACAACAGACAAAACTCCAAAGCAATTTTCAGCCTGAGTAATCACTGCAAATTTGCTCCAAATGTTGAACAGATGGAATCTGTATATGACTTCTCTGAGTATAAACACAAGCACCCTGTCATATTTCAATTGCTGATGTAACAACACAGTGTGGCTCATGCTAAAGGGAAAGTACATGAATTTGGGGTCTGATTATTTGTTTTCTCAGTACAGCAAAAGATCTGGTGTATTCAATTGAAAATAGCACATGACACTTGCCAATTGGTCCCACTCCATTCAAATATTTGCTCAGCAAAGTAGTAGTATGAGTTCTCTGCAAAAGGTGTATTGTTGCTATCAAAACCATTTTATGCTTAATTTGACTTGCTGTTGCCACATTTGGTCACTTCTGATATGCAAAACCAGCCTGAGAACAGAAATGGAAAAGAGAGGGGGTCTTTTCCTGAGTTGTGGCCTCCTCTCCTACTGAAGAGGAAGGAGCCTGGCAGTCCCCAGACAGAGCTCTTCTGCAGTCTCCTCACTTCCTCTCTGGCTTTAGGAAAGTCTCTTACTGATTCATGGTTGTATCTGTGAACTGAGAATAGGTGGTTTGAGACCTGCTGATGAAAAGTACACAGGTTAACATTCTGACTGTTATGGTTTCAGGTGGGGGTTTCAATTGGCGTGTGAGGCTCTGTTCTACCTCTGCTGCTGGTGTTTGTGGCCCTGCATAGACACTGCTGCAGCAAAGGAGGAATAGGGGTAAAACTCTCCTCCTTGTCAAAGGAATGACTGGAGACTCCATAGGCTTCTGGTAGGTTGTCTGGGGCAGGTTGTCCTGACCCTTCATGGGTGTTCCCCAGAAGGGACCTGTGCCCTCCTCCCCAGTGCCTTCAGAGCTGACTGGGGTCACAGTTTTCTTACGAATATGTGGAAACTCCATTGCTGCTCTTGCATTTGATGTCTGGCTTTAACATCTTTGTATTTTCTTTCTACTCCAAGAACGGGCTCCAAGAAGATCCAGAAATGGATCTCCTACTGCAGTTTTCACCTCCTGAGTATCTGGGATTGCTACCCTTTTCCTTCACCCCCTCTGTCAGGTCCAGACCTGTGAGTGATGGGAGGTGCCTCAGGAACATTCCCCTTGCTGCATCAGCAGTGCAGCAAGACTCCATCTTCTGTAAATTTAAGCTGGTGCAGACGAGTTCCCTGAGCTTTTCCTGCCACCTTTTTCCAATGGTATAGACTCATTACATCTGAAATATATCCTGAATGGAAGAGGGGCCAAGCAGCCAGATGATTGCTGTAGCTGATTGCAGCATCTGCTGGAGCCTCATTAGTGTTTTAGTTTTCGGACGTAGTTGTGGGATAGATTTTCTAGCTTCATTTGCTTCCAGCAAAAGCTGCTTTAGGCTTACACATGTGAGGCCAAGTTCCCCAAGGGGGGATTTAACACGGCAAGCCTATGTGTTAATGTTTTACATAATGTTTAATAAGAAAACCAGCTCTCATTTGCTTAGTCAGTTGACTAGACCTTCAGCAGTTTCCAACACTTACAGCAAATTTCTTTCCTGCTGGAGATGCTAAAGGTGTCAAAACCTCACACATAGTGTAATGTTTGGGACAGTGAGATACTCTGAAATGTGCAGGAATTTCCAGCTTCTGTTCTTTCCTTTTAGATTTTGCTAACATCATCTATATAAATACAAAGACATGCAGATTTTCACACCTCAAACTTCTTTTAACTTCTCTGTTAGCCTCCTCCTTTTCTGTTTAATAGATGTCTTAAAACTCATCACTGTTGGCAGGTTCTCATCACCAGCCTCCACTCTGGATTAAGTTATATCTGCCTGACTTTTTTTTTTTTTTTAGATTTTTTTTTCCCCTCTGCTAGGAAAAGAGAGAAGGTGAAGGAAGATTAGAGCAATGTACGCAGTACAGGTCTCCCAAGGGGCCTCTCATGCTGTGCCCATGGAAATCAGTTGCTGGAATCTCAGCACTGCCATTGTTGTCACAAAGTGCAGAAGTTGGCCCATGACTTTCCTACAGTATCACTTGCTGACTCTGCTGCCTTGTTTGTGAGCTCTGGCTGATCTGATATTTATGACAGGGACTTGCTGTCTCCCCTTTGAAATCTGTCATACTGAAGAGCTGTCAAAATATTTATCAATAATATTTGTAACTGAGAGGCTTTAGTCTAGGGGTAAACAGCAATTTGAAATGTTGGCTTTTTACCTTTGCTATTTCAAGTCTGCCCTGTGTGTGTGTCCCCTCTGACATGTGAGCAATTACTTTCAAACATACAGATTCAGTCAGATTTTTGTTTCTTGAATTATTTTTTGCTATTTTTCAGTGATGGATAGTGTGTCATAGCTCACAAGTCACAGGATGGTCTCCAGATTCTCACATGATCAAGTGAAGGAAATTTATTTTAGTGCCCCACAGGTCCTGCTGGTCCCAGCATGCTACATACCTTTTCTGGTTATGTTCTGAGTGGCTGCATAAATCTTTTTGAACCACATCATTGCTGAGCCTCAACATCCTTTAACTGGAACCTCATCACCCTAAATGTGCTTTCATCTTTGCTAGCTGGTTTCCATTTGATGTTCTGCTGCTGTGAATTGGGAACTGCTGCATTTCAACCCACTCTTGCTATTGGGTAGATTTAATAACACTCTGCAATCTGATTCAGCATCTTCCCAATACTAAGCTAGGTAATTTTTCTAGCAGTGTTACGTGTGAGAATTAAATGAAGATATAGTTATCTTCTAAGTGATGGAAAAGGATAGTCAGGCTTTTCATGCCAGTCCATGATAGAGAAAGCCACAACTGAAAAAAATGCAGACTTTGGAAAATCAGGATGATAAAACATTGTTGAAAAAATGATCATTAATATGTTCAAGGCTGAGCTTTGTCTTGGACCTTGTGTAATGAATTCTTCAGGAGAGGCAGTACCAAATGTTACTGCTCTGATGCTATGCTTTGGAGTTTTTCCCCTCCTCAATATTGCTGTCCAAGGGTAATCTCCAATACCATGGGTCTAACCCATGCTTGCAGCAGAAACAGTCTTTAACCCTGCATGTGTTTTACTCTGCTCCTGAGGGAGAGGACTTGTAGGATTGATCTGGTTTAATTTTTCCAGACTCAGGTCATGGGGAAGTACTTGTCCTTTTCACTAAGTACCACTGAGAAAGCATTCACTTTCTTTTACAGTTTGGTATCAGAGGGAAGACGCTTCCTTGAAGAAAGAGCAAGGAAGGGCATGCCCCTGGGGACTTGACCACAGTCAGGATGTGGTACCGCAGATGCTGCTGAAAGACAGACTGACCACTTGAAAGATCATGAGGTTTGTGTAGTTTCATAAGCTATCTGCTTCTTCAGCCACGTGAAACGTAGGAAAAGGGGTCATGCTGTATTTTGTTACATTGTTCTTACAAAATCAGAGTGTATTTTTCCAAACTACGTAAGTTGCTCTACATGTGTTTTGTTATCTGAACAATATTTAGCCCCATTGGCAGTTTTTAACTTTCTGCATATTTTCAACTGCTGCAGCTTTTTAAATCCTTCGTATTTCATATAGCTTTCGCTGTTTGAATCCTTGAAAAAAAACCCCAACCCTTGAAGTGTTCCCTGCACTTACACTTTTGAGAGCTGAAGTTGTGCCAGAATGCCTTCACAGATCCTGAAAATGGTAATTACAGAAATGGAAGTTAGATGTATGCACCAGGGACCTGGGGAGCTGCAGTGTTTCTATTTGCAAATAGATACATGGCCCGGGAAAGTTAAATGTGGTGACTGTTGATAAGAGTGGCAAGTAAGAAATGTGGTCCAAAGCAAGTACTTTTCTTTCTGTTCTCATTACTCTTGTTACTTTCAGTATTACTTTGGATCACACATGGCTTCTCAGAGGAAAGCCCGCACATAAGTTTCTTACTGGTCTCTACTGTGCACAAGCTGATGTGACATTCTGAGCTGGGGAAGGCGAAGAGAAACAGGGGCTATACTGGGGAGAACAGGACCAGAAGGCTGTTGGATAAATGAATGTCAGCTAGGACATGGTGAGAATTTCTTTTCTCTACATGGAAAATGTTAATTAAAAATAAGATTCATAGAAATCAGTGGGGGACACCAGGAAACTGTCAGTTTTTCACCTTAGCCAAGTATATCCATATCTTTGCTTTCCAAAGAAAAATACATTTTTTAAAAAAGAGCTTTACTCAGAAAAGTATTTGGTGAAAACATGCTCTAGTTTCTCTTCAGATCACATAAATCTTCCATATAAAGTGTATACTGTCTGTAGAAAAAAAGTTTTGAAATAAAATTTCTGGCCAGCCTCAATTTGTACTCAGCACTGTAGCTGGTCTGAGGCCTCAAATCAAGCAGAATGTAGATTGTAGTCATGCTGCAAATTGCTTTTCTGCAGTGTTTCTAAAAGTTGCTGCTTTTTCACCGCATATTTTTGTCTTAGAAGTTCCTGGCGTGCGGCAGCTCTGCATGTTACCAAAGCACTTCTCCTGTGCTGTATATAGCTAGCACTGCGAGTGCTGCCTCTCCAAAGGCAAGAAAGCAGGCTGCCTGGGAGGATGAAAACCCAAAGCCCGGGTGTTGTACTCGATAGAGGAATCTAACATGCATAAAGAGAGCCCAGCACAGCTTTGTGAGTCCCAGGGTGTTGATGTTCTCCTGGCAAGTGTTAAAGCAGCCCCCGACTTCACCCTGGTTAGATCTCCCCAGGGCCCTTCTGCAAGCACTTTTTCCCTGCAGGGCTTTTACCCTTGGGCATTGACAGCACATAGAGTTTGTCTTGTCTTCTCAACACTACCCGAAGATTTCTCTATGCAGAGACAATGTGTACCTGCTCCATTTGAACAGGTTTGTGGCTTCTTTGTGTTCCTGGAGCTGTGCATGGTACTGTTTTGACAGCCTGAATCTAGTCTAGAGGAAGTCAGTAGGAGAGCCATGAGGTCAGCTTCTCTCTTTAGTGAGCTGTTTAATGTTTGTATTTTCATGAAATAAGTGATTTAGAGTGAAAGCACACATTTAGCTTATGGTATCCAGACAAACAATCCTGGTTTTGTTGAGTTGTGATGTCATTGGGGATGAAGGTCTTGCATTGCTGATCTCCAACAAGGGCATTTTCTGCAGCTGATCTTTGAATAGATGAACAGATCCTCTAACAAACACCCTGAAGACATTTACATATATTTTGAAACAGATTCAGTAGCTGGATATTTTTCCTAACAAATAATGATTTGTTTATTATAATTACAGTTATTTTTTTATTCTTCTTCCCCTATCATCTTGTGGTAAATAATTTCTTTAATCCATCACAAATCTGTTGAGAGCATTTGAAGAAAAAGAAAAATGTAAAAAGCCTTTGCACCCAAAGCCCTGCTGTGCCTCACTGATTGTTCTCACAACCATTAGCTCCTCATTGCCCCAGTTCAGTGGAAATGGCATCTAAAAAGATTTCTGTTGTTTTCTAGAAAGCTTTCCGTAAGAACAGTATCAAAAAGATGACAGGGAACAGCCGTATATATATTATTCACTATTAATATCAATACCTTCTTCTGGTCTTTTTATAAGCGACACCAGGTGAAGGAATCTGTGCCGATCTGCAACAGAGCAACCTACTTAGCTCTGCTTTGAGGTGGGCCTGTTCTGAAGTAAAGGACATCTCAAAACTTTTTGCAAAAGCTATTCAGTAACCTTTTTTCTTTTATTTTTTAATCGCAGAGATAGTGTTGGGTTTTGTAAATGCCTTTCTTGCTTTCAGTTGTTAATAGTTTTCCAGATTACAAAAAATAGGATTGTGTAAGAAACTTTCATTTCCTTTCCCCTGATCGCCTTTTAAATTTTGCCTGGAAAAAAATGTAGTCAATTTGTTTAATTTTTTTAAACAGCCTCTCTGCTGCCTGATTTCTTTTTAGGGCCATATACACTGGTGCATTCATGTGCAGCATGCTGCTGGCTCCGCATAATTCCTCTATGACCCCCTCAGAAAAACACCCTGAAGAGATAATTTCTGCTGCAAAATCAACCATTCGCCTGTAGATTCATTCTTCTCCACTGTAGATAACTAACCTAATCAAGGTTTTAGGTGGATCTTACAAAATTGTGCCTCATTTCTCTCCATTAGCAGTAGAATCCAAGGGTGACTGAGCTCCTAACTAGTTTGACTCAAGTTATGTGACTGAACTGTGATGGGATGAATCCAGGTTACTGCCTCATGCCCTTTGTGCATCTGTAGGGGAGTTAAAAACAGCATCACATAGCACAGGACCCGGCCTTCTTTGTTGGAGGCTGTTCTTGTTATTCACAGTAGGGTTTGCAGCATGACTTCCTGTGTGTTCTTCAAGTCCCCTCTGAAAGCAGAACTGTTTTTTATTGGACAGGCTTTTTCCTGATGCTTTTTGCCCTTTCCATGCTCTGTGAACTGCAGTGAGTTTATTGCTCCATCCCTGATTTGCTGTTGCCCACTTTTTGCTGATAGAAAGTTGAGGGAGGGAGGGAGAAAGGGCAAAATTATCCGTAAGATTTGGGCTCTTGGGGTTGTAGGGTTATCTGCACTTTTAGGGCTAGTCCCACTCTTGCTGACATACAGTCCTTTTCTGGGAAAGTGTTTGGGTATAAGACTCTGTGTCCATATAGGCAAATAAAACAACATCTGGTAGTGAGCTTAAGGACAGGGCAGTGATTATCCATGTCACTTAGCTGGCAGGTTACTGCCTGCTGTGGCTGGGCTATGCCAGTTGGCAGCCAGCATGGCTAAGGGGAGATGATGCTCCAGAGATCACCCTTCACAGGCAACATGGCAAACACTGTGCAGTGTCTGACCACTCCTCAGACCCCTGATGCACTCCACCAAACCTTGCTCCCTCCAACATTCCTGCCTGCCCTTATGCCACATTGCATGGCACAGATATTTCACCTGCACTTGCTATAAAATTATCACTCTGCTGAAATCACGTAATATGTTTAAGTTCCACAATTTCAGACATTTTGAATTAAACACCATCCCCTGCCCCAGTTCTTAAGGCCACAAAGCATTACAAAGGCTACAGAGGACATGTATTGCCAAGTCTATGCAGTGTAGATGTGAGGATGGTCAGGGACTTGGAGCACCTGTCTGATGGAGACAGGCTGAGAGAGTTGGGATTGCTTGGCCTGGAGAAAAGAAGGCTCTAGGGAGACCTTAGAGCACCTTTTAGTACCTAAAGGGGCTCAAGAAAGCTGGAGAGGGACTTTTTACAAGGACATGTAGGGATAAGACAAGGGGTAATGGCTTTAAACTGAAGGAGGACAGGCTTACATTAGATATTAGAAGGAAATTCTTTACTGTGAGGGTAGTGAAACACTGGAGCAAATTGCCCAGAGAAGTTGAAAGTGTTCAAGGTCAGCCTGGATGGGGTTTTGAGCAACATGGTCTAGTGGAAGGTATCCCTGCCCATGGCAGGAGAGATGGAATGAGATCATCTTTAAGGTCCCTTCCAACTCAAACCAAACTATGATTCTATGACCCTCTGTGGTTCGCTTGGCCTCAGCCTCTGTCCTGTTGGTATTTAGCAATACACATATAGGCAGGGCTGGAGAGCTGGAGCCCTCTGTGGGAAAAGGACAGATGATGGGGGTGCTGACTGTAAGACCTGGAGCTGAGAGAGCTCGTGGTGTTTAGGAGAAATGAGGAAGAGCCATCTGCAACACAGAGGCACTGGCAAAAAGCTGGTTTTTGGGCCAACAGTAATGTAATTTTGGGATTTACGCAAGCTGATGGTGCAGCCAAAAAGTGTTGCCCTGAATGAAGGCTGAAACAGTCTCTACCTGTTGTGATTGGTCTGTGCTACTTGTCCAGATGCTCAGCCTGTAGTCTAGGGCAAGTCATAGGATTTATATGTCTCATTTTAGGTGTCTAAAAGATCTTTAGACCTTAGTAAAGTGAAGCACACCCTGAAATCAGGTAAACAACTCCACATGAATATATGGCTGTCCGCTTTGTGCTAGCACTTCTGAGAAAAGGTGACAGACTGAGCCTGTTTTGGCTTCCCCCCTCCCCACCCTTTTTTTTCCCTGATGCTATTTGGTACCAGAGTTAAATGCAGCTGAAGTTGTGCCCAGTGGGGACGTCTGCACGTTTGACACTTCTCTGAGCTTTGGCACTGACAACTAGAACAAAACAAGGGTGAGTGAACTTGATAATAGATGTGAATTTATGTGATATCAGAATCTAGCAGAGTAACAATAGCAACAAAAAAGGCAGTTATTTCTGGTAGTTTCCTCTCATGTAAATCTGCAAGGCTTTTCCCCCTCAGAAATAGAAAATGAGAAGTACTTTTTGGTCAGACACGTCCCCTAAATTCTGTGGTTTGTGCTTCTTATAACTATAGTAGCAGCAAGTGGTTACTGTTTTCTGTTGTTATTTTTAGAACCTAGAAAAACAGCGTAGTGCTTCACACTTGCAATGCTTTCAAAACAGCTGCTGAAGTCAGGCTCATGAACTAAGCTGTGGTGTACCTGGCAATACTGTGAAGAGCTGGGTTTGTGTGTCTGCAGCGTGGGGAGTTAACAGCAAATCTCAGGTGACAGGTTTTGCAAATAAGCCAAACATGACATTGGTGGATCACAACCTGTACCAAAACCCAGGGGCTGGATTTCATAAGGCTCACTAGGCTGACATTTTCAGTAATAAACCACTGGCCTTAGACTCCAAGAGTTGGGAATTATGGAGACTGTTATCAACTAATAAATGCAGAGTTAGGCCCTGTCAGGAGCTCACTGAATGCTAATACTTTACTCATGATTTGCCCTTGCAATGCTGGGCAGTGATGAAAGCCTTTCTAAGTAATTTAACTTTTGTAGCTCCATTTCCTTGTCTCCAAAATAGGACAGCTGGTGATCATATTTGCAGAAGAGGTCCACTCACGAGAAGAACTAGATTACCACTTGAGGGTATGGTTGTTTGCTGAGCAAGCCTTTTCTTTGTTCTTGTTTTGCAGTGGGCTGCTTGCCTTTCCCTTCACCTGTGTATGGCATTCCTCTAAAGGGAATCAAGGGGCAGGGCTACAGGAGATAGCCTCAATCATACCTGTATTCCTGTGCTGAGTGTCCTCTTAGCTGACTCTGGAAGGGTTTCCAGCCAGTCTAGTGACAGGCTCAACAGAGAACTTTGTCATGTACCTTGCTCGCTTCATTGTCCAGACACAGCAGCAGTTCATTCCTGATGAATATGGTCCATAATGTCCAAGCAGAAGCCAATACCCTTCTTTTGCTTGTTTAGTGAAGCTGAGTAAGAGTAATGTTTACGTGAATTCCTTTTAGAATCTGAATCTGACTAGGTTCACTCACTAGGTTTAATCAGCATTGCTCAAACGTTTTAGCAGCTTCCTACTGAACCTCAGTGCTACAATAAAGGTTTCCATTTCACACACAAAGTATTAAGTTTCATTTTTATTTAGACTTTTGCACATTCACAACCTTCCTCTCCAGGGAACTTGTTTTACTAATAGGCACAAAGCTTTCTAAGCTCTCAGAAAGAAGCCAGAAAGGACTGCAACAAGCAAACATTTCCATAGGGCATTACGGTTATGCAGGGAACTCTGACATGGTCTTTCTATAGCTCAAACATTGTACTAAAGCCTCCTACTCCAGCAGTGCAGCCTGTCAGTGCAGAGACCCTGGGGAGGCCCACTGGGTTCAGATGAGTTCCCTTCCACCAGCAGCAGCATGCACTACCTGAGACCAAGCAAAACTCACCTGTTCTTCCCCAGTAAGTTCTGCCACCATTTCTGAGCTTCACCTGCAAGCACCCCTTTTGACAGGGCCCTTAGCTTGGTGTGCCTATTTCCGATGAAGGCTGCTCCCCTTTTACTGCCCTGGGACATTACCTAGGGATCCCCAAACACCCTACCCAGATCTGTGAGGTCTCAGGTTCTGACAAGTTCAGGTGTCCTTTCGATTTAGCCCTCAGGACAAAATACTGAATTTGTCTTCCTTGTGATTGATCCTTGTTTTAAAAACACCACTCTAGAAAGGTGAAACATTAGTGTGTTGCATCTTCTAACTTTGCATATTGCACAGGGGCAGGTTGGAGGCTGCACCTCTGAGCTAAACAAATCTGAGACAAACTTTTTCAGAGATCTAACAGCATTCTTGGAGTTCCCTCCTAAGTCCTCTCTTCCTGTGCTAATCCAAATACAGTCTTTTAAAAAGTCAGGAGGCTTGTGTTCTCAATCCCAGCAGGACTCTGCTAACCATATGGCATTTCAATACTCTGGGCACTATCTAATCAATTGTTTTCTCTTGCAGATTTTTCTTAAATTACCATCACTCTTGGAAATTAAAGCATAGAGTAGAATAATTTCAGGTGGAAGGGAACTACAACGATTAGTCCAACTGTCTGACCACTACATGGCATGTTAATAAGGGCACTGTCCAAATACTTCTTAAACACTGACAGACTGGAGGCATCAGCCACCTCTCTAGGAAGTTTTTTCAGTGTTTGTTCATCTTCTTAGTAAAGAAATGCTTCTGAATATCCAGACTAAACCTTCCCTGGAAAAAAAGTATGGTAATAAACTACTTTTGCCGTGGCAATAATGGGAAATACCTCTACTTAATTAGCTCAGTGGATTATAACATTTACTCACAATCACATATAGAGAAGCATTTGGGTTTCTGAAAAGGCTATATTGTATGTGGAAGGGCTAAACTGGATCAGTTCTTCCTGCAGACTAGCCAGATGTTGTTTTCCAGACAGACAAGCCCCGCAGTAGCCCTATGAGGATTTAAATCATGACTTTCTGTGGAGCTCTACAGTGTGGGCTGATATGATCCCACTTTTACATCTTTCTTTAACCTGTGTGAAGCCAAGTCTGGCCAGGATGTGGGCATGTGCTGCCTGAAGCCTTGTTTGGGTTTCTTTGGGTGATTTTTTAACTTCTTCATGCCTCAGTTCCAAGTTCCAAAGTCTAGTTTAGTTCTTGACTGTAGACCATTAGTTGAAATACTAAGTGTGTTTTCTGTGAGTTTCCTCTGAGTCATGAAGAGCTGAGACAGGAAAGCAGCTATCACTGGAAGGAATAATCAGAGTCCCAGATTCTACTTACAGCCTCTTCAAATCAATTTTTGAAATCATCTTTTTAGAAATTATCAAATATTTAGATACTAACAAATGTCATAAAATTTATTTTAAAGTTTTGAGTTCTCTGTTCTTTCAGCAGCAAAGGCTCTCTATACCTATAAACTCAGAGAGATTGGGTGAAAACCAGTGCAAACAACAACACTACTTTTCAGTCACTGGTGACTAATCAGATGAGCCCAAGCAGTTGTTCCGTTTCTGCTGGCATTCTCTCTCAGCAGTACTACATCTTACTAAAAACTTTGTTCTCATGTTTTGAGTATGGCTTGTGTCCCTCTTGCTGGGAATGTGCAGTGTTGAACAATGCAGCTATTTTTTTCCAATGAATCTAGTCATATTTCCTACATCCTAAATTGTCATGATGGCCTACATACCTGTTCTGAGGTCATCATGCCCTTTTGCTTGACTGTGATCTGGTACAGTTCTGCTGCACAGGATCAGCAAACATACCCCTTCTGGACTGTTAGCTCAAAGTTCTGTTCTCTTCCAATTTTAGAGAAAACAAAATCTCTGTAACATGAACTTGGGGAATAATTTTGTTTAAGTTGAATTATCTTGAAAGGCAGAAATAGGCTGGAACTGAAACTTCATGGCCGAAATACTTTGATTATATCTATTTTGCTGAGCTGTACTTTGCTTAGGTAACTTAGACCCACTGCACCTTTAGTTGGTTCTAAGAGAGTTAGAGTTATAGCTATCTTTTGGAAACACAGATTTGATTCACATACTAGTAATATTTCTCTTCCATCTTCTCCATATCTGGCTTGGTTGAAAACTTCTGTTGTTGGTCTGCAAGTGTCAGTAGACTGAAAATTTCTCTGGCACATCCACATGAATCTTGTGGATGGTGTTTACTGTTCCTTAGGCTGTAACAATAATTATAAATCAAAAGGCAGAGTGAAGCCTCTAGAGACTGGAATTTCCTCTAAAACATAAAGTCTGTGACAATGCTGTCCACCTACCAAGCATGTACTCCTTACCTATGAGTACATAACCTTCCTTCTAATTTTATTTATATCTTAAAAAGATTGTATTACATCTTGTTCTGATTTAAGCATTGGTTCTTAAATGCTATTTTTGGATGTCAGAGATTTAGTTCTCACCACACAAGGAAATGCTTTTACCCAAAAGAACCGATGGGAAACCTGCAGCTGAGAACTCCTGGGTGGCTGCCATAGAGAGGACACGGTGAGTAAGAGGCAGAGAGCGGCCACATGAGTGTACGTCTGTACTGAAGTCCTGCCTACCCGTGCAGAGCTAATGGGTTTTGAATTGAGGTTGGGGATTGTTGGTTCTCATTCCACTTAAAAGAGGAAGCCAGGAGCTCTCACTCTGTGCTCTTCAGTGCCACCTTGTAAACACAGCTTGAGGACCTGACTAGTGCAGAGTTAGGATGATTTAAATTCGTTATTTAAATAGATACAGTCACTATCTTATTGATGCTCAATGAACTGTTTATGTGCAAACCTCCATTTGAAACACTATCCCTAATCAAAGACCAGGAGAAAGAAGCCTTTATGTTTTCACTGAGCTCCAATCTATTATTTTCTCTCATAATAAGTTTCCCTCTATTATTTCCTTTGATATTGAGCCTAAGATCAAAGCAATAACTTTGTTAAAAAAGTAATCAATTCTAATCAGTTTAATAAGCAGCAAAGGAATTGTTTTGACTAAATGAAGAGTTTGTAGCCAGATCTCTGTGGCTACGAGCCTGTGCCTGCTGGCACTGCTCTGTGCTTCGTGTCTCCGCTTCCCTTGGTCCCTGCCCCATTCAGTCCCTGGGCAGTGCAGGTCCTGCCTCATCCTGCTGCAGGTATCTGCCTGCTTTCCCCACTCTGGGAGTGTGAGCAGCTCTAGTCTGTTCAGCTCACATGAGAAAGGCCTGAATAATTACACCTTGGAGACTTTCTTGGAGCTGAGGGTAAACAGCAGGGAAGTAGAATTTTATTCACTTCTAATCTAAGCAGAACTTATTCAGCTCTTGGTATCCAGTGTGGAACATTCCAGTTTATTAATTTTTTCATTTAACACTGCCCAGTTCAAAACGAAGCAGTAAGTTGGTGCATGTGCTCAGACCATTTACTTCCAGGGGCTTTCACATACCAGGGCCACATTTCTCGAATTCCTCCTATTCTTTAAAACATAAAGCTCCAGTTATCTTCAAGCCTCTGGTGTTAACTATTTTCCAGGGACCAAACTTTACCTTTTCCTGACCATTAGGGACAAGATATTGCTTCTCCAGAGGAGGCTGCTTTGAGCAGGTAGATCACAGTTCAACTTAATTTACTTTTCAAATTGCGCTGCTGATGTGGAAAGAGGCAATGACTGGCACTGGCATCAGCATTACCCTCAAGATGGGAAGCAGCCTTTGCTGACTAGTTCTGCCTGTTCTCTCCAGAAGGGTATTTCTGATATGTACAAGCCTGTAAAGAGGAACAGGGTAGAAAAAGAGGAAAGAGCAAAATAAAAACAGAAGACAAAGGCTGAAGCATCAGGACACCATCATCTGCTATAACCACAATTCAGATTAGCCAGGCAGGCAGGAGACTGGCAGTGCTGCAGAGACATGCGCTCCTTGCTCTAGACAATGCAAATATTGCACCAATGTGTTTCTCCTGGCTACGCAGAGAGAGATTTAAATTAATATGACAGCAAGGATTGTTATTGCATGGCCTCCGAATCCCCTACAGAAAAGCACCCTCAAAACTCCTTCTGCAGTCTAATTACTGACTGCAGCAGTCAGTGAAAAAGAAAAGAAGAAAACTTTTAATTTGGACTCTTTTAAAATGGAACAGTATTATCAGGTATCAGATATCTTTGGTACAAAGGCACTATTTTAATAGTTTTTAAAATACAAACTCTGACAAAAACATGGTAAAAGATGACCTTATTATGTATTCTTACATGGTCCTGGGAGGATGCTTCTCAAGACTAAACAAACTCAGCTCCCTGAGGTTAAGTTTGTGCTCCCTTTGAGTACAAGCTCCTTAGATCATTAGTCATTCTCAAGCATCCTTGAGAAGAGGAGGCTCAGAGGGGACCTGAAAGGAGGTTGTAGTGAGGTGAGGGCTGGTCACTTCTACTGTGCCTGCAGTGAGAGAACAGAAGAAATGGCCTAAAGCTGGGAGAGGAGAGATTCAGATTAGATATTAGAAAAAGATTTTCACTGTTAGGGCAGTCAGACATTCGAACAGGTTGTCCAGAGAGGTGGTGGAGTCACCATCCCTGGAGGTGTTTAAGAGGTGTCTGGATCTGGCACTGAGTGATATGTTTAGTGGCTTAGGGGCTACAGTGGCAGTGCTGAGTTGACAGTTGGACTTGATCTTAAAGGTCTCTTCCAACCTTGATGATTCTATGTGTTTCCATTGCACTAGACAGATTTAAGACCCCCAAAAAAAGCAAGTGCCTTTTAAAATGAGAATTTTGTTCACTACATAGGGATGACCTTTCAAAAAAGTATATAAATAAACCACAGAATTAATCCCATTGAAGACACGGGTTGTAAAGATTCTGTTCCTGTCTCCTGATCTTAATGCTAGAGAGTATACCCTCAGGAGTGGTTGATATAACAGAGGGTCATGCTGTAATCCAAAGAGGCTGGAGAAATAGACTGACAGAAACATCAAGCTCAACAAGGAGAAGAGCAAAGTCCTGCACCTGGGTAGGAACAACCCCAGGCACCAATATATGTTGTGGACCCTCCAGCTGGAAAGAAACTTGGAAGGAAAAGGGGCCCTGGGGGACACTAAGTTGAGCAGGAACTGGCAATATGCCCTTGCTGAAAAGAAGGTCTAATAATATCCTGGACTGCATCAGGCAAAGCACGGCCAGTGGGTTGAGGGAGGTGATCCTGCTCCTCTACTCAGCACTGGTGAGGCCATACCTGGAGCACTGTGTCCATTCCACCAGAGGCAGTAGGCACAAACTGAAACACAGAAGGTTTCCTCTGAATATCAGAAAACATTTTTTTTCTGTGCAGATGACTGAGCACTGGCATGGGTTGCCCAGAAAAATTGTGGACTTACCATCTTTGGACATATTCATGAGTTGTCTGGACATGGTCCTCAGCAACCTCAGCTTGAGCAGAGGGTTAACCAGAGGTCCCTTCCAACCTCAGTCATTCTGTAATTCTGTGACTTTTCCCAGTTATGTGAAGGCAGAGGATGACCTTATCATTCAAATTTAATATTGGGCTTCTTTGCTCTAGCTAATTTAATATATGAGAACAATTTCTTGATGTACTTCTTTTCCTAGATCAAATAACTCAGAGTGGAGTGTATTAAAGGAATCCTTTATCTGAGACCTTTGGGATTAAAGGATGCACCCACAGAAAGAATTTCTAAAAATAAATGTGGGAGATGAACTTGAGCATTTCTGGGTGCCAGATTACATACCATATATTCATGTTCTTCCTTTGCCACCCACAACTTCCTCTGGACACACCCTTTGGCTTGGGCAACGTGAAAACAGCACTGGGCATCTTGCATCTTTCTTCAGAATTAACAGCTGTGGAGCAATTGTGCAAAAGGTGAGACTCTCAGGCAGCTGATGCTCGCACACCCAGGTACAGCAGGGTACTGCAAGGCAGTCTTGCAGAGAGCAGAGCTGTACACAGGCACTAAGGAGTTCTTTACACTAGGAAAGGTCTCGTGACACAGTGCTTGGACTGCGCTTTACAAATTACATTCTCCATAGTTATATTTTTCATTGAGAAGCTCTATAGAGCTTTAGTACATGAGTGTAATCAATCACCACTGTGTTTTCTGATGTTTGCCGATGATCAGCTGGGACATGCTATTTAATATAAAAGCAGTGTCTGCATCTGTTCTACTACAGATTTGCTCTAACTAGCCTCACAAATATATTAAACTGCTAATTTGACTACTTTATCTAAATGCTTCAATCTAGGCTGCGCATTCTTTTACTTAGAGAGCATCCCTTTTAAAATAGACTGCCCTTCTTGCCTTCCCTTTTAAATACCTCTACTATAAAACAGTTGCAAACACTAAAGTCAAATCAGTAAAACATTGTGGGAATCATCAGGTAAATACTATTGTTTTAAATTTGCTTTCAGGTACTTTTCCTAACAGTATCAGGGATCTATTTCTTGTATTTCATGATGCACATCTTGCCAATAAGCCAGACACTAATTAACATACCCTGCACTTAGGATTCCCTAGTGACAATCAAAGAACAAAGGCCTTGGTAATGATTAACAATCAAAGCTAAAGATAACAGCTGACTTCAGATCAAACTGATCTTTACCAGAATGCATTTGGCTAGAAAGACATGAAGTAACCCCTGTAATCCTTTAAGTGAGGTTACTCCAATCATAAAGGGGCCATAAAAATAGCACTTGAAATTTAAGAGGTTTATGGTGGTCAGCGCCCTAGATGAAGAAACATCAAAAGAAAATATTCATTATACAGAAAGTCTACTTAGGCTCAGGAGGCCACTTAACACCTATGGCACAGCTTTCAAGCTGGGGAAAATGCACTTTTTCCTGTTCTGTAGGCAACCAGTTACTCCCAGTTCTGCCTCTCCCTCTGCCCCCTCATCTTCACTAAATCCAAGTGATCTCTTATACAACATTTAGGTGACTTACTTTCTTTGGAGTGGGCAGTTACACTCCACTCTAAACATGATCAACACTTTGCTTTTTCACCTTAATGTTCTGCTTTAAGTATGCCGAATCCTAAAGCATATTCTATTTTGGGAGTATCCTAGTTTTTATCATGTTTATAAATCAAGTCCTCAGCAACCTGAAAGTAGAGTGATGGTTAGTGTCCAAGGCTGCAAATCAGCTTAGCTTGCTTGCTGATAGATATGACAGAAACACGTGTCTGCAACTAGTAATTTTCTCTTGCCAAGACATTTTTAGGGGCAAAAAAGAAGAGTTTAACACATCCAGTTGAAAATCTCTCTCAGACATGTTATTTACATCTTCTTAACATACTGTTCTGGGGCTGTTAGTGTAGAAAGAGCAGGAAGAACAATTTAAACCTTACTGAAATTGAGCAAATTGGATTGTGGCGGCTAAGTTCAAGTGAAAGCTTCTTGTAAATGAAGAGCTTACAACTATTTGGCTGGCAGAAAGCCATGTGATCTTACTCATCTAATTCTCAGGAGACATCTAGATGGTGACAAATCCTACTGCTCCACTGGCTGCATGTGTGCAGGTGCAGAATCACAGAGGTACTGAAACAAATAGTGAGGGATGTACAGCCAGGAGGGAAGACAGGATGCTGCTGGTCTGTTGTCAATGCTGCCACTTGCTCTCCCTGTGACAATTCTGTGACTGCAATTTCCACTCTTATTTATCACTTTAATGTCAAAGATGCAGGAATGATGGACTCAGTTCTCAGTGTGGTAGGTACTCCGCAAACACAGGACAAAAAGGCAATTTCTGCCTCTAAGCCCAAGCTTGCCATCTAAGAGGAAGATGCAACCCAGCAGGATGCAGACAGCTAAATCGGAATACATGGGATCCAGTGGAGACATTATGCTTCATATCAGAGGCAGGTTGCCTCAGCTACCAGCAGCCTAGCTAGCTGGTCACATTTTGGTGACATCATAGCCAAAGAGAATTTAAGAAATATTTGAGGGTGCACATAAGTATGTCTATGAAACTTCATAGAATACCTCTTTTGTGTGAGGGCAAAATAAGGAGAGAGGATGCATGTTAGGGCTCCAAATAAGTGGGTCCCGACACAGTCTGATTAGAAGCATGTTTTATTCCCTCTGGGAATGACTAAAAGACAAGAGCTAGGATAGGGTAGAGGGTGGAAGAGCTGGGAGTGAAAAGATGACAAAGGAAATACATTAATGCAATGCAAGAGGAGGAGAAAGTGAAGGATCTAGATAGCAGCACAGGAAAATTATTTTCTAGAAGGATTTTGAATGAGACAAATAGATAGCAGGGATACTGCTAAAAACAACCTGTCAGGCTGAGATGCCACCTGTACAGGGAGACAGAAGATGAGACACAGAATGGCAGGGATGAGAGGAATGCAATGTTTCCCAAGCAAGCTAGAGAAAGGACACATGGTGGGACAGACTGTAGCCCTGTTGACTCTTGTGCTAGAAGTCATGTGTATTAGGAGGTATCAGATAGACAGACAAATTTGCACGCAAGTGAAAGGCAGGCCCAGATGAGCGAGGGGAGCATTTTTATGGAGGGAAGGCCAGAAGGAGAGATTGGGGACTCTTGGTTTTAGTCCAAGTCCAGTTCATGGTGTGAATTTGAGTGAATGTCTTACCCTCCTCTACACTCCCTGTCATTCAGCTACCTGTAAAAAGTAAGGGTAGTGTTAGTGGGATAGCATGGGGTTTAACTGATACATGGTGGGGTGGGTAGGCACTGGAACACTGGATGCCCCAATCCTGGCCATGTTCAAAGCCAGGTTGGATAAGACCTTGAGCAGCCTGATCTAGTGGTAGGTGTTCTTGCATGTGGCAGAGGGGGTTGAGGCTGGATGATCTTTAAGGTCCATTTCAACCCCTTAACATTCTATGATTCTATGTGCAGGGCTTAGAAACTTCTGCATGATTCTATTATCTACACTAATCTAGCAAATACATTCTTTCTTTCTGAAGTTACTTTGGTATCCCACAAAACCAGCTCCATGAGTTTCAAGAAACTTTGATACTCCAAAGAAACAGCCTGAAGATCATGAGGTTGTGAGGGCTGAGGATCTCTTCAGTTTCCATTCTGAAAGACACCTTAATCTAACCAAACTTCTCACACACATTAAGCCAACAGACTTTCAGTGGTTTCCCAGGTTACAGTTCATTAGTGTCTGTATCACAGAGGACCAGGAAGCACACTAAAGTAAGGACACTGCAGGTTTCGTTGCTGAGTGGTGCTGACAGTAAACTTGGTTCTCGTACAGAAAATTAGACAGGTCATGGTACTTCAAGTATTTTTAACTTGTGATCTGATGAGAGTTTTACAAATAGGAGAGGTGGCATAAAGGACTGCACATAAACCCACAGTTCACAGCATAAGGTGGTGCTTTCTCCAGCTTCTGGCATCTAACAGCCACTGTAATGAACACCCACAGGTAGGGAGGGTTGATTTGCTGAGCACTCTGCTGGACTCCCCTTTTTAGAATATCTATGTTGACAAGTTTTCCAACTACAGAGGGATGGCATGAGGCCTGAGGGACCGCTGGAAAACTGGCACTGTGGGCTAAGGCCCCTACCCAAGTGTGCAGTCATGGAAAGCAAGCTCTCTTAACACTCTCCCTATCCTACTCTAAGGAAATATCTCCTTCAGCTACATGATCATCATCATGGCTAGGCTTTGCGAATGAAGATTTGGGAAGGGCTCTACCCACACTTGCTGATGCTTACTCCCTGTGGGAAAACCACAGCATCTGTGTGGGACTCCAGCAGCCTCAGTGGGCACCTTGTAGATGCAGATACAGAGCATCTTCCAAGGACCAGGACCATCAGTAACCAATCTAGCAGCTGGGGCTGCTCATCTGCTAGAATCAGTGCTTGTCAGACTAATTCGTGTTGCTTCCATGGTGCCTGTACTCTGCTCCCTGGGTGCGTCTCACCAGCTGCCTTGTTCTAGCTCCTAGAGGCATGCAGCTTTGTCATGTTTAATAGTGCCCAACACCACAGGCTCCAGCACAGTATTACCATTGATTAACAGGAGCAACAGAAACAGGCTAGAGAGAACAGTGTACCTTTTGTGCTTGGTCCTGCTTCAAAAGAACTGCATAGCAATATACACCAAATAGCCCGAGTCTGACTTCAGAGACATTAATAACTAAGCTTCATGGTGATTAAAAGCTACTGAAGGAAATGATGAGTCTGGAAAATGAAAACAGGCTTCCTCAACCAATTTTCTCACTGTCCTGGAAGGAAGAAAAGAGATCTTGATAGAAATTCTCTAAAAGTATATTCCTTCCCCAGTTACTTGCCTGGATTTGCTGATGGATGGGACAGCTCACTGCAGAGGTTATGGGTGCATTCAAATGTCAGTTTCAAAAGCCTATTATTACCAGAATCTGTGGGATAATTAATGCTTGCATGAGAAGTTAATGAAGGACAAAGATTTTTTTACTGCTGATGGCCTCAGTGAAACAACTGTCTGGAACATATGAAAAAGTTACTGTGAACAACAAATTACCTTTACAGAGAACTGCATGAGTATAAATCTTTTAGAAAAGGTGACATGCTCTTTATTTTGTGGCTCTTATTCTAATAGTGACCCTACAGTCCACGTGCAGTAAGTCTCTGATGCACCCACTTGGCTTCTTGGTGGGCATCTGTACAGCTCAATGTCTCATCATTACACAGTTCTGACAGAGTCCCATTTACCTGCCACCTGAGACTTGTTCTTCTGTCTAAAAACTCCTTGTGCTTTGTCAGTCCAATTTAACCATGTCATATGATCCCTGAGCCAAGTATCCAGCTGTAACACCAGCATTTTAAGCAATATTGATGTCATTGGGTGTCACTGAGCAAACAGTCATGTACCCTTCACCTGTGTGATGTGCTTCTGTACAGTGCTGCTAGCTTGAGCTTTCATTTGGGTGGTAGCTTTCTCTCTGATGGCTAAGGGCCAGCAAATCTTTGGATATAGGCTTGGAGGTAATTTAACTCCTGTCTAGTAAATCAGACTGGATGAGAGTGTTCATCAGAGCACAAATCCTGCTTGAATTCAGGCAATCGAAGAGTAACAGGATAGAGAAATGTAGGTCTGGCTAACACTGTTAACATCATCTTCAGATGGGATTGTGTTTGCTACTCAGTTTAGAATGAAATGTGACATTCAAGCTAGATGTCATCAAAACCAAGTGCCTTTCATCATCTCTTGCATACTTAAGAAAATAATATATAAAATAGAATTGCTTCTTCAAAGAAAAGAAGTAATAATTTCTGCTAAGTTCTACTTGGCTGGCTGATAAAATGACTTTCCATATGGTTCTTGATTATCTGGCTGGCTGAGTGAGTTGATCCTCATTCCATCAGGCTGTGATTCTTCTGAGACTGCTATAAAACCCAAGAAAGTACCTAAACTCTCAATTTTATCATTACATTTAAGTTAGCTTAGTTATATGTAAAGCTGCCAGGGGAAGAGAGCTCCTTGGTCATTTGGTTGCTTGGAAAGCTCCTGTACATTGTTTATCCCTGTTGGTACTTGAAAAGACTTGCAAGGACAAATTGGTGCATGGTTTTGCTTAAGCTCTCTGCTCATTGCTTCAGGTTAAAGCCTAAAAATGTATATGGGCTAGGGAAAATGCCTTGAACATGGTCAGTCAAGCTCACTTATAACTAAGCATACAATAGAGAGGAATGGCTCACCCCACAAAAACTGGTCTGATACTTGAAGCTATAGGTGATCCTGTGAGTAGCCTCCTCCTTCTGTTTTGGGATGGCAGTTCATGTCTAGATCTGCATCTGGACCAAACCTTTACGGTGTCACTTCTTCTGGTCATTTTCCATTGATCTTGCTAAGACAGGAGTCCATACCTTGTTTGTAGAGAGGTTATTTTCATGTCATTACTTGACAGTGGTTGCAGTTCAAGGAAGAAGTGTGTTTACTGAAGAGGAAGGAGGAGCTGCAATGCTTCTGTCAGCATATTCAGCCAGGTAAGGGCGCACAATGTGCTAACACAATCCCATATGTGTGGAACATTCTTATATGTATCCACACAGGGACTGCATCCAAGCATAGTTGGAGTTTTATTAAAAGATTATTTTGAAGATACCTTCAACATAATAGAGAGTAAAACTGGCTTGATCTTTGTGTAGCCTTGAGGAGGAAGAAGAGGAAAAAAATGAGATTTTTTCTGTTCTGTAATGGATCTGATTCAGCTTGAGAGAAAAGATACTGGTGACTCCTCTGCAGCAAACTTTCTTTACCTTACAATGGCCCCTGGGCATTTGCATCACTATGGAACAGTTTTTCTGATATAAATACCATAATTAAATATTTAGTCATCTTGGTACAGACGAATGACCCACCAAAGGTCATGCAAGAAGTGGTTTTCAATAGATACTATTCCATATAGGTGCCTCAAAGTTCTAGGAACTCTACTTTTTGAAAGTGTTAGATGAGTGGACAGTAACTGGAGAAAGGACTGGCCTGTTGCATGTCCTGGGATATCTGTCTTTCTTAATACTAAATAACCCAAAGGAAAAAATAAACATGTTTATAGCAACACCGTTCATTATGTGCCCTTGCAGGGCTGGACTGAAGAGCAGATCAGTTTAGTAACACTTTTATGTAGATATAATGGAAATCAGAATAAACACAGCCATGCCATCAGCCACAACTGATAAAAACCTGCTACCTGTGTTAGCAGGAGCATTGAAACAAGGCAAGCTGTAAAATCCTAGTGGTGCTTTAAAAACTGTTTAATCTTTCAAAAGGTGTCATAACTAAAAGGTTTCTTTGTGAGAAAAGATCTGGAAAAGCAAGCATATCACAAAACCTTCAGCTCCTGCACTATTATTTCTATAAAGGTGAATATGTCAGAAATGATAGGGACAAGACAAATGTGCTTGACTGAAACAGTTTAGGAAACTCACATTAACTTTACTAACAACCATAGACATGTACATGGGAACACATGCATCTGCAAATGAAAGGCATAAGTGGTGAAGAGACTCATGTAATTAGTGAGGTCACAAAAAATAAAGAAAATACACTAATATTCATGCAAATGCAAAAGGCAAAGTTAAACTGCATATAAAAAAAACCCCACGAAGATACAATGAAGAGTGGAAAATGTTCTGTATAGTGGACCACCTACAATAATTGTTGCAGAGTTTAAAAATAAATAAAATGAAACATAAAAAAGCACCATACAAAAATGAAAAGTGGCAACTTCAGACATGAGATTTGATGTGTATATGATATGATAGGATGTAAAAAGCTTTCAAACATCTGACTGGCCTTAACTGCAGAGGTCAGACAGTGAATCACAAGTAAAAGTAGCACAACACCAAGAGAGAGTAAACAGTTCCTTTACTGTCAAGAGGAGAAACTGAACTGTTACCCAGCAAAAATGAGTCATGTAATGGAGAGACTAGAGTAAGAGAGATTTTGGACCACAGCTAAGATGGGCAGCTTTCTCATCAAAGTCAGAATGCTCAGAATCATGTAAACTCATCTGAGGTGTAGACAACAGGTTTTGTACTGCTAACAAAATAAAATCACCCTTGACACAATGAAGGGCATCCTGCAATAATGTATGTCCGTGTCAGGACTTCAACTCACAAATCTAAGGCAGCAATTCAAAGCCCTTCAGTGTTGCCACAGGGAACCCAAAGTATTTTTTTAAGCTGCAACTCTGCTCTATGTTACAAGAAAGAGAATGACAGGGGACAGACAGAAAACTGTTGTCTTATCTAGAGCAGGCTTCTAGCATAAAAAGACAGCAACAGAAAATAATCTATGCAAACAATACAGACACCATTTTCTCATGAAACATCAATGAGCCAGTGAGATAAACACAACATCTGTACAAACCCAACTGACCCTTCATACCCAGCCATTCTTTCAAATATACCTCCAAATCACTCACATGTTGATACTTGGAAAAGGAGCTATCAATTTTCCAGGTTGTACTGGTTTAAAGGTAAACCAGCAGGGGAAGTGAAACCAACTCCAAAAGAGATTGCAAGCCAGAATTACAATTCAATAAAAAGATTACAAGTACAACAATGCAGAGGAAAAATCCATTTGCCCCACAAAAACTAATGCACAACCCAGCACCGTGGAGCACAAACAGAATGGAGCTTACCAGCCCCTGTGCCAAGCACCATGTAGCCTCCCTTAGTACAAAGTAAAAGGAAAGAGAAAACCTGTTGATGAGGATGATGGCCACAGTCTGGTCAAGAGTAGCAGTCACAACCCTGTTGAGGTCCCAGTCCTCATCTGGATCCCACAGGTAGTCCCAAAAGTCCCAAATCCCCAAGTTTATATATGCTTAGGCTCAGATAGGAATGCCCAATACCTCCCCCAGGGGAGGAGTTTCACAATGGGTGATTTACTCTACCAGTCATAGGATACTCCTTAATAGCCCATTAGCAGACATGACCTCTCAGGGTGGGTGTGAAGGTGCTAATGACTCCTGCTCCCCAGAGGGAAGTTATCACACCTGAGTTATTGGTGTGAAGACAGGAAAACTTCCTTGTCTCACAGAGTTCCTGAACACCCAACTTGTAGCCTGAGGGGCCAGGTGTGCCCTGGGCAGCTGCTGCAAATGATCCTTTGTTAGCAGTCCCTGAGAAATGGCATAGAAGGTGCAGAATACCAAGCTCTGGCCACACCCACACAGTGACAAACTGATCCCGGCCACTGTAACCAGGATGCAGGTACATTGGTACAATGATACCAAGAAAAAGAGGACACTTCTTTTCTGAAGCAAGATAAGCAAAGATAGCACAGATCTGACAAACTACTTATTGATATCTGGTACAATATTGAGGCGTTTTTAATTTCAAAAGATTAAGCAGCAAAAATACTTTCTAAGCAATGAGGTTGACTTAAGAATGGGCAAAGCTGAACAGACAGATAAAACTACTAAGATTTTTAAAGAGGTCTGCAAAAGCAAATAAAATGGGCAATAATGTGTTCCCAGATAGAACATTGTGCATAGTTCTAGGTAGAAGTAACCTGTTCCAGGATCTGATACTGTAGCTGGGATTGCAGTAACAGCACTACTCCAGCTCACAAAGATGGAAGAGGAACACTTGCCAATATGCAAACTAAAGCACTCTGAGAACTGTGGGGTCACGTAAAGATCTAACTGTTTTGGGGAAAAAAGACAGACTTACATTCCATCAAGAGATGAATATAGATACAGTCAGCACAAAAATGAAGCAAAATCACTACAATGAAAGATGGTGAAATATTCTTGAGATTTAAGCACCAGCTCTTAGAAGAGACATAGACCAAACAACAGCTATTGGAGAGAGCACTCCATCCAGAACTGCAGTGGAGCAGCTGCCAGGGATTTCCTGCAGTTCCTGGAGACACGCACTCCTGCCACAAGTAACTTGTTTAGAGAACTATATGGTAATAAAGCATGAAAGAGCTACAATTCTAAACTGAGAGGAAAATATTCTCCGTTGCTAAGGGAAGTCAGGGCTTAGTTAATTCATCACTTTTTTCAAAGTGGATACACATATGTATGAATGCAGAATATGCCTCATGATGCACATTCATGGAATGATTGCTATATGAATTGATTAACTCCTTTCATAGACAAGATCTTCATATTTAGTTTTGCTATTTAGGTTCTAGTAACCACCATTCTTGATTAGTGTGGGGAGATGTTCCTTCTCTACCTTTGGGCAAAGCCTGGGACTTAGCAGCCCAGCACATGGTTTGGTAATAGCTGATCTGGATTATTTTTCTGGCTTCTTATGCAGGTGACATTTAGCCACTGAGTTGTTCTTACTGATGTCCCTTCTTTAATTCAGTCTTCACAGACACAGACAAGAATTCTTCTGCATATTGCATTTTGCAAATATGCCAGCTTTAGGTAACAATTTACCTATTTCTGGGATAATGAAGTATCATCTAGTGTAGTGGAAAGTCTAATGCACCAGTACCGTGATGTCTCCAAATATTTTTGGTTGCTAATCTCAGATATTCACTCCCCGGCAAAATGTACACACATCACAAATATAACTACAGTGTAATGGCAACACTTGTTTTCTGCCTTCTCGGTACTGAGGAGTTTGAGGCTCAAAATAGTGATGTGCTTACTGCATGGATAGTATTAGATAGACAGATGGTACACTGTTCTCACTTTGTAATCATACAACCCATATTTCCATAGACCTACATAGACAAACACAGATCACCTACTGCCTGGTAGTCAGCATGTGAATACAAAAGGTTAACTTGTTAGGCATGCCCTGGTAATTGGAGAATTGTCAAGTGTTTTCTGCACTGCTGAGCACATTGGTGCACGGTCATTATTTTCTAGGGTTTTAAAATATATCTTTCTCTTACTCTTTTAATAACTTGCTGGAATGGAGAGATGTAACAAACTGGTGTGCATACCAAAGAGACTTCCTTCTCTCTTACTGCTTACATATACACAACTTGGAAAGTCATACTCCTCTCATGTGTTGTAGTTGTTGCCTTAATTAGTGGCATGTCCTATAAACGAGGTCCAGTTTTCAGGGGAATTGCCACATTTCCTTTGAGGCTCTTTCTAATACAGGCTTGTGGTTTAAGTGTCCTAGTTTGTTCTTTGTTATTTTTTTTTGCATTAAAAAATTCAATTCACTTTGTAAGTAATTCTCAATAGTGGCTGCAGTGATATCACTGTTTGGTTTAAGCACCTTTTTCCACTTAACTTTGCCAGGATTTCTATCCCAAATGTGTAAGCTTTGTGGCAGTTGTTTTGGTCCCTTTGTAGCTAAGCTTATCTCCATTTGATTTCTATTTCCCTGTTTCTGGAATATTACCTTTATTAAACTTTTGGTTTCTTAGACAAAATATGAAACAAGCATTGTAGAGGTGCATAGGGAAATGCATTGTATAAAAAAAGGAGTATCTTCTTATGCAGACATGAAGAAACTCTTTGTCCGGGAATTCCTGAGATTTACAAAGAAAACAAAACTCTGCAGTTTCTGTCCACGCTCACTCTATTGGTTTTGTTGGAGTTTCTCCAAATAAAAAATTGAATTTTAACATTGGGTTATTACCCAGAAATATGTTCCCAGGGCTTTACATAAAGGTTTTCTTAATTCCCACTTCTCTGAAATAGTCTTGTTATACAAGCCTCAAAAATGCTCAAACAGAGCACTGGAAAGACTTGGTGAGGTGTTTTTGAGGTCTTTGATTTTTTATGTTACCCTGTGTACAAGTTTATCTAATCAGATGGTGATTTCAGAAGCCTGGATCCATCACAGTGGTTAACATCAACTAAGGTTTGCAGAGTCTTTCCTTTCATCTCTCTCAGCTTGTCCTGAGACAGCAGTTTCCAAATTGATCCAAAGCAGCTATTCCTGGAATGACTACAAGGAATAATGATGATTGGGCAGAACTAATTTATTATTCTCATTGTTTTCTGCATGGTCATCTCTTTTCTATGGGTCTCTATGGTGTAAGGAAAAGATTTGATTCCTGTTTAAAAAAGAAAAAAAAAAATCACACTGATTTCTCTAGATGCCGATGCAGGTTCTGTGCCCCATTTTGGCCATAACTTTGTCAGGTTCCTGATCACAACAATAAGTTCATTGAGCAATACAAAAAAGTTTGAATGCTGAGAGCTGTAACAGTTGATTAACTGACAAATGAATCCTTAGTTTTTATGTTCTTCAAAAATTTTGTACTATAGTGTTGGGAGCCATTCAAAGTTTCAGTGTTTTGCTGGCTAATGAGAGCTTTTTATGGTTGTATGGTTGTGTGTATGTGATGGTATGGACCAAAGACAATTATCAGCCTTGTTAGTGCCTCTGAGTCCCATCTGTATTTTGCAGCACACAGCTCTCATTCTCTATTTGTCTTTTGTAGGAAAATGTTTTAATTCCTACTGGAATTCCTACTGTGAAATCACTTTTGGAGAAGCAGAAAAACTGATACTGATGCAGAGACTAATGCATCTGCCTTGAGGCTATTCTTTGTTTTTCTTTTTCTTTAGCACAGCCAGCCTGGCCCAGCAAAAGGGAATAGGATGTTAGAGAAGGTACATGGTTTCTTCATACTTTTGTTTTCATAAACAAACAAAAAAACTACTGAAGGATCAAACTCCTCCAAGTATCAGCATTTAAACTAGTTGCCAGCTATCTGACACTAAAACCGAGCCTTCTTGTTGAGACTCAATTTCTTCAACCTTCTTTTGCAACCTGCAGTACTAACTGGTGCTCAACCTACATGCTGGACTAATTTCATTTTATATTTGTTTCCACCAGCAAAGCCTTTCCCTATCTTCAGTAAATTATTTAGTCCTTTGAATGGATGGATGATCATTAATACGGATTCTTACTAAGCCTCTACATGCACATACAGAGAGGGATATATTTACAATGTGCAATTACTTTCATTTTACTTGATGGAGTTATAGAGTGATCAACTGAGACATGACAGTGTGTGCATGTTGTAAATAATTCAAGAGTGAAAGAAGCTGCATGAGCCTTCAGAATAAATATTGCACATCACCCGATATCAGATAGACATTTGATTTGCTTCCTTAAAATTCCTCAGGTAGCAAAAGAGATGTGACTGAGAAGTTTAAAAGTACAGTTGAGCTAGAGCTAAAACATTTTCTCTCCCTCCCTCAAAATCTGCTTCTCAGCAAAGCCTTAGTCTTGACTTGCTAAACAGCATTATATTTTTGAAACTGTGATGATGCCTTAGTACTTTTGAGTTCAACAGAAAAATCATGAGAAATCATACTTGTCAGATATTTTATCAAGGCAAAGAAAAGAATCTCAGCATTTTGGATTCTGTTGAAATGATTTTTGGTTGTGGTTTTTTTAACAGCCTAAAAGTAAGAAAAGTACCAGTTAGGATATTTACCTGTTGTCAAGTTAGCATTTGAAAATCACTGGTGAGCGTGCCAATGCTCAATGTCTTTTGGTCACAAGTAACTCAGTGTAATCCCTTTCACAAAGCTCCGAGCCAGAGACACTGTCTCAGGGACAGCAAAACATAGTCTGGATTTCATGTAACTCTACTCACATTAATTAGTTCATCTGCCTGTTCAAATGTGGGAAAAAGTATCAGGCCTTGGACATGACTATTATTTTGTGTGTGACTTTTAAGTGTTTTTTTTTTCTGGATGACTGGCTTGTGCAGAGACTTGATGATGAGCTGAAAAATTTTTCTTTTCTTAGCACTTGGTCTAAGGACCATCAGAGTCAGTGAGCAACAACTAAGAAAAGCAGAAAGGTAAAGATATTTTTTTTAAACATGAGATTAAACTGGTCTTCATTCAGAGAGGGTACTTGATATAAACATTAAGGAAGGAGTAGTGCTTACAAACTTCCTAACCACCACAAACCATGCAGCAGTGCAAATCCTGAAATCTGGGGATTGCTGCATTCCCACCTCAAACCAGTGGCATCACAGGATGCCTGCCATGGCAGCCAACACAGCCACGGCACATGGCAGAGTAGGCTGTGCCAGGCACAGAGCAAAAGGAAAGCAGGAGGCAGCCTCACTCTGAAGATTCTGATCTGGTCTGGGGGGGAAAAACTAAAACAAAGCTGTCCCCTTTCACTTGGTTTTCTTGGCAAAGTCACAGCTAAGCCTCTGGAGATTTAGTGGGTTTACTTTGCATATAATAAAAAAATCATTAATTATGGTTAATTTAAAAACTGAAAACAAATTTTAAGGCTAGTTAAATCTTCCAGAATTCTTGCTTTTTTTTTTTTTCTTTTATTTCTTTTCAATTAATTTGTTAGGGTTTGGAAGGCTAAGGTAGGAAATACAGTTCAGTTACACAATAGCTTGCTATGAAACATTCACTTCAGTGATCTGATTTATTTCCAGCCTATCAACCATCTTGATAGTTTGGGCAGGAAAATTACAATAGATTTCCAACAGGGAGAAAAAAAAATTGCATAAAACACAGCCCACTTCTCTTCCTTTGCACAGTCAATGCCAACAGCATAACCAGTTCTATGAGACTCCATCAGTCACAAGGCTAAATGCAACTTTTTTAAATGATTCTGAAACGGACAGCAGATCAGTTTTCTCCACACAGACATTTATTTAGCAGTACTGTTATGCTATTCTTTTGTGTGTGTGTGCATAGAAAGAATTGCATAAATTCTCTTTTCTCAAAACTGTGGCATGAATATATGTTATGTTGACCATTACAGCCCATCTGATGCCCTGATGCTCTCCCAGCCAGTTGTGAATTGGCCTTGCTTCCATGTGCTCCCAAGCCAGCTGGGTATGGGGAGGATCTGTTCCTCAAGATTTGCTGGTAGGAAGGTCTTGCCAGTGTTCCAATCCTCAGCAGACCAGTTCCCTCATGCTCTCCTCACAGTCAACTTAGGTTGTGGGCTATGTGGGTATCTCATTTGCCATCTGACCCTCTGTGCAACATTTCGGGAGGAAGGTGCTCTCAACAGTGCATGGTTAAATCAGTGTTTCAGGCTCATAGGATCTGGCCTGCCCTTCTTCACCTCAAGGTGTTCCTGATGTGCAGTGGCAGCTGTTTACCCACACAGAGTGGACTTCCAAGTCTCTGAGCAAGAAGCTCCACCAGTAATGCTTCCATCTCCTTGTGGATCCCTGTGAAAAAAACATCCATTGTTTCAAGGAGAAAGACTTGGGAGGAACTGAAGGTCAGTAAAAGCTCAGTTGGTCCCAAGGGTGACCTTTTCAGCAGGTTCTGGGCAAGAGAGGGCCCAAGGGAGGGCAGCTGTGGCATGGATACTGCAGGCCACCCTGGGCACCAGTGGACAGGAGCTCAGCATACAAGTCAAACTAGAGCTGTTGGTTTGCTAGAGGTGTATTCCACCCTGCAGTCTACAATTACGATTTTTTTTCTAGTGGCCACTGATAGTAGGAATGACTCTTCTTTTAATCATCAAGATAATTTTCAGCGCCAGGAAGAGGTTTTAGACATCTCCCAGGACACATCCTTTGCCCACAAGCAAAAGTACGATGGTTTTAAATAAGATATAAAGAGTTATGAAGAGCAAATAAAGCCCAAATCTCTAATGGTCTGTTTCTGGATCTGTTTGAGCAGAACATTTTGTGTGGCATATTTAAATGTTTTAAGTGTTTCTGTGGTCAATTTGCTGATGCCTGAAGTGAATATGATATTCATTACAGAGGTTTATTTGAGATTTTCTTGGCCAGAACACAGCTGAGACATTGGATTTTCCCTTGTTATCTCCGCTACAGACAACAGAGAGTTCAGCAAAGCTAAGGCTGAAAAAGTCACAGGAAAATGTTTTATGTTGTGAGCACAGGCAAAAGCCATGAGTTGCTCCTTCCCATGCTTGAGAGAGGTAATTATGGTATTTCAGGACATACAGTGACAGATCGACAAAGGTATGCTTTTATATTTATCCACAAGTATAATTTAATACCCACTTCTGAGCAGAATGGCTCTGTGTATTCATTTGCATAATTGGAAGGGGCTTGCCATATCTAGCTGCATTTTTACTTCCAGTAATCCTAATATTTTTCCCATAGTCTGATTAAGTTTTGCAAGTGTCTTGGGTCACAACTCTCCAAGGTTCACAGCTCACTGCTAGCAGTAGGAACCTGGTGTTTCTGACCTTTAACAGTACCATTTCAGTTGCCTGACCTTCCCGAAAAGTAACTCTGGTGGTCATCTCCAAAGTGGTGTTATCTCTTGTGTCAAAAAGGACTTTAGCTACTGAAAAGTTTGCACAGGGAAGTTTTATTTTCTTGTCACAAAGGTGTCCTCTTGTCACTTATAAGTAATAAGTACAAGCAGATGCTCAGCAACAGCCCAATTAATTATCCATTTTTTAATTTCAAGTTACCCCAAAGCATGTCTCTGGATTTACTGATAGATGACTTACTTTTATGTTTAGCTGCCTCCTCACTCCATTGTTTCCATGGTAACCCCTCTGAAACATTGCTTCTTTCTGAGGAGATGAAATGTAAAGTGGCTGGAATATTTGAGTGTTTAAATATTTAAATGAAAACAACAGAAAAACGGTGGAGTGAGTCAGACATGACAGGTAGGTGACACCCACAACAGCTGCTATTAAATTGGACCATGGGGTAGCACTACCTTTGCTGTTCTACTGCAAACTGCAAAGAGCAGCCAGCTGAGAGGAGCTGTGCTGGACCCGGGCTATCCTGGAGCTGAGAGGCAGCTGAGCACACTTATGATCCAGGCTAGCTGCTAACCCCTGCAAAGAGTTAGGAATAGCAAAGAAGTTAATTTGCAGGAGTGCTGTATTCATTATTTGCCAGTGATAAACATTTCTTGTTGAAATTGGCAATACCTACAAATTTTATTGGTATTTTACTGTGAAGTCCGTTAAGAAGTTAACATGGAAATACTGTAAAAAGTGGTCCTGCCAATGCTTGAAAAGACACCAACATTTGATTTGATGATGTCTTTTCATTATTGGTAATGAACAGGAGTTCTGTGGGTTGGAGGAGCCATGCTGCAGACACGGCCATTTTTGTAGACTTGAAGGGAGATTTTATGAAGGACAATTTTCTTAAAGTCCTGCAGCTTTGGCGATGTCTCTCTCCCGCTACACCAACCCTTTTCAATTCACAGTACAAGACTTGATCTTCAAAGTGGATGTAGTGGTGATTATTTCCCCAGTCTACTTTGTTTCACTCACCCTCCTGATCCACTTTGATTAAGGTTCCCTTTGCCTGCTCCCACAGACCACTGTGCCTAGCCTACTTGCTTAGAACCATCTCTGGTTCTTGTGTACCAAAGCTCTCTCATCCTTCCCTGAAACGCCTCCTTAGACAAATACCTTTCCCCTCACTCTTCTGAACCTAGACTCTGAACCAGCTTTCTCTGTTCTCCCTCTCTAGTAGGAACATGCTGGGGGGCAAATTAACCTTCCTTTCTTATCTTTTTAACACAAGACAATGTGAAACAGCAATGAAATAAATGCCCTGAACTCCTCATACAAAACACTCCATTGAGCATTGTTCCCACTCACTTGATTTCTCTGATTGCCTTTCCCTCTAGACTATCATTTTACATTATTTTATACACTGAATTTATCTTCCCAGGGCAAGGTTGTTTTCTTACTGTCTATGAAAGAACCTGTTTTCTACTAACTTTACAGAAATAAATGGTAAGAATAGTCTTCCCCATCTCTTACTAACAGTTATGATTCCTCTTAGCTTTAATACTATAGGTTTTCAATAAAATAAACTTTTGTTTTTGAAAGTCTGTGGTCAGATGAGGGGAAAAATTCCCAGAACTCCCCAAGCTCTGCTCACTAACAGTGTTAAAAAAAGATGCCAGCCAAAGTAGGAGGTGTAAATTTTCTTAACGTTATTCATCATCATTTTATTTTAAAAGCTTTGATAGGCAGTCAAACAGCAATTTCAGTATAAAAATGGATATTAAGTTTCAGAGCAAGCCCACTCAGCGTTAGGAAGAATTGATGTTGCCTTAGGAAAAGGGAATGAACAGGATGGCCTTTCCAGGTTCCTTCACACATACGTTCTACAACTCTCTCAATAAAGACAGTTCTCACCTTTTCAATATTGTTGTTTCAAGGACATCATTTGCCAGGGCATACATTTCTGCCCTTGCTTATATAGCATTTGAAGTCTGCAGTTGTTTTTTTCCACTGTCACTAAGGATGAATACTCTTCTTCTCTTCCTAATCTAATGAGGGAAAGGAGCTGCCCTATTGAATCTCTCCCAGCTACCCCAACAGGTAGCTTTCACTGAACCTCTTCAGCCTTCATGCTTTCAAGCACTGACATCATCTGAGGCTTTTTTTGTGTGAGAATTCTCCACAGCTTCCTCCTGTGTATTCATAAGATCACAGCAGCCTGTGGTTTGGGCTAACAACACATAGCTGTTGAAAATTTTTCTCACCTTAATGAATCAATTTTTGCTTAGCTAATGACTCTTCTCATTCTGAGGGACTAGCAAAGGGTTTTGGAAACAGATCCCAGTAGGTATGAAGGCTGAACAAAAGTGTGGTTGATTGAGGTGTGTGAAGATGTCTCCTCAGTAGCTGTTTTGAACTTCACTTATTTCACAGACATAAAAGAACTACCTGAAAGAAAACAAATGGAGAGCATTTTATGGAACTGAATTTAGTTTCTTTATCTGAGAGAGGAATGAGATTATGGAGAGCAAACAAATGTGTTGTATAGTGATGGAAAAAAGTGCTGTGATTAGCCTGCAGAGCTTTGGCCAGCCCCAATCCCTTGTGTTTAGCATGATGTCAGCCAACCTCATTCCTTACAATTACAGGTAAGCACAACCAAATTTCCCAAATGCTCTGGGAATGGGGCTTAGAATCAATAGTAAGCTCAAACCCATGTGTAGATTTGAAGAGGAGGAAAGAATTTTCTTTACAGAGAGAGGAACAAATGAAAAATTTGCACTGGGCCTAGAAGATCAAGAGGTGAGGAACAAAGTCATGTAGAAAACACAGGGAAAGCACAAGGGAAGCAGAGAAGTAGGCAGCAGAGAAAGTGAGTGTGAGAGCAGAGAGGACTAGAAAATCACTGTCAAAATGAAAACACAGTGCAATCAACTGACACTAGGATTCAGTGGAGACAGCAGACTTGAGAAGCTGGAAAAGACAGAATGGTATGTGTGTAGGGGAGGATATACTGTGTAACAGCCCCTGCAATTTAACCCCCATTTCCATATGTCTTTATGTACGTGCATGAGTTCTTCAAATCTGGCAAGCATTGAAACAACTGCCTATACCCCTGAGAAACCTAGTGGGCATTAAACATAGATCTGTGATGAATTTGGAGGCTTAGACAATACTGATTTAAGGTGGAAAATATTGAGGTTTTTCTAACAAACTCCCCTTTAAGGTAGATGTTAATTGAAACCTTATGGGCAGAAGAACGCATTGACTACTACTGATATGCACAATGTCTCTCATCCTGTCCTGCAAGAAGACATTCTGGCAGACTTAGAGAAATAAACAGAGTCAGTGTACCTAAATTGAAATGTGTTAACAGCACATGTGGGACATCAGGAGTCAACTGATCCTATTTTCTTGTAGCTTAAAGGAGATCACATCAAGTGCTTACATCTGGTTGGTATCTTTTATTCTTACTGTATGGCAGGAAGATTATATACATCACTTTGACCTCCTTCCTGGGCTTATGTGTGGTTGTTTATGGCATGTAGAACACGAAGAATTCTTGCTTGTAACATCTCTACATACTGTGGGAGAATGACATTATTTTTGATTGACTGTTAAACTCCCAAGAAGGGTCTTGGTGAGTGTGTGGCTCCTAGCTAAGCATTGAATCTAGGGTGTAATCACAGATGCTCATCAGAAATCCAAGTAGAATTAGTCAAGATTATTAAAGAGAAATCAGCAGCAGGAAGACTGCAAGATGCAAAACACAAGGAAGGAGTCAGATAAGATAAAGGAAAATGTGGTTCCATATTACAATGTGAGGCTGACTTCTTCACAGTGTTTAAATTTTGGTTCATTTAAAATTTGATGGAGTTAGTTGCAGCCTTGGAAGCAAAACAAAGGTCTGAGTTAAAATACAGAAATAACTCTCCATTAAAGAAAACTTTTGTCTCAGAAGCATGCAAAAGTGTAATGTGTAATACAACTGACAACTGTCTACAAGAACTGGAAAAAGGATGGGACATAAAAATCTGAGAATACGTGGAAAGACACTGAGGATCTTAACACAGGGATGAGTCCTGCATACTACAGTTGGAGCTTCTCTGTAAATACAGTGGTCTCAGTTCAGGATTTACCCATCACAGGGACTCTGGTCAAACCCTCAGTGTTGATGACAATAATGGATCTGCTTTCTAAATTCTGAGCATGGTTCAGCAAAGCACCTTTCATCAGTGCTTAAAGAACCATATGTATATATATATACACACACACTTAAGGAGCTATCATGGCCTGAATTACAGTTCAATATTTAAATATTTATGTGCTACTATTTGCTTTCTGTGAGCTTGTATTGTCAAGTCACATTTGTGTGTCCTCCTTTTCAAGGGACTGGGTCATAAATAAGCACAGGATTGCTTCCTCCTTGACAGTCAGGTGATTATGGACAGCACCCAGCTAAGGTTCTCTCCATGGCTCCTCATAAGAACCACCTGGACCAAATGGCAAAGGCAGGATCCTAGGCTCTTCTCTCACCAATGCCTTTCCTCTCAGTTGAAGTTTTATGGCTTTTGGGAGATTTTCTTGTCTTTTTTTTTTTTTTTTAAGAGAATACTGTTGGCTTTTCTTTGATACTATCTCTTGTCCTAAGGCATCAACAGGACAGTGGGATTGATACAGGGATACTGTTTATATCAGTTGGAAAAGCTGGACTTTAAAAGGCTCCTATGGCTGGCTGAGTGCCTGTCACAGTCACCTCCTAATCATCTAGGCTTCTCAGCTGATGCACTCGCAGCTCTTCTGTGCTGGAACAATCTTCATGGACAACTAATAGGGCCTCAGTTTCCTGTTGGCCTGCTGTGCTGCTGCCTTTTCCGCTCCTTTTAGGGGGTGCCATAGAGAATTAATCCAAACATACTTCTCCTTCAGCTCTCAGCAGCATCAATATTTTCTTCTCAGATGAGCTGCTTTCATGGATCTCTGGTGAGATGCTTCCTAATTCAAAGCCTTTGGCTGTTACTCAGTTCAAAATACTAATTGTGCTTGAGATGAAAAACAAGCAAATTTGGCGGTACTAGATGAAACTAGCACTAGTATGTGCTTCTAGTGAGACATTTTGGTGTAGGACATACACAAAAGTTAAATGATCACAATCATAAGCGCAGTAATAAGAAGGATTGTTTCTTGCATTTGGCTTAAACACAAATGCTATTTAATATTTTCTACACTTTGGGTTTGGTGTTTAGTTGTGTTTTTTTTGTTTGTTTGTTTGTTTTAATGAGACTATTAATGGAACACTCTGTTGAATTTATATACAATTGTCCTGGTTGCAGTAAGAGATAGCAATATTTTAAGATTTAAAAAATGAATGCAAATTTATGTAATGCCACCTTAGGCAGAAAGCCTCTCTTTTGCCCCTGACACTGTATCACAATACCCTCATACACAGCATGGATGTCTTAAATCAGATGGAAGTGTTGGGACATGGTTGCAGTAAGAACCTCCATGTGAATGGCTTGAATGTACTCAGACCCTCCAGGCACTGGTCCTGACTGCTGTTGGGGAGAGGTAACTGGAGCCGAGTTCTGCAGCACACCACTTCCTTTTGAGACATCCTGCACAAAGAGTTCCCTGACACATTTGACAAAAGCCCATACCAAAATAAAAGTGATTTGGAATTCTGTTCTGAAAGTTTAGTATTCAAGAACGATTTTGAGGCTGCCCTGTGATCACCAGACTGATTAAAAATGCTAATCAGAAGCTTGTATGATTAGGAGATTAGTACTGTCTGAACTTTGATCTGCCTCATTTGTGTACACAGGAGAGGGAGAGACACACACCATCATGGGTAGAAGACTTTTTCTGTGTAAGTGATTCACAAAAGATCTCTTCACTTTTTTTGGGTTTTGTTTCTTGCTTTCAGTTTCTCAAAGGGAAGGCCTCAGGGTTTCTATAGTCACTGTTACCTCTGTAACCTTTAATACAGATAACTTTTTAACAGAGAGAAAAAGGAAAAAACCTCTGTCAGAAAAGACAATATTATAATTGCATTCCTGTTACTAACCATGTGCTTTGGTTTGATCCATGTGATGTTCATAGGACCCGACAGAATTAATGAAAATCCCTCCCATGTGAAACTCAGGATCTCTAACAATAGTTCACTTCCATGGTTTTTGTGTAAACAACCCATACACACAAATATGGCATACCTGTGAATCACAGCTTTACTTGCAGACCCAAATTTACCTCAATTCTAACAAACTTTGCATGGCTTAATATCAGTAACTTTTCAGATCAGGAGTGCATGGCTTTGAAAATGTCTTCAGTGTAAACAGCAAGAGAATAAATGGTAAATATACAAATAACAAGCAATCTCCATCAGCTGCAGGAAGAGACCCAACCATCAGGATAGCCTCTCTGAAGCCACGGTCCCTATCAGTAAAGAATGGTCAGGCATTGGAACAAGCTGCCCTGGGAAGTGGCAGAATCACCATCCATGGAAGCGTTCAAAAAATGTGTAGATGTAGCATTTGTGGACATGGTTTAGTGGTGAATGTGTCAATGCTGGGTTAATGGTTGGACTTGATGATTTTACAGGTCTTTTCCAACCTTAACAATTCTATGATTCTAAGATTACAAACTTACAGGAAGTGGATAGTGAAAAAAACCAAATCTCTGCAATACCCTCCAGAGTCACCATCTTTCTATTGCTAGATAAAATCTTCATACAGAAAACTACACTATTGTCAGCACTGAACTCTTATTAAACACGAAAGAAGAGGATGGCAGACTGGTGTTCCCATTAGCACTTGGGATGGAAGCAGAGGCTTTAGTCCCAGAAAACAGGCGATGGAAAGGCATGTGAAGAATTAGCTCTCAAGTATTATGACAACTAACAGGGTATGAAGTGGCATCTCTACTGACATAGCCAACCAACACCTTCACTGGAGCTTAAAAGTCTTCAATGAATAAAACCCAGTCCACTTCAAATAACAGTGCTGAAGACCTTCAGTTGCCTTTATCCAGATTCCAATGTCTCTGCATCTAACTAGCCTGTAAGTTCTTTTGGTCAGGGGTGGCTTTCAGCATTCTGGGTTCAGAATGGTGAGAATTCTCGTTTCAACTGTGGGTTTTCCTATGTGGCTATGGAGACAAATAAAGGGATATAATTTGACTTGCAATCTTCTCTATTACCTTTTTTGTAGTAGGCAAGAGCTTTCAGTGTTACTCTTCCTCTCTCAACAGCTATAAAGGGAATGAAAGAAAGGAGACTGGAGCACATCTTAGTGCCATTCTTCCAACATACAATTTTCCTGCTTTAATGTAAATCAGAAAGTTAAAAGGCTCATCAGAGCCTAGGTGACCCTGGAGCCTGAACAGTTAAGGCACACAAGTTTCTGTAGCTACATGCATGCAAGCAAGCAACAAGGTTAACACAACTGCTTCTGTTTGGTTCCCCAGCTTGAGTAATGTCTTTCTCACTTGAGACAACTGGCAGTCTTCAGCATGAATCTGGAGCAATTTCACATGCAGCATGTGCCACAGCATTCTGAGCATTGTGCTGCTGCATCTCACTATAGCAGACAGAATTCACAAGCAAAATTAAAAAACACATTTGAACAATGATGGGAAGGCAGAGGATTGGTGATACTTTATTTCTGATGATTTGGTTTTGTAGGCAGGATATTTGTATTGTAATTATGAACACCGTTAGAAACAATGCCAGTTATGAAGCGTAGTATGTTCTAAAGCACATGGACAAAGATCCAGAGGGAATCACCTGAAAGGCCTCCTGTTGTAAACCAAATGCTGTATCGAAAAGAAGATCAGATGAGTTAATCCCATTTTGCCTACATGCCCTTCCTTACATGCACAGCATTTCTGGGAGGAATACAGAACCGATGCCTGGGCTATAGGAGGAAGTTCCCAGAACTGCTTTTGTTGGCTAACAGCAACCACTTAATTAATGTAAACATCAAATTTTAGTTAAATAAAGAAGTAAAATCCGCTGTGGCACAGTCTGGAACTAACCACTCTTTCACAAAATGGGTCATTTAATTTGTCGCCCTAGACATCACACGTTCGTTGCAGTGCAAACCGAGTGCAGAAGCGCCGTCCTCCCCATGGAAATCTGTCTCGAAGTGCATCTCCTGGAGACAGGTGGAAGAACCCCGTCCGTGCCCGCCGCGCCCCTCACCGCGGGCGCTTCCCCTGCAGCCCCGCGGGCTCTGCCTCCCTCCGACCCGCTCCAGCTCCTCAGGCCACCCCAGCCCGGTGTCCCTGCCCGGTGTCCCAGCCCGGTGTCCCAGCCCGGTGTCCCAGCCTGGTGTCCCTTCCCGGTGTCCCAGCCCGGTGCCCCAGCCCGGTGCCCTCCGCACGGGCAGCCGCCCGTGCGGAGGGCACCGGGCTGGGGCCCCGGGCTGGGGAGTGCACTAATTAATGCCCCACGCTCTTCTCCCCCCGTCTGCGGGGAGGGCCCACGCGTGTTGCCATGGGTGCCGGAGCATCACCCAGAAAGTTGCGGGCGATGGGCGGGGAGAAGGGGCCGAGTGTCCGCGGGGCGCCGCGCCGGGAGCCCGCGGGCGGCTCTGACGCCCCCACTGCCGCCTACCGATAAACTTCGGACTCGGCCGGACGGGCGCGGAGCCGCGTGGATGTGCCCGTGGCTGGGCGCTGACCCGCGGCCCGCCGCCTCCTCCTCCTCCTCCTCCTCCTCCTCCGCCACCGCCGCCGGCCATGGTGCGGGCAGGGCGCGGGGCTCAGCCCGGCCCCTGAGCGGCGCCTCCCCCGCCCGCCCTCCTGCTGCTGCCACCACCGCCACCACCTGCCTCTCCTCCGCGCCGCTGCCCTGCCCAGGCCCCGGCCATCGGCTCCTCTCCGCGCCGCCAGCCCGCCCGGCATGGAGCCGTCGGCGGGGAGCTGCCCGCAGTGATGCCCGCCTGCCCGCACAGCCCGCCGGCCCCCGCGCCCGCCCGCACGGAGCCGCAGGAGACGCCGCTCGCCCCGCCGAAGACCATGCTGCTCCTGCTGAGGAAAGTTCGCAAGAGGCGGGAGATGCTGCTGCAGCAGCTGGGCTTCATCTGCGCCATCCTCTTCTTCGCCTGGTGCATGTCCAGCCTGCTCTCCAGGGCGGGTGAGTGGCGGCTCCGGCGGACCCCGCAGGGCCGGGCGGGCGGCAGGGGGGCCCGGGGGGTGATACTGCTGGTGCTGATGCTGATGCTGCTGGTGCTGCCGCTGGTGCTGCCGCTGCTGCTGCTGCTGCCGCCGCCCCGGGACCCGCCGCGGGCTGTCCCCGCTGCGAGGCTCCCGGTGGGAGCGCCTGGGCGGGCGGGAGAGGCAGAGGAGCAGGAGGGGCAGGAGGGGCAGGAGGTCCGGGCTCCCCAGCCCGCCGTGCCGCTCGGGTCGGGAGCCCAAGGGGCATCACGGGCCAGCTCCGTGCCTGGCTGGGGACGACCCCGAAGGAGTTCCCCCCTGCCGCGGCATCGGAGTTGAGTTCTCTCCAGCCGCTTGTGGTTCCCGCTGGAACTTCGGGCCACCTTTCATTTTGTCCTTAGGTTGCAAACCTCCATCAGCTACAACTGCTTTTCAGTCTCACACGCACATCCAACATTTCTCCCCACGCCCCACTACAGCAGGAATTTGACAGAAAATTCTGCTTTTTCGGCAAGGAACAGAGCTAATCTCATGTTTTGTAGAGAGCGTGTTATATAGAGTCTTTTGCATCCTTTGTGCAAGTGCTGTGTTGGTAAACTGATGCATTTATAATTAACCCCATCATTCCCATATGTTGGCTGGTGTGTTTTTTTTTTCTGCGTGCTGGCACAGTTTGGGCTGTAAGTGTGCAGCTTCAGGCCCTCTTCATGCAATATGCTTTGCATCCCTCAAATGCAAATTCTAAGGTTGCTGGGACAGCACTTGGGTATCTAGGTAGGGCTGCCAACAGTCCTTGAGGATTTAAGAACAAAGTCAACTAGCGCAGATCTTATGTCTACATTTACTATGAGAAAATCAGATTTCAGCACAATTAGGATGGGTCATCTGCTTAAATTAGAGCTGAAGTTCAAGTGTGTGCTTTAGGGAAGAAAAATCTGCTGGAACTTGTCACACTTGGTAATACTCTTGTGCTTAAATCATTGCCTGGGTTGTTTGAGCTATATCTAGGATGGCAACAAGCCATCCATATAAGAATTCAGCATCTTAGACCATATTAGCATATTGCTCATCTTAAAACTTTCAACTTGTTTTTCAAATTGTAGATTTAGAGTATACTGTTGCTTTCTTTATTTTGAACTCTTTGTCATGCCTATGTTTGTTTTTTTCTTGCTCCACCTATTTATTTTCATAAACCTACTGGTTTGTGAAAACAAGTACTGGAGGTATGAATATGTTTGTATAGTTTGAATGTGTTTTGTGTTGAAGCTGCTTTTCCAGAACTTTTTTAGGTTTACATGAAAAATGCCATGACTAATGAAAGTTTTTAATCTCCTGGGTTATCAGCTAAATCCCTCATAACCTAATTTTTGATGGTATGCTGCATCAGGTAGTTTTTTTTTTCAGTTGGCTAATTTACAGTACATATTATCCATAAACATTGACCATCTGTTCTCTATGTTTCTTATAATTGTGGCTCAGAATATTTTAGCAAATGCTCTAAAAAAACTAACTTCCAAGCTAGCTTTTTTTCCCAAGAGTCACTGTAGCAAAACACAAGCATTACAGGATGACTGAATATAAACTTTAAGATCAGCTGTGGAAGAATTTTTTGTTGTTATTATAGTATGTTCATTTGAAATGGATAAGATTGAGATGGAAGTGATTTAATTAAGAGGTTCTATTCTTTCTTTGATTATTATAATTGCATGCCTTACATTATCACAAGTGTTCCTGTACTCGATTTAGCAGGTTTCATTGAAAACTCTTCTGGAATATGACTTGAGGCAAAATCTCTGTTGACTTCTAAAGAAGTTTGTTTTTCTTAAGACTTCTAAGGATTCACTGCGCAGTTACTTTCCATTTTCTTTGATGAGTTAGGAAGGATTCAGTATTATCAAGTATGCCTAACAGTGGAAAGTTCAGCCTCTAGACTCAGGATAAACTGAAATGTAACTGGACCACATCCGTATGAATTTTAATTTTTTTGCGCAAGGAGTAATGTGGTATGTTCAAGTGCAGATGACTACATCGAAGCGTGATTGTTGCTTGTATCAGATTGCTGGGCTGGTTTCATCTACAGGAACTAAGTGTTGTCTTTCACAGGTACAGGCTTCAGCATTTGCTTGCTGCAGAATATTTCTCTGTTGTGGGTCACAGCCAGGTGTTCTGATGGCCAGAGCATGATAACAGCTCGGATACTGCACCTTCATAGCTAGTTAGACCCTTTGGAGGTAGGAGCACCCAGCATACGTCTGTTGGCACGTGCTCCAGTCACGCCTCGATTTGTGCCATGCTTACATTCTGATGGTCTGTCCTTGCTCCTCACTAGTGGGTGCATACAGTCCAGTTAGGATCATGTAGGTAAAAATCGGCATTAGTGGGCATAACCTCTTTCTATTTAATACAGGAAGAGAATCAAATGTTGCAGACAGAGGCATTGTATCAGAACTATGGAGGAACAGAAGGTTGATGGCATCACCTAATGGGACACATGAAGAGAAGAACTGTACAGAGCCAGGTAAGATGAGGAAACTTTGCGATGTCTTCAAAGCCCTTGATGTGTATTGGGTGGTGTTGTTGTGACCAGGCTCCAGTGGTATGTAAACATGAATGTGTTAAACGTAAAAAAGCCCCAGGACTATTCTGTGAAGAAATAAGGTTTATTGTGCTAGGTAGTGACTTGACTTTACCAAAGCCAGAAGTTAATGTTCAGATAAAAGAATGTTTTGGGGGTCATTATGAGACTAGTGCTGTCAATTTGATTTGTTTAATTTTGTTTCTTTTGGTCCTTATTAATTTCTGTCTAGCTCATGATGTATGTATTGCACAAGTAATGAGAGGTGTGCTCTTCTTGAAACTATGGGTAGCTAAATGTGCTGTGTTTGCGATGACATCTGAGCACACTAATTTGTGTTCATTACCATTGTACAGTTAACTGTGCTTAGCTAGTTTAATGATAAACTATGTATTCAGAGTCGGAATTTATACTGTGTGAAGGGGGATGATGAGGTAAGTGATATGGAAACCCTGGAATCCATTTTACCTCAGGATATCTGTCTTGGCCAGGCAATAAGAATTGATTGAGGGCAGAAATAGATGACGCATTTTAGTATCAGTGTTAGTCCACAATGCTTTCATCTTCCCATCTGTCTTTTCTGTGTGTATTTCCTTTCTCTTTCTCCTTGCCTCTCCGTGGTTTACGGTGTGTGGGAGATGAGACATTTTGCCAATGGCACTAGCCAAGTTAATTTGAAGTTGAGATTTTTTTTTAATATGACTCTTTGATGGCAATTGAGTCTGTGCCTTCTTGCAAACAGCAACAGCATGAGTTCTAGGATACAGTCAGCCTCAGGCACTAGGAGAGTTCAGAGCAGTACTCCTGCCCCTCACTTAGTATTCTTTCCTACTCCTCTTCTGTTTTCCTCCATGTATCTGGATACATCAATGTGATCATGTCTGAGCATGTACTTGGCAGCACACTTGGAGCCAAGACGACGGAGGCCCCAACACTGTAAGAAGTTAGATTAGAAAGATGCCTATCAAAGTTCTGATGGGAATTTCCATTCAGCATGAATGAGAATTTTTTACAATGACACGACAAAACCAACAAGAGAAAATGTATGATTGTATGTAAAATGGAATTTCAGAAGCAGTGATGAACTTCTTCACATGTTTAGAACAAACAGTTCAGCTCCTTCCATTCCTTTAAAATTGTAAGATTAGTTTAAGAACAATTGGAATAGCTAAATACAGTTGGGTCATTTTGATGTGCTTTCTGAAATTCAGGTCACTAAGATGCACTTTTCTCTGTGACCACAAGAGCTGGCCCAAAGGGAGGCCCAAATCTGCCTCAGGATGCTGAAGTTTTAAGAGCAATATCACAAGACTTGCATTAGACTAATTTCTAGTCGCAGTGATGCTATTAGTCTTTCTTTTAAAAAATGTTTCTTTTGTTAGAACACAGATTTACAGATCAAATCTGTCACAGAATTGCAACTGTAGCATTTTTAATAACTTCCTGTTATTCTGCAGTTATGTACAGCTTATCACTGTGTATCTTCTGCAGCTGAAGGGGGAATTGAGATGCTGCAAGAGTGGCTAGATGTAACATAGATACAAATAAAGGAAGCATCTGAAAATAGCTGAAATTGATGTTTGTGGGACAGGAATGGGTCTATAAGAACCCATTCTTGTTACTGCTCAGTAACCAGTTCTGTAGATCTGGACAATTTTTTTTGTTTGGTTGGTTTTTTTTGTGGTTGGTTAGTTTTTTGGTATTTTGGTTTTAGTGTGTGGGGTGTTGGTTTGCTTTTTTCCTACTTATATTTTCTTCATTCTTGTCTGGTAGTTGGGGATTGAGTTCTGGCATGTAATGAGAATAAGGTACAATGATGTAAAACCTATCAAAAAGGAGCAAGTAGCATAGCTCATCTCTATGGGAATGTAGCTTGTAATCACATGACTACAGAGAGAAAAATCCCAGAAAAGGTCAAGAGACTTGATGAAGATTGCATAGAAAATTGATGAGAGTGTGTGGATTTTCAGCTGGAATATGAATACACTGTTCTCTGTAGGCACCTTTATAAGATGTACTTATCCTTACCTATGCCATCTCTGTGTCTGCTTTAAGCACAAGGGGCCCTACAAATGCATGGGGGTGTGTATAGCATATAGTAGTTTTCTTATGTTATGTGGATGTTTTTCTATGTGTGTTTAGGATATAAGAACTTCATAGTACCCTGGAAAATGCGAATTCTTGCTGAGAGCCTGTTAATCCTTTGTGTCATTGCAGTGCTATTGCTGTGCTCCCTTTTTTATTAGCTTCCCACACAAGCCTGCAGTTTTACTTCCTTTTTCTCAAAGGCTTTCAACCAAGTTAATTTATTTACCACTTCACCCCATTTTCTTACTTACATGTAAGTGAAAAAAAATAAAAATCTCCAGTTGTTAGAAATTGCAGCTACAGAAGTTTATAGGACCATGAGATCCCTGCAGTTCATGACAGTCATAAAAAAGGCTCACCCTTTGAAATATATCTTTGGATAAAAACTCCATAAGCTTCTAGAAGTAGTGTTAGAAGCTTGCAAAAGCTGCTATCTGCTAGAAGCTCACTTAGCCTACACTGTCTGAGATAGTCTCATTTACTCATTGAAGTAGATAATTTTGTATTGTGTTCTCCTGGAAACATTGTTTTGGGGACCATTGTATCAGAACAGAAAAAACTCTGAAGTCTTGGCAATGCCAAAAAAAAAAAGAACCCTGAGGTTCTGACAAAGGAAAGAAAATACATATGTATATGTGTATATATGTAACTAGAGGAGAAGGATTGCTTTTAATATCAGAGGACTGGTATTTGTGAATGTCTTAAGAGGTACTATATGTGTTTTCTGAGAGTAACTATTCTGCAATCATAAGAGTTATAGATATTCTCTATCCCATAACAGCAGCAAGGGGACTGTAGGTCAGCTTCAGGAAGGAGTAGGATCAATTGTGAGCACCAAGCCAACCTTGGTTCTAGTCTGGACTGACGCCAAATCCTCACCACAGTTAATGTGTTGTGTAGCATTTTTCCATTAGAGGTCCTTCTTGGCTTTAAACTTCCCCCTTGTTGAAAGCTCCTCTGCTATGATAAGACAGAGGTCTTTATATTGTCCTGGAGACTGGAGGATTTATAGATTACATGTAGAAGGGTCTGGATGTTAGAAATTTCATGAGAGCCTGGAATTTCTGAATTACAAATCTTACACTTATTTGGTATTGAGTTACTCTCTGGATGGCTGCTGTGGGTATTCCTCTTTGAGGGAAACCAAACTACCCTTTCTTTGTGACTCTGTGTAGATTTCTGTGGGAGAAGAAGTTGATCTGACCCTCACTTAAAGCAGAGCAATCAAAAAGGAGGAGTAGTTGTCTTGAGCATCTTAACATAGCTCGTTAGTTTGCAACCAAGTTTTTGGCCTTATGGAAGCTCTCACTTCCATCTGCCATCAGCTCACTAGCTTGCAGTGCCATCTGCCCAGCAAGTCTGATTTGTAGCTTTTCTGCTCCAATGGCTTGCCTCTTGTTTCAGAATGTTCCCATGACTCCCTGTCCTCCAGAACTCCAGGTAACGTTCTCAGAGCACTTAGAAGGTGCAGTGACTGGGGTCACATGGTTTCTCACCATGTGACTCCACTGGGTCACATTAGACTGTTCAACAATTGATCTAGACTCTTCACTGTTGCAAATATTTTCAAGTAATCCCTGTATACAGTACAGAGAATACTTAAATTTCTTGCTGTGAATTAGAAATATCTGGAAATATGTTTCCGTTATCTTCTGACACTAGTCAGTAAGTGGCCTTGAAACTGAAAGAGGCAGTGGTGTTTCCTGTCTGGCACTGTGTTGACCATGGACAGTTCATCAGCAATGCTGATTTTAAATAGCTGGCAATTTTGTTCAGGTGTGTTCCTCCCATTGTTATCAGTGGGTAAAGATGAATTATGGATTGGGGAAAGACAGAGTTAGCATTTCTTCCTGAGCCATGCTGCCTTTTTAGTGTGGAATTAAAGGGCACATTGTAGCAGTGTTTTCTGTTCATGCAGTGAAAGAAAAAAAATTAGTCCTCTACAGTGAAATAAAATGTGTTTCTCAGTAGAATGTGTATAACAGAGTTCCGAGTCAGGATCAAAAATCATTAAGTTTGTGTGTATTTTACACTGTTAGTAATAGCCTTGGGGGTTCACGTAAGATGTGATGCATTGTGGAGAAACTACAGAAGTCTTAGACGCTTTTGTTAATGTACCATAGAGAGGACAAGAGCCTGTTATTTTTTTCTACAAAAATCGATGACTAGTAAAGACAGGACTGACTCTTCAAAGTAATTTTCCAATGGGGTAGAAAAAGTTATTTCTGGTACACTTGTAGTACAGACACATAGGAACCATCGATTTCCATCAGTTTTATTTAACAAATGCAGTGCTTATTTAAATGCATAATTCTCAACATGCTGGATTGATGTAGCCTTCTTTTTTCTTAATTCTTATAGACACCATAATATATAAGATCATAAACTTAGTGTAATAAATTATAAATGCTGTTCGAATGTGTAGTTTTGTGCTGATGGAAATTCTCTTTAAACAATGTGGTAATATGTTTTTCTTTTAAACAACGCACTCATGATCTTCCCTAGATGAAGCTCCCATTTTGTAGCAGGGATAAGTGCCTTAGACCTCCCCTTTTAAGGAGGTGGTTTTAATAATTTCACTGTAAACCTTTGCTTCATGAACAGCCTACATTAGTAAGCTCGTCATGACCTGCAGGTTCTGTTACTATGCATTCATACAATACCTAGCACAGAAAGACTGTTCTCACTGAGGTAATACAGGCAGTTACTGTGTTGTGTTATGTTATTTGCAAATATTCCCCACTTGCCTATTAGACTTACTCCTTGCCTTCATGCATGGAAAATGTGCAACTGTTGTAGTGTGATAGATTTGCTGACAGTGCATACGTGTGGAATTAAAATGTTTTGTTACTCCATGTCTTATGCCTTCAAAGACCAGGGAAGTTACCAGCCTTAAACTTGATCTAAAAGGAAATGAAAATGAGGAGAGGTTTAAGAAAAAATTTCTTAGTTGCTTTATGCATATAGTATTCACATAACATACAGATGCAGTTTCCTGTGAATGTGCATGCATGCATGCCTAGATGTATATATTTATGTAGCTGACAGACTTGCTAACCAGCTAGTGGTTAGTCTATTACTGTAGCCACTTGTCATATGCTGCTGGGTTTTTATTTGTTTGGGGTTCACTTTGGGTTGTTCCCCCTCACCCACTGTCTCCAGACTCATTCTTGTTCCTGTGGAGTGGTAAACTTTATTGATTGTGATCTCAATGGTTTCTGCTCCTGGGGAAGACAGATATATGACAATTTAAAACTGCTTTTAGTGGATGAGCTGAGAGTGAACGACAAACGTTTAATGATAAGTTTTTCTCATGTGAATCCCAAAGTCTCCTAATCAGAACTCATACCTAGATTTAGGTTGAACTGCTGACATACTTTGGCTTATGAATGTGGTTATTAAACGGATATGCAGGGAGATGTAGTTGAAGTTAGTTAAGTGTTTTGTTTATTTTTTTGTGTGAACCAGTGTAGGAAATGTGATTTGATTGAAGTTAGAATTTGAAAAATAACCATCCTTCTCTCTGAGTGGTTCATTTTTTACCAGTGTACTCATACTGGCATCCAAAATAGTAGAGAGAAGTGAAACAAACATCTCTGTTCTTTGGCTCAGCCTGCCAGCAGCATCCCCTGGAGAGCTGAGAACAGAAAACGAACTCCAGGGTGATCTATCTATATCCCCAGGTCTAGGTGTCAGCTTTGCAGGAGGTAGTTTAACACACAGTAAATTAGTGTCTGACTAAAATGCCATTTAGAGATGTAGTAAACAAAGGCAAAAGAAACATATTAAATAGTATTTCTTTGTATTACTGTATGTTCTTAAACCTAATAAAAATGTTACTTGATATAATCTTTATTTCATATGACTCAGATTTATTTACAGTGGGTTTGCATCTAGTTAAAATGCACTGTGGATAAGGACTTTTACAAGCTAAGTCTTTGCTCTGAAACTAAAAAAACAGGCCTGAAACAAAAATGATAATTTCTAAAATGTAGCCACTTGAGAACCAAATTTCACATCTCTGGACTGAGGCCCATACTTTCTTTGACTGGAACAAAACATCCAGGTTGAATGGTCTGGAGTGCTAAGAATAATATTAGCCCAGGTCTAGTATTTAGATGTCTGACTGCCTATATTTCAAACCACATTACCTAAGCATTTCTCAAATGTTAAGGTAGTAATAGTGCAACATCTCTCTCTAAATGCAGACAACTCAGGCAGACAGCAGTTGTGTAAATTACTGGCCTGAGGTCAAAGAGGAAATATATGATAGAATAAAGAAGCGAATTCAGATACCTCAGTCTTGATCTAGGCTCCTGCAAAAATTATATTTGAACAAAAGTTTGGACTAATATCCTGAGGTTCCATCCAACCTGAGTTGTCCTGTGATTTGGTATGGAAATCAAATGAACTATGTTTCACTCATGACGTATTTGAAGTCCTGAACTGGGGATTTTAGAGTCAAAGTTAATGAGTCTTGGGCATGCAGATCTCCGTGGTATTGCTGACTGACTCACCTTTAGTGTTATGTATTCAGATGGGGTTTTCATTGGTGTGACCACGCAGATAGACCTTTTTGTGTGGATTTCTGCTCCATTTTCAACTCAGAAAATGGTGCTGTTGCTATAAAAGCCACATGTAAATTTACCCATCCTTATCCATGGCAATTTCAATTTCAGTCCTAGATTTTTAGATTATTGCCATGTATTGCTGCTGAGACAGGAAGAGCTGCTGTCTTGCTTTGTATCATGTGCGGTCCTTACCATACCTGATGTAAAATCAGGTGTTGTAGAAAGAGGGTTGAGAAGGCATTGTAAATCAGCCTGTAAGCATTAATCCATACTCTTGGGGTTGGCCTGGGAGTCTGTGAGGCACTGAATTGTTTGGTGGATGTTAAAACTCTGCATTCATTTCTTCATCTCTGTGCTCTGAGTACCATAACAGTCCCTAACTTGGACCACCAGTGTGGAGGATTCAGGCAAAACTGGATGAGCACAGAACTGGGCTGCAGCGAAGTAGATTGTGAAAAGCATGCGGAGATAGAAAATTGTCACTGGAAGCTGCAGAAGAGATAGAGAAATTTGAGGATTGGAGTTGTGTTGTATAAAGACTAAGATTATCCAGTTGGGGAGCCTGGAGTTGGAGCATAGATGAAAGGGACACATGAGTAAAGGGACACTGACTTTGAACAGTGAGCCATGGGAGAATCTTAGTAGTAGCAAGGCAAAGAGGCAGGCCCTTGGAAGTAGTAAGCAGAAAAAGTGCTAAAAGAAAGGGAAAAATCAAAATGTGGTGAGAGGTTTGGTTTTGGTTGGGCAAGAAATCTAGAATGAAAAGCAAGGGGAGTCTGTCAAAAGGGCTTGAGTTACCAAAGGGCTACTTTATAGCCTTTTGTTTGGCATGTAAAACTGGATGTAGACACACAGCAATTTGGAAAGCTTCACCAAAACCAGACCCTACTGAGCCTGAACTCTGTCACTTTGGATCTCGGTGGGTTTTTTTGAGGGTCAAAATTACTGATTTAAAAATATGCTTAGACACAGTGTGCAATTTCATTACAATAAGTTAATTTTAAACTTTGTTCTGCCAGTGTTTCCAATAAGAACCCTCATAACTGATTTTTTTTTTTGGACAGAAGTTACCAAATTTTATTATACGTGTTTAGTTCTGCATTCATTAATGCCAGTGACATTTAACAGATGTGGTTACCCAGCTATCAGTCTGAAAATGCTCTATGAACCTGCTGACAATTAAATTGTCATCACTCCTGTTCTGCAGGGAGGCAAGACCTTCAGGCAATAAAGAGTGGTGGTTTTCTTTATTCTTTGAAGTTGACAGACATTGAAGACATTATAGTAGAAATTGCAATAGCCTTAGAAATGGAGTGAAATTCATTTCTGCTGGGACTCTACTGGTAAGTTGCAGTCCAGCAGAGCAGACACTTCAGGTAGAATGCAGGTTACCTGTGTGTATGCGCTCATTCAATTGTTTTCCTTTTTGCGACATTAAATCAGTGGTTTAATTTTAAGGACAGGTGTTGCAATAATGATATTTAGAGCGACATTCTCTACCCATAGTGAGGAATGGTAGTAAATGTGCCTTCCTTCAAGCAAGAAGATGATAATTTTGTCTCTGCCTGTTCAGTTTTCGTACATACTTGCTTGTTGGACAATGCTCTGAGTTTGTCTAAACCTGATGAATTATTTCTCCCCTTCATATGATGCACTCAGTTGTTTAGTGGATTGAGGGTAATATGACTGGATCTATCGCAGAGGTATTTAAACCTTTGAATAGCAAGATGTAAAATGTTCACAGATGGTGGGAAACATTTAAATTTCTGGAATGGAATTTCTAGATAAAATTTATGTTTAGAAGCTTAAGTCAACTGAAATGTGGAAAACAGATTTATTACCCCCCTCCCCCTGTTTACTGTGAATCAGCTTGTGCTTTGAGTTTTATGAGCTCCCAGCGCAAACATAGATTCTTGGAGAGAAGCAATTGTTCTTCAGAGCTTCTGGGGCATAACTGTGCTGGTGTACACTGCCTTAACTCCACTGTCATTACACCTCGACACTTTACAGCAGCTGGGGTCTGCCCTACAGATTGGCTTAGTGCTGGATGGTGAGATGCTGTTTCTGGTTTAGTTCTTTGGTGAGATTTTTCTCCCTTTACTTTTCATGCCTTCATAATGATTGCATTCTTTGCCTGATTATGTGACACATTTTTAAATCCCTCCATGGGATCTCTGACTACTGTTGCCTTTTTCTTACTTTCTAAAGCCTTTCTCTGCTCTGTTGCTGCTGTCCTTTGTCTGCTCCCTTTACCTGCACTGAAACTTTGAGGTGTTTCCAATGCCCATTTGGCTTTTCTTGTTATTTTTGTGTGGACCCTTCGAGATTAGTATGTGAAAGAAACTATCTGGAATATTACCATTCTCTCCTTTCTCAAGTCTCACTTCATGAGCCTTGAGTATCAGGGTTCTCTCAGGAGATTGCCCAGCCAGGACTGGCTAGACAGGGAAGAAGTCAAAGCCAGCATATTAATTAGTACTGCTTGAGTCTTGTTTTTCTAGTTGAGGGTGGAAGGTCCCTGTAGAGCTACAGTGTTGTCTGTCCTTGTTGTGAGATACAGTGGCAGTCCCTAAGAGCACCTAATGGAAATGGACAAGAAGACTGAAAAAGGCAAAGTGACTTATCGAAAACCTGCAGAGAATGTCAGGGGCTAAGCTGTGGGGTTTTTCCCTCCATAATAATAAATTGTAGCCATATTAAGTTCATGGAGCCTGGAGCTGTTGCTGCTGCCGCCATAACCTTTCAGCTCGCCTTCAGTTCTCCTGATCAGCTCATGACTTGTCTCCTTTTTGCACTTTTTAAAATGAGTAGTGTAGCTTTTCAAGATAAATAAAGTGGTTACCACTTCCCAGCTAGTTATAACAGCCTAATTCTACACTACAGACCACTTATGATTTCTCCATGTCCTCTACTTAGAGGGAGAAGAAACCTTGGCAAGTATAAAACATTTAATTTGCCCGTACAGGGGGTGAGTACATGCTTGGCTGACCCTTCTTTGTGCCAACTGCTATTCACAGAGAATGGGATTGAAAAATTGTGACTAGGGAAGTTGCAGGTCTCATCCATGGTGACGGTTCTACCCTGGGGAATGCTTTTTGGGAGTGCTGTGTGAGAGGGATTGTGTAAAACACCAACACTCTGCTGCCATACCAGGGATAAAATGAGGGCCTCTCATTGCTTGCAGGCTGAAAAAGGAAAGAAAGAAAGAATTCAGTATTTTCTCATGTGTGAGCAAACCTGTGCTTGTGCCTGACTCAAAGGTCTTTGAAAATTTGGGATTTTTTTATTTTGTGAGGGTGTGAGGAAAGGCTTTATGTAGGCCAGCTGACTTTCAAATGCAGAACAAGTACTTCACATTTGAGGTTAATCAATTAATCATTTGTGTTTTTCAATAGCGTGTTTGTTTACTATAGTTATTTGGTTGTACGGGATTGTTTAGTAATAGCACGTGATGAGAGGGTTCTTACTTGGAAAAGCTATCTGGGATCATCTCCAGAACTGCTTTAATCTGTGGATATTTAGGGCAACTAAGTTTAGTAAGTACTACTTAGGTAATTAAAGGTTGGAGCTGGGTTGCTTTCTCTGCAAGACAGCAGATTGGTAGTGGGCAATTAGTCAACTTGGTTCAATGTTATCTTCTGTATAGCAGAGTCTGGTCCACCCAACTCAGAGTTTTATTTTTCTAATGTCTTATGGAGTTTTGAAAGTCAAGATAATATTACTTTTCATGTAGTCTTGGAGGTAGCAAAACTAGTTCAAATTGCTTATGTTAAAAGGATTATTTATAGCTGGTTTTGAAACAGTCAAGATATCTGTTTTGCACTCTGGACTCTTTTTTTTTTAAAGAAAAAATGCAGACTGGCTAAAGGATGATTAAGTCGCTGCTAAATAACTACTTGTGAGCTTCTTTTTACTCAGTGTTTCACCAGTTTGTAACTATAGATGTAGGTACAAGACCAATGTGCACCTATAAAAGAGATGTTGCATGGAAAAAAGGACAGTTCCCATAGCATACGAGCATTTCAGGGTCTTAAAAAGTACTATGTTTCTATAAACTCAGTGGATTTTGAAACTGTTTAGATTTGGTGGAATGCGTGAAATTATTTGCAGAGTCTTTTGGTTTTGTTGAACACTTTCAAAATTTAGTGTTTTCTCCCTTATTCCAGCCCCTGCCTGGTTGAATGCCACACAAATGCCACTAGCATTACTATTCTGGGATGAGATTGAAGATGGGATGGGAATAGCAACGCATGTACTATATGCTTCTTATGAATAAAATTGTAATCTTCACAACTAAAGTTCTTTCCTTCCATCCAGTGACCAGTTTCAAATAGTTTGGTCCTACCCCACTGCTGACTCCAGACAGGACTCTGAAGTCCTGCACTGCAGTGCAGCTCTGGGAGAGACATTATACTTTCTGACAGGGGATCAGCCTTGGTGTGTGAGTCACTTCAGCCCTCCAAGGGGTTTTCAGCTGTGAGAGGCAGCACAGCAGATAATTTGTTGAAGAGATGAGAACCTTCTGTATCTGAAGTGCAGCATGGAAAATGGCTATGTTGGACAACACTGTCTGCTTGCCTGTGCCAAGACCTCTGACATCTCACTCTGATCAGGCTGTAGTAGAAGATGATATCTCCTGATTCTGGAGTGCCTACAGACATGACCCCAAACTGACATCTTGAGAATTATTATAAAGAGACAGCTTATCATCAGTTTTGTATAGGAAACTAAGTTCAGTCACTGTACAAAGTGGAGAGAGTTTTCTGTTCATCTTATTTGGAGTTCTTTACAACAAAATCTTGCATCTCTATTTGTAAGTTCCAGAGTTGTTCGTCTGTTGTTTTAATGGCAGTTTTAGTCTGGTAGCTGAAGTTTGTGTTCAGTGGTTCTGTGCCTTGACGTGAAATGTACAGGGCTGCATAATAACGTCATGCACTGATCTTCACTGCAGCAGATTGAGACCCAGTGTTTCAGTATGGCATGGGAACCTGGAAATCCTCTGTTCTAGCTGTGCCTGCAGCAGTGACTACCCTGTGGGATTCTACCCTATATTCCTTCACTCCAGAAAAAAATATTTTTTTTTTACCTCAGGGAGCAAAAATAAGATTGAACACTAGTGGGGAACCTTGATCACTTTATCCCTTTTACAAATATTACCAAGTTAGATTGGGCTCTGAATGTGAAAAGCATCTTTATAATAGCGAGCCTTGTTCTTTGTAGAGAATGAAGATGATCTGGGCTTTCCCAGGGGTAGATTTGCAGCTACTTAGATGCCACAGTATGAATTCTGATTTAGAGTGAGTGTAAACATGGTGTACCTTGTCAGTGAGGCACCTGATTCTTACTCTCAGACTATTCAGTTCATTGCTCTGATTATTTCTTTTTCTCCTCTGCAAAAATACATTTGCTCCGTTTCTGCCTGTAAAATTTATCTTTAATATGGGAAAAAGAAATGGATTGCTTGTTTTAAAGTAGTGTAATCAGATTAGGCATTTAGGGTAGTAAAAACTCAAAGTGCTGCAGTCATTATGTTCCCAATGAGTGTGTTTATATTCTGCTAGTAAATGCATTTGAGTGTTTGGGAAACAATAGTAATCTTTCTTTCCTCTATGTCAATAGTGTAGTATACTCTTCTGTGACTTGCTATTTTAGGTGCACAGTGACTTTATACACTTAATCTTGGAGAGGCAGTTTGGATCGTATTATTTAACAGCCATGGATAAAAGCCTCTTGCAATTATAAGATTAACAAGAGTTACACTATGTTTGGATTCTTCCTGAAGTTTGATATGTGTATACATGTGTGCTTTGACTGGATATGTGTTTGACGTTATTTTCTCTATCTCTTTTGGGGTTTCCCCCCCTTTTTTCTTTAGAAAAAATTTCTGTTTGCTGAAAGATTTTCAAAGAATGTAAAAGGCTTAAATGTCATGGGTGTTCCTTCAGATGCTGCTATGAGTGCCAGGCAGCTTTACTGCTGCAAAATAATAAAAACTGAGAATAGAAATTTGTCTTTACTGGCCGTTGAGTTGTATAGTCTGTGTTTCAGAGAAAGTAATTTGGATCATTTGATTTTCTTTGAAACAAACTTGGGAAAGTAGTGTGTTTTTTCTCCCTTCTGGGAAAATGTTCACTATGCAGTATATGAAGTTAGAAACACATAATTAAAGTTGTGAGAAAAATCGTGCTGTTGTAAGATATTAATTGCGGGTGAGTTTATGCGAACTATAAAATAGCTCTGGCTTTTTCGAACATCGTACATCACTCTATTTATTCTTAACTAAGATATTTAACTTTATGATGTTAAATCATTTTATGGGGAAAAATACCTGCTGATTCAGATACTTGAAAATAGGACCAGGTTGGCTTTCATAAATCAGCACAGCTCCTATTTCCTGATGTTGTGTAACAGTTATTGATATGATGCTACGATTTTAAACTTCAGAAAAAGCTGATTAGTGTAAACCTCCCACCTAGTGTTGAGGACAGCTGAAGTAAAATGGCCCACACAAACATGGTTGCACTTCAGTATTACAGAAATAGTCCAATCTCTCAAAATTAGTCTAAATGTATGGCTAGATTTAGGGGTTTGTATTTATTTACTTTTGGTGTTTGGATTAATTTTTCATTTAATGGGCATTTTCTTGGTCCCTTTTTTGGAAAGGGAAACTACAGAATGGAGTTTGGCAGTTGAGGTCCCAGCACACAAATGGTAGTACCTGGAGGGTAATATTTCTGCCTTGGGACAAAGCTGTCTAGAAATGGAAGTTTATTACAACACTCTATACTACAGTGTGTTTGTTTCTGTTTGAAGGGCAGATTTTTAACTCACATTGGATCTAATTCATAATTTCACTTGGCTCACTTGAGCAGATACTCTGATTTAGTACAACATTTGTGCAGAACTTTAACACTGAACATGTAATTGACCTAAGTTACTGATCTTGTTCTGAACCGAGACATTTCCAATGCCTTGAGTACCCATCAGGAAGGATCAGCCATGTCTCAGTCTGTGTTTAGACAAAACAGGGACTTCGACTCATGCAGGAATCAATGTGTTTGAATTAGTTTTGGTTTGTTGTTTTTTTTATTTCGATGGAGTATTTTAGTGTTATGGCCCCAGTGGCCCTTACTGATTTAACACTGTTTACGTCAGTAGGACTTCTCCAAACACAGTAAAAGCAGCAGTGGGCTGCTTCATCTCGGGGAAGCTAGGACCTTGCTATTGTTATCTGCAAATATTACCTGCATGCAGGCTCTCTGATTTACACTCTTAAGGAGCACTGCTACTTGAAATGGGGAGTGGAGGTTCTATATGTCTGTTGTCTATTATATTTACATGGTCTGTAAATCTCATGTGTGAGCTGACCATCTAATGACCTTTGAAAATGCAGCCTTTGGAGAGATGAAGAGGGATTTGTTAGTTGACAGATTTGTGCTAGCAAGCTCCAGGTTATTTACGGAAGTCTGGAATTTTGTGCTCTTGGATTTAAAGAATACTGTGTAATTCAGATCAAAGGCAAAGTATTAAAATCTTAATTCCACTGAGAGACATATCCTTTATTTTGGCATCTCAGCTGTTACTCTTAATTCATGTTACTAATGCACCTTTATAAAAGAGAAAAAACTTAAAGTTTTCTCTTAATTTTTTGTGAAACAATTTTTCTTTCACAATTGGACTAGTAGAAGTCTGTGAGCCTTATTCATAATTTTAAACAGGGAAACTCTCTTCTGATACTACATAATACAAAATCAGGGGTTTACTGTCAGGTGTTTGTATTTTCTCCACTAAATGCATAGTGAAAAAACTGGCATGTTTAATTTCATTGTTAAGGTACTGAAATATCCCTGTGCCATCAAAACTATTCGAGAGAGTATAGGTAAAGAGGAGGAAGGAAGGGAACCAAGGAAAAGAACAGTTCAGAACTATTATAATTGCTGTTCAAGAAGTGTTTAAATTCACACAGATGGGAGATATTGAACTGCATTTCTGTGGACTTTTACAACCAACTTAAAATTCATGGGTTATACATCTGACAAAGATCACAGTGAAACTAATTTATCTGGAGGAAAGCAAAGTAGCCATTGCTTGAAGTGTTTCCCTCTCAGGTGACGAAAGCTACTTCCAGGCAATCTTACTGTGCTATCTAGTGCACAGAAGTACCTTGAATCTTGGTAGATGACTTTGGATGCTAAAACAGAAACTGTAAATCTCTGTGCTTGAGGCTGTTTGTTGTCCTTAGCCTGGGGAGGAGATGTGCAGATGACATTAGCAAGTGTTCTGTATGGTCTGAAAGTACTGTGTCCCCTTTAAAGATTAATTTCTTTACCTATTTCTGTGCATCTAAAGCTATGGAATTGATACTAGCAGTGTAATAAAGTAAAATATTCTTGTAGTGCGAGTTGTACCCATCTGTAGAAATGGTTTCTCGGACAGTGAAATAGCTGGGTATATTACTGAGAACTAATTGATTCCATTCTCATGAAAGTCAGTAAGGAAAATTCCCTTGAACAGGAGTGGGAAATAGGGTATAGAGTGGGATTTTAAAGGCCTCCATACTTAGATATAGACAAATTCTCTGTGACATCTTTGGAGTAAATGTTGTGAGTTCTCTGGATCTCAGCTGAAGTTGGATGTCTTTTGATAACCTCAGTAAGTACATCCTTAGGTACCTGAACATCTTGGCACTTCAGCACTAGGGAAAAAGTTAAATAAAACTTTCTGCCATGTTTTAGAACTGTATTTTCTCTCTGAAGTGATGTAGGTCTCTAACCCCAAATCATACCTGCAGCTTGTCCAGTCAGGTCGGTGAGGACTTCTGAGCACAAAATGAGCCTCTGACAATAGCCTCAGGTAGGACTGGATGAGTTCCCCTCACTACACAACCTTACACAGGAAGCACAAGCAGCTGCTGAGGGACAGTGAAGCAGCAGAGACCAAAAGTCTCTCACTGTAGGAGAAGACTCACGTTGAAAAGGTAGCAGTTCTTGTGGAGAAGGTTGGGGAGTGTGAAGCTGTTTTACCTTGCTAGCGACACTTTCTCACTGCGTTTGGACTGACTTATTAGTGAGTGTGCAAAGATGCAAAACTGTTACGCTGTATAAATCAACTTTAGGTCTCTAGTTGAGACAGTTACAATCTGTATCTTTTGTCTGTTTTTTAAGGAAAGAATTACTGAGTAGTGAGACCTGAGAACACTGCTCTGGAAGTGGAAGGATTTAGGTTTAACTTTTTTAGTGAAAATGACCCTAGTAACAGTGGCTTGTGCTGAATTCAGTCCTACTGAGGTGCATGAGGAGTACTTGGAGCACATCGAATCAGTCTAGTCTCTCTAGAGGCTTTGGCAGATTTCAGTGCTGTTTTGCCCTGTTATTGAGAGTAGTGTTGCTCAGGTAAAAGCCAGTTGTCTCTTTCTCCACGTGAAGGTAGTAGCTCTGTGCAGGGCACGTTGCCTGGGGAACCTGCAAGATAAATAGGGAGGTGCTGAATTCCTGCTTCCTCCAGGGATAGGTGACTGCTAGTACAAAGTTTCTGGGTCATTTGTTTACTCAAGTTCTGTATTAATTTGGTGGCTCTGATATAATCATCCATGTTGCAGGCCTCATTTATGGAGTTTGGCAAAAAATGCTTTTTGTCTCATGAGTGCAATGAAGTTTTGTGTATTAGAGAGAGATGCTTTGCTACAGTAATGGAAGCTCCACAATACTACAAACAGAAAGACCCTCATAACCCCAGAATGCTTGACACTTGGCAGTTGTGTTATACCCAAGATACCTACATTTTTTCTCAAATTGAACATTGCACTTGAAACAACTCCTTCTTGAAAATATTTAATGACAAAATTACAGATGTTTCAAGTGACATACCACATCTTAAGCTATAGCTATTTTAGCTGCAGATTTTAAATAATATTCACCCCTTCAAAAACAGTGATGACAGTGTTTTTTGTTTTTTGTTTTTTTTTAACTGTTGAATATTTGGCTCTTTAGACAGTAGTGAGTGCTTATCATTAAAAGTTTGGTTCCTTGTGATGTGTGTTATATTGGTTGCTTATGATGAGAGTATCTTCCATGTGACATTAACCATTTAAAATTGAGACTGTTAGTCATGCAGACCATGTTTATGCTCAATGGAGACAAGCATTCCAAATACCTTGCACACTAATAGTCAGATGAATTTGATGTGTCGTAGTTTTCTGTTCTAAAACAAGCATCCTTCATAGTCAGTGTTATGTGAGTGAAATTCAATCTGCAGAGACACAATTCTAAGTACATTTTGATAAAGGCCCAGCTAAGACAGTAGAAAGAAATGTGACCAACTTATTTCTTAATTTGGTATTGTGTGGTATTTCTTTACATTTTGCCCATGACTTTTCATTTTGCTTTGATTTGTCTTAGGCTTCTGTGAATTGCTTGCTTCTAAGAGACTCTTCTATGAAAAAAATGTTTTTAGAAGAACTTGTGTACATCGGACTTTGAATGACGTTTTGTTTTCTCATTTGTGTTGCTTCAGCCACCACTAGTCTCTCATAGAGAAGTGACAAGAGATGTATTGTAACTGGACATTTCTGTTATTAATTTCTTATTGATTGCATGTAGCAAAGGAAAGAAATTTAGAAAGTAAAAGCTAGGATACTGTGCTTACTGTCACCATCTGCATACAGAGAGTGAGATTTCAAAATGGCAGCTGGTTCTTTCTGCCAGGATTTGGCTCTTATACTGGACACTAGAAATATTTTAGGATTCTTACTCTCTCCTTGCTCTTCCAGGATGGCAATTCATCTTCTAAGCTTTGTTAATATAGACTGCTCCAAATCTACTTTTCTCACCAAGCAGGCGTTGCTGACTCACTCCTCAAATACTGTTCATCACCAAATTTGTCATGCAGGTTCCTTGAGCCAGGCAGCCCTGCCACCAGTGCTGCTGTTGCTCACTGCCCCAGGCAGAAGCTCAGTGCTCTTCTCTCATGACTGAAATCTGCACTGAAGGATTCAGTTCTTCAGAAGTCCAAGTGTGCAGAAGCCAAGGCTCTTCTGTAGGCACTGTATCGTACATCATCTTACTGGTTGTTACCTTCTACAGTACCACTTTGAGTGCTTTTTTATTGATTTCTTGTTCTTCTTCTGAGCATGCACACTTGTTCTGTCAGTAGCAGCATTGTGTATCTTCATATAATCTATTTTTTAGATTGTATATTTAAACAATTGCCAATCATTGCATCCTCATTGTACGTTATCATGAGCTCCTGTGTGGAAGGTAACTAATGTTTTATGGAGTGCAGGCTTTCTGCATGTCTCACGGCTTGTTGGTTTCACTTGCCAAGTGTCTTACAGCTGAGTAGCTGAGGTAGTAATTAGACCTCAGAATGTTTGGCCACACGTAGCAATGCTTCTTCCGTCCAAGGAATGGAAGCAACTGTAATAAACTCTGAGCGCTTATTGTAGTGTGAAATGCTTTTTTTAGCTAGAGGAGTTGAACTGGGAGAGTATATTTAATGGAAATCTAAGGAAATCGGGCCATCACAAGAAATTGATGTGATGCTGTTTATGCCTCTCTCCCTCTACACCTACAGTTTCCCCTCATGTTCACTTACTTATCTTATCCCTTTCTGGGGAGTGTCCATCACCTCCCTGACTCCTGTATGAATACTGACATGGTTCTGTCTGTTCAGTAGTATGTATGTTCTGATTGAGTGTAGTTGACTAGAAAACAAATATTATACATGGGGTTTTTTTCTGTAAGGAGGTGTGCATGTTTGTTGAACATCAAAGCTGAAATACCTTGTTTTCTTTCTTTATAATCTTCACAGACCTACCGTGTTCTGTATTCTCTCCTCTGTGAAAAACAAGTCCACCTCATCAGTCAAATGGGTGCACTGTAGCACAGGAAGTAGAAATTTGTCTGACCAGCCAAACTAATAAAATAATAAATGGAAACATGTAGTATCTGAGTAGACACACTCAAGAATGGTGCTTATAGCATATTTCTCTGCTATAGCAGACCATTTCCATTATGTCCTGTTACCTTTGGAACAGCAACCAAGCCTGTCCTTTTCAGGCATTCAGTGGTCAGCATTAATTTTATGATTCTGGACACTTGTATGTAAATTGTATGCCCCGAAGTACTTGTTAAATATAGATTTCTTTGGGAAAGAACTCTGAATTTTTAACTCTGAGAGGCAAGACTGCAAGAGCAAGCCATGTTGCTTGACCCATACAAATTGATGGGCCTTGACAATATCTGCCCAAGGTAGTTAAGAGAGCAGGCTGATGTCATTGTGAGGCCACTCTCCATAATCCTTGAGAAGCTGTGGAGATCAGGGGACATCTCAGAAAACTGGAAGAAGGCTAATGTCACCCCCATCTACAAGAAGGGCTTAAAGGAGGATCCAAGAAATCAGACACATCTGTCTTTCTTCAGTCCCTGGGAAAGTGAAGGAATGAATCCTCTTGGAGGCTGTCACAGGTCAGGTGAAGCATGTGACTGGGAAAAGACAGCATGGATTCACCAAGGGCAAATTGTGCACGACAAACTCAATTGCCTTCTATGACAAAATGACCCACTTGGCTGATGTGGGGCAAGTGGTGGGCTTTGTCTACCTGGATTTCTTCAAGGCTTTTGATGTGGTTTCCCCCAACCTTCTCCTAGAGCAGCTGATGTGTTTGCCTCTGGAGAAGTGGTCTGTGCGGTGGGTGGGGAACTGGCTGAGAGGCAGCACTCACAGTGCGGGGGTAAGCAGCTCCTTTTCAAAGCAGCAGCCTGTCACAAGTGGGGTCCACTGGTGATTGATATTGGCCACAACACTTTAATACCTTCATAAGTGATCTAGAGGATGGGATCATTTCACCCTGGTGGAATTCACTGATATCACCAAACTGAGTAGGGAAGTGGATATTTCAGAAGTGAGAGCCACCCTGCAGGATGATCTGGATAGTCTGGAAGAGCGGGCTAAAAAGAACCTTAGGAAGCTCTACAAGGACAAATGTAAGGTCTTGCACCTGGGAAAACATATTCCAGGAGTGCAGCACAGGTTGAGATCTACCCAGCTGGGGAGCAGCTCTGTGGAAGGGGACCTGGGGTTTCTGGACAAGTCCAGTATGAGTGAACAGTGCACTGCTGCAAAACAGGAAAACCTACAGGTTTTCATCACCAAGGGCATCACCAGCACCAGCAGAGATAAAGAAGTCATTATCCCACTCTTCTCAGCACTTGTAACACCTGAAATCCAGTTGTTCAGTTTTGGTCCCCACTATGCAAAAAAGCTGTGCACAGGCTGGAGAGGGTCCAGAGAAGGGCCACAAAGATGATACAATGACTGGGAAGCCTGTCATGAGGAAAGGCTAAGAAAACTGTGTGATGTATTCTCAAATACTGAACACTTTTAAGATTCATCTGGACGGGGTGCTGGAACATATCCAGACTGTGCTTTTGCCAAGAAAGGCTGGACCAGATGATCCTTCAGGTCTACTTCCAACCTGGTATTCTGTGTTCCTGCAGCATACTTATCTAAAATCCCACAGGGCTAATTTGCCCAGTTGTGAGATCCTGCAGTATATGTCACATACCTGCTGTCACTGATGTGTCCATGTGTGGTGAGGGACCTAAGCAGGAGCAGAATACCACTTGTGTGAACATTTTGTTAGTGCTTCCAATGTTTCTATCTGCTAGTGGGTAATAGAGGTCATCAAGTGAATACAGATAAAATCCTGCTGTGATTTTGTTTACTCTAGTTATTAAAGCAAACTATCTCTTAAGTAAAATGTTTAGAAGGTGTGTTTTTTTTTCACAAATATATATTTTCCTGTCCCCTTGTTCTACTAAACAGGCAGCCTTAGTAAGCATAAGACCAATAGCACAAGCTTCCAAGTGACGAATTACTATTAGTACATTTTTACAACCTCATTTAATGATCTAAAAGAGCTTAATTATATAAATCTACATCTGTGGATGTTTTAAGGAAATACCTTAAAATAAGCTGCCAGATTGATCTCATGCAATAGATAATTAATTTATGGCCTTAATTGAGGAGAGCATTTAAGCATGTTGTTAACAGGCTCTGCTAAAGGTAGGAAATTTGAGTGTTCTTAAAGAGAGAGCTTGGAGAAAATTTAATTTCTTATCTTAAAACTGATTTTATTGTGGGAGAGGGATGCATGTTCCCAAACCATGAGACAATAGCATTGAAAAGACAGACTGCTTGTATAAGAAGAAACAAAATCTATCTTATAACAATTATGTGTTCCATGCATACATAGGATTATGCTCAAGATTAGCATAGAGCAGTGCTTTTAATCTTAAGGAGTGAATGCCATGTCACCACTTCATTTCTTCTGAGTTCATAGCCAAAGCTGGAGGTTTCTACTTGCATGAACTATTGATCTCATTCCAACTATTTCCCTCAGGCCCTCGCCAAGTCACTCTACAGGTCATGTAGTATCTGCAGAACTGGCCAGCAGATGATAAATCAGACATTTGGAGCTTGCAGAAAGCAAAGAAAAACGTTGAAAGAGTATGCACCTTAGTATTTTTCTGTTTCTCTCACTGATTTTTCTATTTAAGCAAAAGTATTAAATAAGTATTTGTCAGAAAATTGAGTCATCTGTGAACACATGCTAAAAGAGAAGAAATTGCGGAGTACATTTTGATCTAAAAAGCATTGTAATTGTGAACCATTTTCCAAATGTCTCTTGAAACAGTGTACCTCCTGTACGGTAAGCACGATAATGCCTGCTGTTTGTTACTACTACAGATTAGTAGATGTGCTATCTTACGGTGGTAAAGCATCTAGCTGAAATTGTTCTCAACATAATATTTTTCAGCTTATAAAGGCAGTATTATGATTCTGTTCATACTGTGCTTTCTGGTCATATGTATTCAGGAGAAATGCCGACAGCACAAGAAAATGTAGTGCAAAGTTCTCGTACACACAATTGCTGCAGTGCACACTAATTACATACACATGCATGGATGTCACACATCCATTACACAGTTATGGCCCAGGCATTACACAGGACACAACTGAATGAGAGAAGAAAATGCATCTAACCTCGTAAAAGATACAGAGATCTATAGCAGACCCTGCTTTTGTTTTTTATAGTATTTGTGTCTGTATGGGTGAGTAAAAGGGATTTATACAACTTCCCATATGCCAGTACAGGCAATCTGTCAGAACCTGACCTTAGACAAGAGTATGGTGCTAGGCTGCTACTTCTGGTGCAGTGCAGCTGGGTAGGAATTGTCTTGAAGTATGTGAGATCTTAAAGCTCCTGTGAGATGCTGGCTATAGTGATAAAACTGACTTGAGAAGACCTAATCTTTGACCTCTTGTTTATGACTCCTTACTCACATTTATGGTTACCTTTGTTGTGCTGTAAAGCAGCTCAGGTAAAGTTCTACATAAAGAACTGTCCTTGTTTGAAGGGATCTCACCATGTACGTACATGCACAGCTTGGATGGCGGGCAGAAAAAGAGCAGGAAAAAATTGTGTGGTGGGGCACATACAAGATGGGAACTTTCTCCTCCAGTGTTGCCACCACCTGAGACTTGTTTTTTTTAAAAAATTATATGTGGAGTAACAGCATTGGTGCAACACCACCTAGAAAGGCTAATCGGGTCCCCAGGCCTGCACAGCCCTGTATTGTGCAATACTGAAATGTCCATAGCGTGTCTTCAAAAGTGTTTTCCTGGTTTTGGGACTTCAAAAAAATCTGAGCCTATGTGATTTTTTTTCTTTTTTCCCTCCCTGACCCAGATGAACCAAGAACTGAGGGACACTTTCTGCTCTGAGGTGTAAATCCAGAGATATTAAAAATAATAGAATGACTTCAGCTTTCTAGAAGGAGAGTAGATACTGAGCATAGATTTAATAAAATCTATATTTTGAAATCTGAAGATCATGAGCCTCTGATCCCCTACCTTAATCAAGGGTATTTCAAACATGAACTGCTCCGTACTCGGGATGTATTTTTTAAGGTTAAACATTCTTTCAGGAGCTCTGATAAACACAATCATGCAGGATTTATCAAGTGACCGTGTACTTACAGACAGCAGAACAGAGCTGTTTCTACATCCCTCATTACTATGATGTTTTATTTTCTTTTTTCCTCCTATTTAGTGAATAGAGTTTGCAAACAGTATCTTCTCTAGTAGCTGGAGCTCTCAAAGGTTGTTTTGTTCCTGCAGAAATTAGCAATTTTTAAAGGCATAAATAATACCAACAAATTACTGTCTGTGCCACATTAAAAAAAAATCAGTAGTCTTGCAGATAATTTCTTTCTGATGGGCATGAAAATTTTCCATTTGAAATAGCTCCATGACAGTATGAGAAAGCTCTGAATATTAAATAGTGAAAAGTTTGTAAATGTGTTACAGGCAGATGTGTGATTTAATTGAGGCCATTGTTGCCATTTTGAAGATGAGCTTAGAATCATATTGGTCTGGGAAGTAGTCTACTATGTAATTGTCTTTTCATTTGAGATATGGGCCTTCTCTACACATAGAATCTGCCTTAGGACCCATTTCAAAAATGTTTATAGACACTATTTAAGCTACTGTTATGTGCTATTTTAGTGCTTTATTGAAACGATGCAATAAAGAAATGCAAGCATGAAAGTTATACACAGGTGTTTACACTCAACATTTTATCACTGAAAACTACTGTTAGGTTATTAGTTTCTTCTCTTGATTCAGCTCAACATACTATATAGGGTGTAACAAAGTCAGTCAAATACAACTCTTCATTTTGCTGTAGGTTGGTACGCTGGATATGTTTGTCTTCTGGGGAATGACAATACATTTCAGAGACTCTATATCTGAGAACCTCTTAGTTTCCTTCCTTTTATTGACCAGATTATGTGTAAAGTGTTGGTTCTTATATTGTGGTGGACAAAGATTTCTCCATCTAAGCAGAATTTTTGAAATCTACTCAGTTTCATGAATCAAACATTCCTTGGCATCCAGTATACCAAAGCCACTGGAAGCAAAGTGTTAAAGCTAAGACAGAATTCTTGCTGTTCTGCGTGCCTAGGGGTTGCAATTATGTGCGGTGCCTTCAGCATTAGATGGGATCTGTCTGCAGCTGTTTCTCTCCTGCCTGTTAGAAAGACATAGTTCATTGTCTATGAAATTGAGTCTATTTTATGTTCCATCAAAGCTCCGTTTTGCTACATTCAGCCAGGGTTTAGTGTGGATTTTTATTTTATGACTTAAAGCTTGGGACAATGGTGGAAGTGCTGTTGGGGCTTTATGATGAAACTCAGTTTGTAACTAAGGAACATTACAGATTTATTTTGTTGTCTTATTACTAGCTTTACCACTCTTGACCACACTGTGGCTCCCATTATTTGGTTGTATGTAATAATTGAGGTTCATAAGAATTTTGTTTAAGGAAACAGCTTGATTTTTATTGTTAGTAGAATATTGGTACTGCAATGATAAGAAGTAATGCTGGTCTATTTGATACACATTCTCTTTGCAATTAGAAGTATTTTTAAGCTCCAGAATAACCTGGACTCCTGTGCTGTAAGTGTGCTGAACTCTTACTAAAAAGCTTAACTCTTGTTTAAATCCATGAATATCTAGTTTAGGTGTTCTAGTGGCTGCTTGAGCTTATGCATTTCTCTCTCTAGCCTGTAAGTGCTTCTCAGTGTGGTCTCTTCACAGTAGTGCCTAGTTCTCACTTAACGCTCTGGAATTACTTAAAGAGAATTCTTGTACATCTGGCCATCTAGCTGAAGAGACTGGAAAGAGTGTTGGTGCATGAGAAGAGCAGGATCTCTGTACCTATTCCTCTTTTAAATGTGCTTGTTTAAAGGACTTTCTCACAACATGTAAATGACATTTTTGCTTGTTTTGAAGTACTGTTAATTCCATTTTTTTTTTCTAAAGCCAGTTGTCACTGCTGTCATCCTTTGGAATCCCTCAGATGTCTGTCATTGATATTCTTTTTTCTCTTCACTATTTCACTGCCATCTTTGTGGCAGTGACTCTTATATCTTCCTTTTTGAGTTGTTTCCTGACTGTCACCAAAACCCAAGTTGTCTCTTCTCCAGAAGTATTGGAAACTTGGTTTCTGTTCAGTCAAGCTGTCACCTTAGGTGAGACCTCAGGAAAGAGACAGCTTATGGCTTTTTCTCATCTGTCTTGTAGCCAAGCACCACATCTTTTTTCACATAACAACAAGAAATGGGGGGGAGTAAGCATGCTAATATGTATTTGGGAAGGCCTATTTTTCAGTAAACCTGTGGGTTCCCCCCGCAAACTCTCCCAGTCTTTCACTCTATTTTTATCCCCCTACTAATCTAGATACTACTGCTGAGTTGCTGAATCTGACCATTTCCCCATATTCTCTAAATTTTATTCTTTCTTTCATTTCCAATATTTGTTCCTCCTGTACTCCTTCTGGGTCTGTAACCATTTGTGCATGCAACCTCAGCGCTGTTATTTTCAGATATGGAAAACAGCTAAAACATGTCAACACAACAGTCAGCTGTTGTATATGCATGTTTTTGATTCATATGCATATTAATAATTGGTTAGTAATTAATTACTGTTAGCTAAATCAGATATATTTTTCTCTTGATGTTGAAATCCTCACTTTTGAAATGTTCTCAATATTGAAAGTTTATGATGTAAAATGTAGCCTACATTTTCCTTATTAAAATTCTTCATGTGTATGTGCTTAATGGCAGAATTCGACATTTTATTAAAAATAACATCTTTTAAAATGTGCCATTATCCCACCAGCCTGAGATGACTCTGAGTGTACATAGTTTCTTGGATTCAGCTGTTTTCTTCATTTTTCACAATATGGATTCACTGCAATATCAATAGTTTTACGGTTGTGACACTGGAGTGGTGTAGCTGGGATTCAGCATCTCCCCATCAGCCTGACTGGGATCACAGGGAAGGCAGCAGCCATCCCTCTCAAGGGGAACTGCGAGCCACGGACTCTTTCCAGCCTTAGTGACTGCAACCATTTCACTGCGGTTACTCTCTGTATCTGAACTGCAAATAAGAAACAGGGGTACAGCTGAGGTTCTCGGGGTATTCTGAAAAGATGTGTGGGATGCTGCTTTCATGGAACAGGTTGCAGCAGGGATTTACCTCTGTGTAGAATACCGAGGAATAGCTTGTGATCACTTTGTTCTTTAAAATACTGGTGTGGGCACATAAGCCCGACAGGTTCCTTTCTGAAACAATGAAGAAGAATGCGGATAAAAGAGCTGCTTTGTGTATATAAGACCTGGGTAACTGCTATTTTGCCTAAATAATAAGTGAATTAGTTTGCTCATTTGGTAATTACGTTTGTACAGTGATGTTTGAGTCTGCAACTAAGTTATTCTAGTGTCATAAGATTTTTTTAGCACTAAAATGTAATCTCTTTGTCTCTTTACTATGTAAATATATTACATTAGCCAGCAGGAGCCCCTGTCAGGAACAGAACCTGCTTTTTAGAGTCATTTATGGAGATAAGCTTGTGTCTGTCCTTGTGACTTAGGGACACAGGAATACCCATACTTGACCAGAACAGCCCAACATATTTTTTCTTGTTACAGAACTGACTGCCTGAGTGCCCATATGCTTACTAGAAATTTGAAATAATTTATTTGATAAGTTGTTTAAAATCCTGTAGTTTTATATCTCATCATGTCTTAAGCAGTAATGATGCTGAACCATACCCTGGGATATGAGATCCTTACCTGATATAAAAGAGTATAACTGTCCTGGAGTCTTTGAAAAACTGACACTTTCATCTGGCAGGAAATGGAAATCACCATTGAGACTATGATAATTTCACAATAAAAAGCAAATTAATGTTTTAACAATGAGCATAGTCCAGCTTCAAAATAGATTACTTAGTGACACAATGTATTGTCTTTAAATCCCCAATGGATTAATAAACAAATGATTGTGGAGTTTCTTGGCGTAACCTATCCTGCAGTAGGTTAAATGAAAAATTAAAATACCTGATCAGAAAGGTCCTTTCTGGCTCCAAAATGTGCAAATCTATGAAAACTAATTGGAAAAGAGGAAAAAGCATTTGCTCTGATAGAATCTTATGCTAGGATATCACCTCACTGATTTTTGCATGTTTGCTAATTTGATCTAAAATATTCAGAGGACGAACAATATTGCGTTTCTGATTTGAGCACTGAAAAAATTAACCCCTCTCAAAGAAACCACACCGGTTTCTTCTCTTTGGAAGAACAGTAGTTAGTATTCAGAAACTTGATTGTAAAAACAAATAAATCCTGTTCAACGTGTGAAAGTAGATCACTGTTTGGTATTTTGTCGTCTCTTTAGTTTTTTGGCTTGGTTCTCAGGAAACAGGAAAACAGGCTGAAATTAAATTTAAGAGTAACTGAGAGAATGGGCCCTCTGTCTTTTCCTTTTGGAGGACTGCAGATGATGAGATTCTTGGACATATGACCAACCTCAGTTGAGTCTCTTTTATTTTTTAAAGATTTCAGCCTTCCTGAAGCAGGGCTGCCCACAAATGAAGCGTGTCATTCTAGTAAGGAATGAAAGGGCTTGCTATCTCCCTTCTAACACCAAAAGTCGTGCTGGGTAAGCTAGGAGACATTTTTTCCAAGACCCCTGTGCGCTGGGAGTGGCCAAGGTGTTTCATACAGTTGAGTATAAATTAGTAGGCAAAACATTATACCACAGCAAGCTGGATACCTTCTATGTTCAGCAGCTCCCAAGAACTGTGAGACTTCTCTAAACCCATTTTTGCACATATTCGGTGTTATTGGTAAATGTTTAGATTCTGTGATAGATAAGTAGAATGGAGATCATAATTTTAACCACTTTTCAGACAGTTTATATTATTTTTGGTAAAAAAGCATCCTTGAGTTATTTTTATGGTAAGTTTGAAGGGGTGTTTGATAAACTCTAAGTTTAGATTTAGAAAATTTATACAGTGTTTGGAATAATGATATACACTATTCATTAGTGCAAGACCAAAAGTACTTGATCTTTCATTTTGTCTTTTTTTCTTTTGTGTTTTGTATATCAAAAGAGAAATTAGAAATTTCCAAGGCAAATTGGATCTTACAGAAGAGGTGAAAGGTTCTTGTCAGCTTACTTTATCAAAAGCATAGACCTAATTGCTTTTTCAGTATACTGACAAGGATTTACAGATATTTTGCTCATTTAATTTTCTTGCAGACAGAGTAGTTTCTTTGAAATTTATTTTCAAAATTGCCTGATATTGTTTTACCTAATTTAGTTGCTGGCAGTTGATGATGTTCTGGCAATACAGACTTTCAACCTCAAAGAAAAGAAGCTGAAAAATAAGCAAAGAGTGATCATAAGTGAAACTTAAATGAGTTATATACACATAAAATGAGAAATGAAGGGGATAAGCACACAGTAAAATGAATTTTCAATTGCCGCTTGAGCATACTGTGTATTTGTGACTAACATTCATGATTTTTCTTTCTTTGAAACATACCCCTCTGTATTTCAGAAGAACTTGGCAGGTGGTTTCTTTTGGGTAACAGATCTTCAAAATTAAAACTGTAATGAAAGAAATGTACTGGTTCCTTTAGGCTGTTTCAGCTTGAGTGACAGTGTTAATGCTCAGTCTGTTTTCAGGCGGTTATCTTACAGGACAATGGGTGATGTGTGTGCACAAGCTTTTTGCATACAGACTCAGAACTTATGGAAGTGATTTAGCTTATCAGATTTCTTTTTTGTAATGGCATTGCAATTACAAAAAATCCATTTAAAAATTGCCAAAAGTGTCTGGCAGAAGTTGAGAGGTAATTAGAAACTCAGCAAGCTTCTGATTGTAAAGAAAGGCCTGTCTGCAAGTTGCTTGGCCTTCATCCAAACTCATGACAATGACAGAGCAAGAGTGTTGATAATATTACTACTGAGAGCTTTAGAAAGCAGCTGTGTTCAACTTTCTGTCTTAGTTTTACCTTTTCTTTTGTAAGTATTTATAGTGAGATATACCAGTTTATTCATGAAAATTCTATTGTTATTTGTTGTCAAGAATGCTCTTCCCTTGGCAGAATGGAGGACAGTGGATTAATGTGTACAGGAAAATCCGTTTTGGGGAATATTTAGATACCAGGATTTTGCAGATTAAATAAGATTTCTATATTCTATACTAAATTTCAGCCCTTTTGTTTGACTGGACAGATGCTGGCATGCTCTGTACCTACCAGTAGCCTGGGACAAAAAATAAACATAAGCACTCAAATATTTGCACAACAAAGAGAACTGATGTAGCTGAGCACACCAACTCATTTCTCGTCTTTGGCAAGAGAATGTTCTGGTTGAGGAAGTAGAGGCTTTTGGGCAGACTTTCTGCTAAACAATAGTAGTTCGCATTGTGTTGAAGTTCGTGCAATTCTTCATTTATGACAACAGAATAGGTAAATAAGGCCTTTTGCTTTTTGGATTACATGTGTCCTACGGTAACATTTTTTGAGCAGAGAAAGATGGAGGGAAATGGAACACTTTATAAAGCAACGCACAGGGTGCCTGTGTACTAGATACATAAGACATTTTTGAGTGTTCCAGACATGCTTTGCTAAATGCAGTCTATCCTAATATTGATAGAATAATGAGAGGAATAATTTATCTTTTGTGACTTGCCAAGCAGCTAAGCATGTAAACAGGTAAGCACAATGCAATTAAGTGTGCTGTGTAATCCTCTGTGTAATCTCAGCAGAATGCCCCTCCATCACCTGATAGAAAGATCTTCTCTCATAGGATTTGACGGGTCATGCTGCTTTGTATCTTGATCTTTGCTAATCCACCTTACATTTTCACATTGAGATTCCACATTTTTCTGCGTTCAACATTTAATAAACTTATAAGAAGATAGTGGTGTATTATCTGGCATACTTGACAGTCATCATGAAGTGGGAAATCAGAGGGTTTATAAACAGCATATTTGTTAATTAAAACTGAACTATCAGTCTTGTGACTGGAATTTTATGAACTACTTCTGCATGAAATATTGCTCAGAAATCTGATTAGATATGAATTATGTCTTCCAAAACAAATAATTTAAAATGAAAAAGGAAATGGAAAGCACCCAAGGTATGTTATAATGATGTATTCTGCACTGGTTGACACGAAATTAGATAACCTGGTAGGTTTTGTCCACTTACAATCTGTGTCCATGGCAATCCACACCAGGTGGTGCTGTAATACATAAGCTTTGCAATTCTTTACTCCTAGCGAGTTAATGCTTTCTTCTGAAGATAAACTGTATATTGGCACTTTATTTTTTATTCCAGATTCTCTCAAAAGGGAATAGTAGAAGCAGTACAGGACTTACCTTGATCCTTGATCTTATGTTAGAGATTCTGATTTTTTGCATGTGGTACTAGGAGCTGAACTCTTATAATGCCAGTATTGCAGCTTTTCAGCTGTAGATATTTATTCTGTTTTACATGGCATTTGCAATTGTATTCTGAGGTAATTGGCATGTTAGAGATATTTAAATTGGTTATTTTACTTGAAAACATTCAGAGTCTTAGTGGAATGTCTTGTTAGACCCCTGGAGTGTAGTATCTTGTGTTACATTGCATTACAGTGCACATGGAAATCAGAATTTTAGACATTTTCCCTCTAGTATCATGGAATCTGAACTTTCTAGCTGGAATTTGAACAGTTAAGGGATTTGGATATACAGTTTGAATAAAATCAAAATTGGAATAAATCCTCTAATCATCTTTGAGAACTTGCACCTTCATTCCTTTGCGACTAAGATTTCCTCTTCTGTCCTGCAGTTTTGTAAGGCCAAGAATGATGCTTTTGACTTCTTAATTGCTTCATTTCATTGTAGGGGGACAAAGGCTTTTTATCTCAGTCCTTCTGTATCCTGTTGTGACCAGAGTTACAGAAAGTTTTGAGAACTTTTAAAAGATGGGAATAGAATGGGGAGTTATTAGTTATTTGAGGCTGTATTGTAATAGGAAAGAGAGCTGTATATTGAAAATACTAGAGAAAATATGTAGGAAAATGTTATGTGTCCTTGCTCTGGCCAGCAATCTCTTGAAATAAAAGGCCCTAAATCAAAACCCAAATGCAGTCTTTATTGCTTTCTTAGAGCTGTGCTTCATAACCACTTTCAAATATGTTCTAGTTCAGTAAATAAAAAGCAACCTGAAAATTTTTTCTCTCCTGTATTTTTCCTTTTTTTTTTAGTTCTAGGGGTCTGTAAGTTTACAAGATGCCAAACAGGATACCTAGAAAGATAGTTATGCCTACTGAATGCCCCCTCCCAGCTTTCAATAGAAAGCACAGCCTGAGACTTGGCCTTAGTTTAGCATATGTCAATGTCTTCCTTATTAGGGAAAGCAAGTTTATTCATGCTTTAAAGTGACTCCCAAGATTAGGATCTGAAATAAAATGTAGGAAAGTGACTGAGATGGAAGATGGTCCCACAAGTGCTGGAGAGACAGGCTATGGATTAGAAGTGTGATTAAAAAAGGTCTGAGAGCAAGTTTGGTGCAAAGAGAGTGGGAGGCTGAGGTAAGCATGGGTGACAAGATGGAAATGTAAAGCTGAGAGGTAGAGAAATGACAGCAAATGGTCAGGCCAGGTAATTACACAGAAATAGGCATCTATGGTCATGATGCTCAGATTTCTTTTGGGGCACCTGCATTTGAATAAATTAGCCACATGGACCTTCTGCACCTCCAGTCACAGAAACTTAGGGCTGGAAGTCAGGTTTCAGGTCATCTAGGCTGTCTGTGGGGCAGAACTGGAACAAATACTTTCTGTGCAACACAACAGACAAACACACACCCCGCCTTGAAGTTTTGTAATGGAGCTAGAGTGGAGTTTAGTGGCTATTTCATCATAAATAGGATTGCAAGATTTCTAATAATTAGAACTTTGAAACTGGTGTTTGATACTCTGTAAAAATGTTCACCCTACCCTTGACGGTGAGTTTTTCCTTTCTTGTTTTGATATGGAGGTGCTTTTAAATATGGTCCTTCAGCACAGCGCAGTCTTCTGATACGTGTCTGATAACCCATTATATTGGTTGTTTTATGTTTTAATAAAAGCTAGAGTGTAAATTATTTGGCACTCATTGGAAGTGTTATATAGTTTGTATGGTTGAACGGGAGAGGGAAAATGTGTTAGTATATTGAGTTAAGTGAGGCTTTACTTGTATGTGGTAGGACAGGTGATTCAAGCCTGAGCTAACATGCTGTTTTTACTGGCTATGCAATTCAGGGAAGTCCAAGTAGAAGCGGGTGTTTCCAGTTCATTCAACTCCATTTTTTGTTCAATGTAGTCATTCTGCTTCAACTCACCTGATAAAAAGCAGTATGGGTTTTGCCACTACAATTCAGTGATTCTTTTTGTTGGTGGAAAGGTGGATGATAACAGGATTACGTAGTCTCAGACTTTGTAGAGTTTAACACTTTAAAACATGAAATGTAGCATTGTCTAATATCGTTGTCTCTGTGGTTGTGACTCTGCACAGCATGTACTCACAATAGAGTGTATTTTTTCCTTTCCTGAATTTCTGTGTAAGATAGAGGCAAGATCTTGAGACTGTTGTGTTTGGTGTCTCTAAAGTTGGAAATATTTTTGGAAATCACCAAAATAATGCAAACACATATTATAGACACATTTTCAGAAGTAGAAAAACACAGCTAGCACACATCTGTTTGATATTTTCACTGAGCTTTTACAAAGATCAAAGTAAAAGCAAGTCCAACTAACAAATATCTAAGTGATCCAGATCTCCTACATCTTAGTAGGTGTCTTAAAGTTGTTTATTCTTACTGGCAAGTTTATGTTTGATAATAAGGAAAGTATTTTCTTGCCATTTAATATAGATACTATTATTTACCAAATCTTCAGTTGTAAAACCTCTTTGCATCCCAGTTGTCAGGAGTGACAAATGGTGAGATGGAAAATGGGTGATCTGAATGATCTGAATCCAAGTGGTTTAATCAAGATTGTGTTCAGGGTATTGCCTGAGTTGAGGACAGAATACTAGCCTATTATAGTATCAGTTTATTAACTAATACTGTTCAAATGTCAGCCAACAAGTAATTTAGATTTTGGCAGAGAGAAGATTCTAAAATCTAAAGAAAAATGACGTTGAGTTGGGCTAAAATGTACAGTCATTTTTCAGGCAAAAGCCACTGTGAAAATGACTGGGTTTAAGTAAATACTGCTGAGTTTAATTTACTGTGTTTTAGAAATGAGTATTGTAAATTACTGAAGTCTTGCAGATGACCTGCTCTGAAGGGCAAGTTTTACCTGACTGATAGTGTTTGATCAAGCTCTTTAGTTTTGCAGGTTCTTTGATGGGAATTACAGTTTGACTGTTTTGGTTAAAATGATTTTAACATCTGCGGTTCCTATAGGTTCATTCCTATATGTGAAATATGTGAACTCCATAGGTTCACATCTTTCATAATGAAATATGTGGGGTAATTGTGATCTGTTTGTGTGTCCATGTCCTTAGGAAGATCACTGGGACAGTTCTTCATCTGCCTGTATGTTTCATGTTTCTGCTGATACTACTGTCACTACCTCTTGTTTCTTCCTCTCATCTTCTTTGTTGTCATGCGGTATTGGATACCTTAATCTTTACTCATAGTTTCCTTGACCTCCTTTTAACTTTTCTTTTGGCATAATTCATGTTTCTTCCTTCCGTTGCCTTGTCTTCCTTATAACATCTTCAGCTCTGCTGGTTTCAATCCTAACTTCTCTGATGATTAATTTCCAAGTACTTGTATCTGTGCTTGCTTCTCACACATTTTTCTGTTCTCAGATCTTCAGGCTTTTCTTCCTGGTTGTCTTCATGTCTCATTAGCACATCTCTGAATGTTCAGTCAAAAATGGCACATCATTTTGCCTCTTAGTAGTTATTCCTTACTGTGCATGTTTTGTGTAATTTCCCACTCATTTAATTTTCTATACTTCTCTCTATGTGCTCTGCACTTGTTTCACTCTTCTCTTTCTTTGCTGTTTGTGTCTTCCTAAAAAGTCTTTGATTTCTTCTTCTGCATCAACCCCCGATATTCATACAGACTGGGGAATGAGATGCTGGAAAGAAATGCTGTGGAAAGGGACCTGAGGGTCCTGGTCGAGGACAAGCTGAATCTGAGTCAGCAGTGCCCTGGCAGCCAGGAGGGCCAACCCTGTCCTGGGGGGCACCAGGCAAGGCATCACCAGCCAGGCAAGGGAGGGGATTGTCCCGCTCTGCTCTGCACTGGGGCGGCCTCACCTGGAATATTGTGTGCAGTTTTGGGCACCACAAGATAAGAAAGATACTAAACTATTGGAAGACCATCCAGAGGAGGGCTACAAGGATGGTGAAGGGCCTTGAGGGGAAGGTGTATGAGGAGTGGCTGAGGTCACTTGGTGTGTTCAGCCTGGAGGAGACTGAGGGGAGACCTCATTGCAGTTACAACTTCCTTGTGAGGGGAAGAGGAGGGGCAGGCACTGATCTCTTTTGTGACGGGACTCAAGGGAACAGACTGAAGGGGAGTCAGGGGAGGTTTAGGTTGGATATTAGAAAGAGGTTCTTAACCCAGAGGGTGGTTGGGCACTGGAACAGGCTCCCCAGGGAAGTGGTCACGGCACCAAGGCTGGCGTAGCTCAAGAAGCGTTTGGCCATTAGTCTCAGGCACATGGTGTGACTCTTGGGGATGGTCCAACGCCAGGCCAGGAGCTCCTGGTGTGACTCCTTGTGAGTCTTCTCCAACTCAGAATATGCTGTGATTCTTCTATTACATGCTACTTTTTTCCTTAAAACCTTTTACTCTCATAGCAATTACTTTGTCAGTAATCTCTTAATCCTCTCTAGTGTTGTCTATGATTTCTTTTTGTTTTTATGATATTAACTATTATGCTTAGTTGCATTATGTGCATATGTTTTACAAATAGTGTATATGTAATAATGAGTTTTAAGAATGCTGTGAAAATAATCCACTACTTCAGCTTTTTGTAACAAAGAGAACATACCATATTGATGGCATGACTTTTGTGTGAACTGATTAGCAGCTCTGCTTTGTTGGATTTGAATGTAGGAAGTTGCTTGCAAAATTAGGCTATTGTTTTGATTATTTGTAATTTATATAGGCCTATGATCTCACTTTCATATCTCTAGCATGTCAGTATGGTAGCATTTAAAGGCTTATTTAAAGCGCAGTTGACATTTAAACCAAATGCACACAAACTGGCTTTGTGGCATCTTCTCTGAACTCTTCCCTCCTGCAGCCTATATCCCTTAACCCATAGCTATGCCAGATGGGGTGTGTTTTTTTTGGTGTGGGAAAATCAAATATTTGATTGCATATCAAATGTGTGGAGAGCTATGACTTTATAAAGACTGTGTTGTTTTTTTGCTGTAGTCATTAACACTATTCTGTATTTCTATCTAGTTTTCCTACAGCACTCTTGCTGTCAATACCTTTACCAGTGCTTTATTTGGAAGTTTAGTCTGCCTTTATGTGGCTGCACTTATTATTAGAAAAAGGTTCTACTTGTCCTGTGATTGTTCAAGTCTGTTACTCATGGGTACACTGTTCCCTCTTTACACATTAATTTTAGACAATTACCACCCCCTTCTCAGCTTCTTCCAGCTGCCACTGACACCTCCTCAGCCTGTTGGTACAGCTGTGCCATCCTCCTTTGCTTGGAAGCTGTGCCTGCTTTAGGTTTTCAACCAAAATTCTTTCTGCTTGATAGAGGTGGCAGAGGAGCCCTGGGGACTGTTCCCCATCACTCCCCTTGGCTGCAGCCTTTTCTGTCATTACTATATATTGCTGGTATTTGTTAAGGCCTACACTTATTACTGTATGTGTCAGAATCTGTCACTTCCTTACATTTGCACCATTCACAGCCCAGTCTCAGTGTGGTGTGTCACATCCAAACACCAGGGCAGGCCTTTCCCAGTGTGAAACACCCCTTTTCTCTGAGTCCTCTGATGATCTCCTGTGCTCCAAATATTTCCACAAAAAATGGAGCTTATTTCAGTCTGGCAATCACATTCCTAACTGCCACAGCATCCCTCTAGTAAAAGGGATGAAGCGTAGCTTGGGCTGCTGTCACTATATGTTACTGGATATGGCTGGAATTCTCTAATACATAGGCATTACCCTTGCTTCCTTAAGGGGTCATATTCCAGTTGCTCTCTATGAGAAATTCATGTTGGGTGGGGCATCACATATTAAGAGAATGACTGAGTACTTCAGAACATGTTTATCCAGGGCTGTCACTGGTTCACCACACAATTAGCAGAGCACAGTGTCCACAATGCCTAGATTACCAACTGAAATGAGAAGCCCAGTCGAACATGGATATCTCAGTACTTTTCCCCATCAGTTGTGTGGAAAGTGTTATATGGTGGCTTTGAATATTAGGAGAGCCTGTGTACTAGCTCAGCTTTATTTTGTCAGTGCTGATTTTATAGTAGATGCATAAACTGTTAATGGTGTGAATCCATTGGAAAAGGGCACCAGTCCTATTGAGTATAATTAATGGTTAAAATGTCAACATATGTTTCTCAATATGTAGAATTTTGTTTTGCCTACCAGTGATATATATATAACATATCACTGGTGTAGTATATAAATATAATTATTTCCCAGTGTAAATAGTGCTGTAATCTGGTAGAATGTAGTTTTGCTGTTTAGATACAGCTCAAACTGTCTCAGTGAAATAAACTGCAAAGACAAATATATCTTTGGTAACTTTATTTTATGTAACATCATCACAGGAGCTTTATCAGACTACTTGAGTAGGTCCCATATTTGAAAAATAAGAGGCCAATTTGAAATGAGACCAATATTAATAGTAAGTTCTGTAACAGGTGAACTGGACTGGTGCTGATGAGCTTACATGGGCAGAGTACTCACAGTCCATTATGGAATCTAGGTCCTTGATTTATGTCTTGTTATCAAACACTATGAGACCACCACCTGTCTTTGTTGAAATTCATCATCCACACATATTTTTTCTACTTCAGAATTCTTTTATCTAGTTCTAAACTCAAACTTGAGAGCAGTATCATGCGCTTACAGAGTTTGCACTGTTTATGCCTCTGAACCTTTCTAATTAAAGAAAAATATGTGGGCTGGAATTTCAAGCTGATGTAAATCAGCAGAGCTCCATTAACTTTTGTAGAGCTATGCTTCTTAATTTTAGTATTGGTCTTTCAGCAGAAATGTGGTTAAGAAATGAGAGTTAAAGGGAACCAAAATAGAACTGAAATGCCTTTTACTCTAATTTGTTATGTCTGCAAAGTACAAATATGTTAAAATCCCCACGCTGACAAAAAAAAAAAAAATCCATACAATTATTTTGCTCACTGAACCATTTAGGCTGTTGATTCATCTGGAGACACATTTCAAAATCTCCCAACTGTTAAATTTAAGAAGAAAAAACCAAACTGATCAAAACAAGCTGTTACTTGGTCAGCTGCCCAGGCTACCCAGTCTTGTATTAAACTGAAATATATGCTGTCACTTTAAGAATGGGAAGAGGTTTGTCTAGTGGATGGAACAACTTCTGGAAATAAAACTGGTACATATCATTCCCAACTGTGGCATTAACCACACCATGCATTTGGGGGAATCACGTTCTATCATTCAGCTTGTGTCTTCACTGCAAAATTAATTTGAAAGATCTGTCTCAGATTAGTTTAACATCAATGAGAGCAATTGCACTGGAAAATAAGAGCTTCACACAGTGATTGAATGACTGCAGAGTGATTTGGTAGTGGCTGGTGAGATGTGCTGAAGTAAGCTGTAACTAGTGCTTTCTAACAGGCTAGCCAACTGGAATCAAAGCACTGCCATGCTCAACTTAAGGATTTTAAAAGGCATAATCCATTATTAAGCAAGAAAGATTTACCAGACCTTACTGTTTCACAAACCAGGTACAACATTTTATGGCCAGTATTTGATGATTGCAAAGGTACCAGAAGAAGCATTTTCACAGAACAAAAAGACTAGAAAAATGGTACTCATCTTGTAATGTCCCTTGGTGTTGTAACTGGTTTGCAAATTCTTGATTCGAAGTAAATTGAAATACACAAACAGGTCAGTGTATTCATCATCTGCATTCTGCCAGCCTGTTGAAGGGAGTTACAAAGAATATGAGGCATTTTCATACATTTTGTCCTCCTTCTCCCTGTGAAAGATTGGTATTATGTGACACAGAGACACTATAAGTTAAGTTGATAGATTTAGTTATCCAAAATGGGCATATAAGTAACTCTTGAAATGTTAGGTCTGGCTCTCTGGGCAGATGAGATATGATCAATCAGATCAGCAGTTTAAAGCTCTGCTCTCCTTACATCAGCTGACAGCAGATGAAGTTTATGGTGAGGCTCTACTGTCTTTGAGTACTCGCTGTCCTAGTCCACATTTCTTCCTTTTCTGACTCTTTTTAGCACTTCTGCTCCTGCAGCTGTATTATATCAGATTTCTTGCTAAGAGTGGCTCTGTTTTCTGGTGCACAGAAGGAATGCAGGGAACCACCTTATTTGTGCATGATGGGGGTTTCTTCCACCTAACTGTTTGAGGCAAACCTAAATGGGCATATGTAGAGAGAATATAAACAGAATGTACACACATGTTCCGTGTATTTCTAATATATATTAGAAAGGTAGGTTTTCCTTTTCAATTAATCTAAACTGATACTAGGAGTGCAAAACCAGTTTCTGAACCACCTGATATAATGAGACGAAAATGGCACCAGCTTATTTTAAGACAGAAGAGTAATGCAGTCTTGTTCCTATATGGGCAGAGCACTCTGTATGTTTTGCAGCTCTGTGTTTAGGTGCATTGGGTGGTACTGCACAAAGTATGATGTGGATAATGCTGGACTCTCTCCTCATTCAGACCAGACTAAAAAAGATCCCTGGAATGAGTTATTTTTAGCTATTTCTGCCTGTATTTTGTGGGCACCATCTTGGTGTGACATTTCTTAAGTACACTTTGAGTGGTGCTCTGAGAAATAATCTTTTAATTTGATGTATGTGGTCTCGGAAAGTGCTTTATAATGTATATGGTCTAAATTCCTGCTACTGTTTGGTATAAGGAGTGTATAATTTTCCTCTTTCTCTTCTTGTTGAGGATTTAGTGAACATACTTAACTGATTTTTTCACTTCTTCTTTAGCTTTCAGACATTGATCCTTTTCCTGCCATGGTCTGAGGCTCTCCATAATTCCCTTTATTTTATAGTTGCCTCTGTGATATTTATAGACAGTGATTGTTTCCCGTGGGTCCAGATAAATGTACTTTTCTTGCTTCTCAAGGCCAGACAATACAGTTCGGTGCCTGTTAAGCTTTATGCAAGTATCCATCAGATACAAATATATTTTTAACGTGCTGATTTAGGATTCTCTGCCATAGTCTGTATGCATGCTGTGTAGTAAACCAGTACAGAGTAAGCTGGAGAGAACTCATCGATTTGCTCATCAGGCAGTGAAGTTTGGAAAGAAATTAAAATCTGCTATCACGCTTTAAATAGTTTGCACTTGTGGTGGCTGCTTTGGCATGAGAAGACTGCTCTCTGGCTTGCTTTCAGACAGTACATGCACGCAGGATTGTGACAGTGGGATGGCTGGTTTTAGAAAGCAGTGCGCCCAACTTACAGCTTGAGAATTCTTGCAGTAACGGAGGAGTACCTGAGTTTAAGTGAACTATTTGTGGTATCAGCAGCAATGAAGCAGCAGCAGCTCCAGCTCTGACCTATATATCCAGCCTTCCAGCTGGGCTTGTGCCATATGTGCTGAGGCTTGTGTGACAGTAGTTCCCCTGTTAATGGTAACTGACCTGGCTGGATTAAAGAGAGATGTGTTGTATTAAACTGTACATTCTTCTATGCTTAACTTCTGAAGTCTAAAAAAACCCTCTATGGATCTTTCATGTTTGGGCTGTGACATTACTAAATCAATGTACCTTTTTTCCCCCTCTTTCCTTCCTTTTGCTCATTTCACTTCAGTGGCTTTTGGCCTTGTCCTCAGCTTTGTGTATGCACTGTTCCAAGTGCAGTATGGTATGTCTCTCCTTCTTTATGTGAATTGGTATGAGCTTCATTGCAGCATTCATTTACAGATACTAAATAGTCATGGAATAGGATTTCACATGGTCAAAGACAGTGTGAGAAGGACTATAATTTTGGATTGTGAAATTATTGTAATGTTTATCTTATTACTTTCCAGCAGTGGACTCTCCTGCTGTTTGCTTCTATTCTGCATTAAGATCACTTTTTTCCTAGAATAATTACTACGTATTTAGTTACCCTCCCTCAAATATCCAGTGCTGCTTAACAGGCTGCTACATGTGTGGAAGTCTCCAAATCTTGTAAGAAGCTGGCTTTTACTTACCAGATTTCATATCAAATGCAAGGCTGATGAAGTATATAGTTGAGGCTAGGACTGAAAAGAGATCGTTCTTGAAGTACCGCAGTAGTGTTTACAGCTTCTTGCTGAGTTTCTAGAGTAATGAGAAAATGCCCCAAGGGATATTTTCTGGGGAAAAATAGCAGAAAACTGTGCAAATCTGCCATTTGCAAAATTATTTATGTAGTAAAGAAGTCACCACATAGGAGCTGGAGTGTTAAATCTTGGTTGCCTTAGATGGGATTACTTGTGTGGAAAAGGTGAAGTAGACGTTAGCCAATGGTATAGGAAACATGGTGACATCATTTTATATTATTGAGCAGAAACTGCAAGCTGAAATGTTCATGTATTTGTGACTTTGAGCTAAAGGATATGAACTGAGGAGTATTGCTAATAATCCTGTGTGCTCAGAAAGTGTAAACCTGGCCCTGCAAAATTGTGATGTTTGTTGAAAAGATGAACTCCAAGCCAGGGTCTCTTTCTTGTTTGTCTTCTGCATTTTGTATGTCTTTTAGATTTTCGGGCTTTGGCCCTCTTCTACAAACACAAAGGCAAGAAGCAGATTTTTTGTTTTAAGTGAAAGCTGATGTTCCTATATAATTCTGTGATTCCAGGACCATGGTTTCAGAAAAAGTAAAAAACCAGCTATTACATGGTTTACAAAGAAGTAATGAGAATTGGCGATACCACATGAGCATGGCTCACAGGGAGAAAATGTTGTGCTTTCCATATGAAAATGAGTCTTTCAGAACAACAAGGGGTACATGGAACAAAAACATTATCCTTAGTACTCAACTTCAAAACCTGACTTCATTATAGATCCAGGCTTTTTCAACACTATTGGGTTGGGGTTTTTTTGAGAGCTTAATATGTGCAACTTGAAACAATTTTTCAAAATTCCACTTTGTTCCAAAATAAAAGCAAAATTCAGCAAATGAGTCAGCTGCTTGCAGCCTGTGGCATCAACAGCTTGATTTTTATAAGGTCTGGGCATGGTGTCTGAGTTCCTTGAAAATCTTGGCTTGCCTGTACTGAACTCTCTTGGGAACTCTGGCTCCAGAAGGGTCACCTAATGAACAGCCTTGAGGGGCTTCCTCTGCCTTAGTAAAGCACCTTTGAATTTTACCTGTTCCCTCTTGGTTAAAGGAACTTTTTAGATGAAGCACAAGAAAACTCACTGTTGGAAGCAATCCTAAATTGGTAGGGGGTGGAATAAATGTTTATGTAGGTATTTTTACATCTGTCTTCCATAATTTTTCTTCTATATCCAGAAAGAAAAGCTTCTAAGTAAGGAAAGTTCAAACAACACCCATGCCTGACTTTATTTTTTGTCTTTTTCTGGTATTTGTAGGCCTGACTTAAAGCCTGCTATTGCTCTGTTACCTCATGCCCATTTATTTCTAGAAAAATGGTTTATTTACCTTAATCTTAGCCTGATAGAGTCTTAGCCATGTATAGTTCTTGTGCTGTTTCAACTTGGAGAATATCACAATTTTCCTGGATGGTTAAAATCCCTGCTTGGATTTGGTATATTATAAATATTGAATTTTCTTTCCTTTTCCATGCATTTGGAGAAAAAGAGTGGTGTGTGCCAATACAACTGCTTTTAAATGAACCATACTGCAGCTTTTACTGAAGTAGAAGGGATTCAAAAGCCTATTATTATGCATTAACTGTGCTGAAGGCACAATAGCACAGTTTCGTTTAAAGTGCACTTCTGTGCAGAATGATAGCTGCTCTGGCAGCTCTTGCAGTTGCTTATTTGTTCCTTCTCAGTGTTTTCTACATGTGATCAAGTAACCTCATAGCTTTTCTGGCTACCAGCAGTTCAGACTTAATCTGTGGTCTGGCTTGGATCAAGTCAAATTTTGCCAGTCATTTTGCCATTTGAATGTGATTGTCACTTCTACAGGGGATGTACCAGGAGGAAATTGCCTCATATTCTGTGTTACTTGAGGTCTGTCTCCAGCAGGTATAAGGAGGTAGTAACCAACCTATTTTATTCACTGAAGAAGGGTAGGAAGAAGGAACTCAATTGTACAGAAAAGTACTTGTATCGTCAGTTTGCCAGCAGAGATGTTCATGGAAAAATATCAGTGATATTTTATAAAGAAAGATGTTATTTCCTGCCACTCTGTCTTTATCCCTTCATAAATGTGATTGTCTTTATATTAGCTCTCTTACTGGTAGCCAGATTTTCTTTTTGAAGAGCAGTTTTGATCCCATTGTTATGGGATATCAGTGGAATAATAATGCATCCCAGTTTTGAAATGGGTGACCTCTGCCAAATGAGGTCTTCAGATGTTCAGAGAGTAAGAAGACTTCTTCCTTGGACCAGATTCACTTAACTGATCCCTCTTGCTTGCATATTCAAGCAGCTCAGGGAAGATTTTCTTCCTGCTATGAAATTCTGTAGTGTAGGGAAATCTGTCAAGGCCCACTCCTGTGGTGGTTGTTCCTTGTACACCTACCTGCTGAGAGAGTCATTTTGGGAACCAAGGAAGAGATAGTGGTTTACTCTGGTTGTCAGGCTATTCATTAGGCATAATACAACAATAGCATATATATAATAGCAGCTCCAGTGCATACTCAGTAACAAAACTGGGGAGTTAAAAACCCACTGTCTGTAAAAGTGTCCTTTTGTGTATCATTTCAAAGAGGATTCCTAGTCCACAGTGTCTTAAAACTATGCTACACTTTTTGTAATCTTTTCAGTGAAGTGCTGCAACTTGTCCATTTGATTGTCAAATCCCACTGTCACAGAAACCAGATTGTCATTTTCCCTGGCAATACAGTTTGTGCATAGACCTGTAGTGAAATCCCCTTGCAGATGCTACTGACATGGCAGACGAGGCAGTCGCTCCTTGGCCTTATTGTGAGGTGAACAAACTATTAATGGATAGGATGAACAATGAGCATAAATACTTTCCATCCTTTAGTTCTGGAAGAGATTTTGGAGTCTGACTGGAAGTAAAAAAAAAACAAGATCTTGTTGAGTTTGAGCTGATAATACCAAAAAACTCATAATGTGATGTTTGATTCTCCAGCTTGTTTGCAGCTGGAAGGCTTGCCTGTGAAAAACATAAGGAATGATTCTTTTCTATGGAGATGAAAAATTGCCTGACCTTTTAATAGCTGACCTTTCGTATGTGAGTCACAGTATTGATAGTTAATCCAGTCATTATCCCTTTTCTAAAAGCTTTTTCCCTATCAGACAGTGATCTTGCCAGGGACACCACTTTCTATCTGTATTTAAAAAGGACACAGCCAAGCTGAGTCCAAAACACTGCACAGCCAGAGGGCTCTGTCCCTCAAATGAACTAAGATGCTGTAAAGCTTAGAAACCATCAACTTTCAAGAAGCAAATAATGAGAGAAAGGTGAAGGGGAGAGGGAATGCAAATGTATGAAGCTCAAAGTGGGAAGCCAGAGGCAACTTTCGTGTAGAAGACACCATTTTTTTACTGATGTCTGTGTTAAAGTAATAGACGTCTGTGTTTAAGTTATAGAGCAGTCATGAGGTAGTACAATTTAAACCTGTTCTTATTCCACAGTGTTTGTTCAGTCCTGAGAACCACAATTATTCCCCCTGAGCTGGGAAATGACATGTTCGAATAAGCTGCACCAGTGCTGGACCTTGCCAGTGTTTGAACTGGTTTGCCAGCCTTGGCTCAGAGTAGCATAAACCATGCTGAAGCAGTATGAGACAGTAAGTACAAAAGGGGAGAAAGTGAAAATGATTTTAGTATCCTGGTTTAGGAATCTGAGGTGTAAAATAAAAAGATTCGTGTCCATGGATGGGATTTTGAAGAATACACACAAGCTTTGTGGAAAGTCAGGGCCATAATGACAGAAATGTGAAGAGTTAGGAGAGTTCAGAAATTCTGTGACTGGTCTGAAGGCCAAGGAGGAAAAAAACCAAACAAACACAATTCCAGACCTGGAACCTTTTAGAGTTATTTTATTTAATTAAAACCCTTAACACATAAGGGCAGTACACTTGAAATGCTGCCAGCTGATATGCTGATGAATCCCCATGTTGCAGTACTTGTGCATCCATGTGTCATCACTAAATCAGGAGCTGAGATTTCATCGTGCCTTTCAATTTTCATTGATGGATAATTCTTCATGTGTTCTTATTTCATTGTTTGACATTGTCTTAATGAGTGCAAATACTTTCTTATAAAAGAGAAAAGAAACTCAAGGGAAGCCCAGGATTTAATAAGGTATTAATTTTACTTTTTATTGTAGCTAATCCAGGCTTGTATAGATATTTTCATAACTTCGTACTAATGGAAGGAGAGTTTTTCAAGTATTTAATTAATACACTATCCTTTACAATCATATATCAAATAGATTTAATAGTTGAGAATTGAGTCAGTTATTTGCTTCATAAGCTGCCACTTCCCATTGCGCATATAATTGCCTTTGGCAGTCCTCTTTTTGGTTGAGCAATGCAAATTGAATTAATACACCACAGAGATAAAGTTTGCTCATAATTATACTGTTTGTGAGGTGAGGGCTATGGAGGAGGATGCTCAGTGTGCCTCCTGCCATGTGGTATGTGGCCTGCAAAGAGAAAGCTTGATCTTTGGCATCACACTGCATTATGTGGATGCACAAATGTCTGTCAAAGAAGTTGGGTGGTGTTTCATCTCATTTCAGTGCTCTTCATTCAGATGCTTTGTTGCTGTCCAGGCAGTATAATCCATGAAATTAGTTTACTAAAGAGATATCTCTATAGAAATGTCCTTGCAGAATTTTTTAAATAAAAATGTGTTTTTCTTTGAATAGCCCATTCCTGATTGGCTGTAATACTGGTGCCTAGGTTAGCACACAGCAGAAACTAAACTGAGTATTTGAGGGAAAATCCACGTGTCATCCTGCTACGGAAAACTGGAAATGGCTGTCTAATGGAAATGGAATCTTAAAGCTTGGTAATTCTTATTTTTTTCCAGAGGACATCCAACATTATCAGCGAATTGTTCTTTATTTCTTCTTTGGTCCTTGTAATATTTCTAAGTTACCAGCTTTCACGTATAAAAGCACTTGCCAAATATACCATTTTTCTTCACTTACAACTTAGAGTTAAGGGCGTGTTAACTTGTGATTTTTAGAAAGGGTTATTTTAGAGTTTTAGATTTATGGAGTTTTATTTTCCATTCATTTAGGCTTCCTGTAATTCTTTAAAAATATACCTTTAGTGTACTGTGGCACACTTACAATTTTCTAATGACTGTTCAAATTTATTGTATCCAATTTGGGAAATATTTAAAAGGAGAACTTTCGTATGATACACTTTACAGTTGCTTAAACTAGTTTCACTCTGATGGTAAGATCTTTGGGTTGACTTTGTTTCTAATGTTACCACTGGAATACGTAGCTAAAACACAAATCAATACTTTCCTGTGAGCAAAAGCAACATACTACTCTTTTCTAAAGTACACAGTTACTAGCACAATATTGACAGTGCACGGGTTGTGCAAGAGGATCAGCTGAGTGTGTTATGTCATTTCCTGAGACTATCTGCATGTACCGAGGTCACCACAGTCATTTCTAAGACTATAAACACTTCAGCACCTGAGCAAATACATGAAATATGACAGGACCCTTTTGACATCGGTGGTAAAGAGAATAAGAGAGGAATTTCTCCCGTTGCCTTCAGGATGCTTTCAAAGTGGCTAACCATCTTTCTGTAAAAATCTTCCCAGTGCACTGATTTTGAAGAGCAGTGTGGGCTAAAGTCACAAATGTTTCGAAAGCAAGAGTGATTCTAAGACATACTTGTCCTATTCATTGCAACTGATACAGGACCCCTGCATTCAGGGAGATGTTGTTGCAAGATGTGATGAGTTTTTGGCTTTCAATTAAATCTTCTAACAGATTATATTAGTACAGAATTATAAATTAGTGCAAGCTGCAGTACAGTGAAGTCTGTTGCAAGTTCAATTCCTGTCACACAACCTGTTGACATTTTGCTGCTGTCACCAGGTAAGAATGCGTGCAGTGGCTTGACAGGCATGAAGAAGCTCACTTCTGCACACAATAGTGAGTCTGTTCACTGTCACTGAGGCACAATTATATGTGTATGAACACACCAGCAGGTCTTGGAAAGATGAGGATCTGGAATGTGAAAAGGAAATTGCACATAAGCAGAAATACACTAAGTGCAGAGGTGCCTAAAGCCGCTTGCAGTGCATAAACAAATGATACAAATTTGAAATATTCAAGCTGGCTTGTGAATATGATTATTAAGGGGGTAAAAGTGGAAGTACGTAATTCTGTCTTCTGCCTAGCCTTCTTCCCCTTTTGCCTCTGCCCTGGGAGAGCCTGATGATCAGCAATCCCCAAATGCCAGGGCAAAAGGGTAGGCGTTGCAATCTCTAAGTGTAACATGTCCTGAAGGGACAGAGGAACGTGGGCAGAGGAGCAAGATGCAGGCATCAGAAGGGGCAGCGGGGTTCTGCATATATCATGTGACTGACCCCTTTCCTGCAAAGGCAGGAGCTGACTGCACACCTTCCTTCAAACATCTACAGATCCCTTCTCCCTGTGAGGAAAAATTTTATGAGTTGTAACAGGCTTGAATGCTTAGAAGGTGTCCAGGGTTGGCATGTTGTTGTGAGTAAATCAACTGCTAATAAGGTGAAGAAATCACATGTCAAGACAGGTTATAAAACCACAGATCCACGTGGTTGCTGAGATGGTTGTCAGGCTTAGGAGATTTGAAACTTAACTTCATTGGCAGCTGGCCTGTCACAGTATGGATAGGGCATGTGGGAACAATGCTCTGATGGCACCCGGAATTAATCCGGTAACAGCCTAATTCCGGGCAGGTGTCACTGGCGTGCCGGGGTTGCCCCAGCTGCTGCATGCCAGGTCTTCACTCCAGAGCCGTGCAGACAGCTTATGCTGTGCAGCTGCTCTTAGAGTCTGTTCTGAGGCCTCCTATAGCTCTTTAGCCACAGACAGCTCAGCCAGAGCTGTGTATCAAAGGTGAATCATCCTTTCTGTCATGCCATAATCAAGGACTTTTTTTACGTCCATGACTCAGAGAAAAAGGTGTTGGTGTCCCCCCCAGTTCATAGGTGGATAACCTGCTTTTGTTTCCCCACTCATTTCATGATTGGAGAGAGGGAATGAGCTACAGAATGATGGCAATTTCAATATAGACTCGGCTTTCTTGGTGTCCTCCCTTCCTCCTCAAATCTGTGCTGGATAAGATGAGCTGCAGGAGCCATGAGTTTGCAACAGTTCCAGCAGGATAAATATTTCTGTATTTCTGGCTGATTTTAAGATGATCGGTGTATGTTCCCTTCCTTTTTTTGGCATAGGTTAGCCCCATTAGATGTACTGCTCTTCATTTCATCTCCTTCTCCCATCTGTTCTCTCTCTTTTCAGTAGAAACCAAGGAGATGTAGCTCCCACTCAGGCAGCCAGATAGTTCTGTCTCCCATACATGAGAAAATATCTCTGTGTGGAGCAGAGCGGTGCCCTGCTGTGCACACAAATCACATTGTGCCATGAGGGCAGACTGTGCTCTCGCCAACTGTTTGATAAAGGCATATCCCCCTTGTCTGCTTAAACAGATGAGGGAATACCATTGCCCCCCCTCAGTGCAGTGTTGTTGAATTCCCAGGCCTAAGCTGGGATCCAAGGAAATCCAAACAGATTTCTCCTGAAAAACCAGGTTATCAGAGCAGTAGGTGAGAAAAACTAATAATTGTTTAAAATACTAAAATCACAATACAGCTAGTGAATAAAGAACAGTGCATGTAGATAGGGTATTCAGAATTTGTAGATGACAGTTAGACAAAATCTATGATTATCTGGATAATAAAGCCATAAAGACAGCAAATATTTATACTGAAAAACTCCAAACTCTACCTTAGAACTCCCTGGTAGGTGGCCATTTCATTAAGGAAGAAATCTTTCTTACCAAGCTCCAGAGCTTGGTTTCATTTCCCAGATTTTTAAAGAAAATTTTGTAGTGTCTCTTTGTGAGAACAACTTCATGCCATGAGTTCTGTGTGGGGAGGAGCATTATTTTTGAGAAAATTGTCTTCCTGTTCATTCATTTAATATTACCCTTGTGAGGCAAGCAGGTATTTATTACAAGCAGTTATTTATTACCAATCCTATTACCACAATCAGCTGTAGCTCTGTGTCTTTTCTCCCAAAGGAGAAGTTTCCTTAGTGCTTTTTTTTTTAGTTATTAATCACTTCAGTCAATATTGTTAATAGGCAGAATTTATTTAAAACCACATGCTTTGGGTGCTTACTAATACTTTGCCATTCTTTATTTCATGTAGTAGGAAGTAACTTCTCTGAGAAATTTTGCTTTTGGCAGCTAGTGTAACTGACAAGTTCTTAAAGTTGATGGTATTGCAGTATTATTCCAGAAGAGTATTTCACTCTGATTGATACATAGGGGGAATGATATTACTGTGTTTTACTGTACTAAGTATTGCTATATATAACAGGATATCACTACAAGGAACCTGCTTGGTTGTTATATGCATTTAAGCTTCTCTTGGCATCTTAAATTGATTATCTGTAGACAAAAGCATTGCGGGTTGCTGCATCTTCACCAGTAGTTTGTGAATTGTCTTGCACTGTCTTCCAGTAAGAATAAGAATGCCAACTGTGAATACACAGTGTATCAAAACTACAATGCAAACAGTTTTTTCCTGGTTTATGGATATTTCCACTATCCTTTTTGTTGTTTGAGGGTAACAGTGATGAAAGCCAAACAGAAAGGATGAAGTTTTATTCACATAATTTGATTTTAGAAGTACTTGAATTTGTTTGGCTCAATAGGCAAATGTTTATTATTTATGGTGTATATGGCAGTGTTATTTTCTTAGACTGTTTCATAAGGTCAAAAATCTTGTTATAGTGAAAATCATGGCCCTTGAAGACAATGCAATGCTGTACCTGCCCAGACCACTTTCTTGAAGCTAGTCCTGCTAAACACTGATGTGCTGATAGCCTTTAGTCACTGAAATACCCTGGAATTGGGTATTATTGTGCTGATGCATTTATATATTTATATCCACTCTTGCTTTCATTTTTCCTAGCGATGACAAAAGGAGGACCAGAAATAGAGGATTTGCCTAGCAGTAGGATCACATTCAGGACTACCTAAGCAAAATTTATTACAATTTTATATAGTTTCTGTTGTCTGAGATGTAAAAAAAAAGATGCACCTGTATCTTTGGAAAGCTCTTTTCAACATATCATGTGCTGATACTGATTCCAGTCAGAATATAGCAGTGACAATGGATCTTAATGGAAAGCCTAATGCAAATCAGTAAAGGAATTACAGTTAGTCATTGTTGCTGAACTTCTGGTTTTTGCTAAATATTCTGTAGACCGTTAGTATTTGAGAACCACTATAGTGTTGTTAAAACTACTAAGTAAGGGAATTTAGAGAGATTTCATAAAATGGTAACTTTGACTTTTGGATGGAAGGTAAGAATTATGTATATAAGGTTTTAAACACTGCCTGTTGCCACGGTATTAATTAAAAATGTATATATTCATGGTAGTCAACGCTACAGGGGAAAAAACAGAGCTAAAGGATATGAAGGAACTGATCAAGTTTTTGTAAGCTAGACATATGAAATATATGTGGGTGTGTGTAGTACAGACAAGAAGAGACATTTTTGTATGTATATAAGACTGAGAGACTGAGCAGATGAGAAGTCATTTGGGTCTTTAAAACTAGATTATCCGTTCACTTCAGCTAAGATTTTCAAGCGTGTTTGGTGCTTACAGGTAATTCAAATTTAAGATACTCTAAAAAGTGTAATCTTCAAAGATCCAGTGCAAGTGCAACAATTCCTGAAAATAAGGCTGGTTTAGTGTGTGTGAAGCTTAGTAGCTAAAAGCATCAACCACAGCTCAGTTTCTTTGTTTTTATGTTCATGGTTATTCTTTGCAGAATTGTATCAAGAAGCAGAGAAAATACAGCATTAAAACTGAAAATGGAACAGCATAAATATCATATATTGTGCTCCTAAGCATTTCTTTAGTGTTGCAGACTTGAATATGGGCAAGATAATCATATATTCCCTCTCTTTCCTTCTCTGCATTTCAGTACATTATGGTAAATTCGTAAGAACCTTCTGGAGCTTATCTTGTTATCAAGCTACATCTGCAACTCCTTGTAGAAAAGAAATCCCTTTCTAAATAATAATTTACTGATTTCAGTGCATTTGGATTCCAGTGGGTTCCACTACTCAGCACTGGCTGCACCTTGGGTACTGTGTTCGGCTTGGGGCGCCTCACCACAAGAAAGACATTGTGGAGCATGTCCAGGGAAGGGCAGTGGAGCTGGTGAAGGGTCTGGAGCACAACTCTTGTGAGGAGCAGCTGAAGGAAATGGGGTTGTTTAGCCTGGAGAAAAGGGGGCTCAGGGGGGACTTTATCACTCTCTATAACTACCTGAAAGGAGGTTGTAGCCAGGTGGAGGTTGGCCTCTTCTTCCAGGCAACCAGTGATAGGATGAGAGGAAATGGCCTCAAGCGGTGCAGGGGAGGTTCAGGTTGGACACCAGGAAGAATTTCAGAGGTCTTTTCCAACCCTAATGATTCTATGATTCTTTGGAATAATTTTTACCCTTAAGCTTCCCTGACTCTTGTCTGAGGTACTGTAGATCTTTATCCCTGCCTGTCTTGTCAATCACTGTCAGTCAGAAATAACTAACCCTAACCCTAACCCTAACCCAAAACTCATGTCTTTGAATGTTCCTATTGTTCATCTACCATTTCTGCTTCATTTCTTCCTTCAACAGATTGAGATAGTAGACTTTCTGGAGAAAGTGCTTGGAATCACTTTAATCTTTGTGATATGATTTACAAGTCTGTGGAACCCTATAGTTTGTAGCTGAGACTGATAAAAGGTTACAACCATTGCGTAATTTTTCAGGCAAAACACACTTAAAGCCAGAAATATTATTTCAGGATGAATTTTTGTGCCTGTGCCTATCACAGAGGAGATGATAGCATAAATAAGGCTTTAAGAATGTGAAACTCTTTGTACAATGGAGGTTGGCTTAAGTCACTGGAGTGATGATAATAACACCTAAGTATCAGTTCTCTATTTCTTCTACAGAGAAGAAAAGAAATTCTGATCTGGCAAGCTATAGTGTAGTCCATCAGAAGAGACACTCATGTTTGCTCATGTATTTGTACAGATGCATCCTTGTTTTTCATTCTTCCATTTTCGGATGCTGTAATTTTTATTTTTTTTTTAAAAGATATATTTCTCTTTCAGCCATTAATGAATTTCCTGAAGATCTATTTACAAATAAAGAACGTCAGCAAGGAGGAGTTCTGCTTCATATCATTGCTGTAAGTTTTTCTCTACTGTGCTTCATTTTTGGTTTTGTGTTATTTACTTTATTTTTTCTTCTTTTATTTTTTAATAAGATGTACATCATCGTAGAGGCCTTACTAAGTAGGCCTCTCTATATATCAACATGTTCCTAATACTTTGATTTCAGTGTTTCTAATATGTCTATATACAGAATACAAATGCTTAAAAGGTAACATTTTAGGGACATGATATAGCGGAGGTCTCGGTATTGTCAGATTAACAGTTAGACTTGGTGATCTTAAGAGTCTTTCCCAACTAAAACGATTCTATGACTCTGATTGATTTAAGAAAATTATTCAAGTCTGAATTTGCGGTGCCTATTCATTCATCCTCTTGGAGGTAAAATCCTGGCAGCATGGATTACAGACTTCTGCTTGTATTCTATCTCATAGAGACAGAGTCTGGGATTCCCTTGTTGATGATATCAAGCATGATGTGGAAGATTCTTGAGTCTCTTTCTTTCCTTTTGTGCCTCTATGCAAAAGATGTAATTAAAAAAAACCCCAACCAACCCTGAAGAAATATAGAAAATATCATGTGGAGTTTTATATTTTATTGTACAAAATACAAAGCAAGTAAGGCCTGCAGGCTCCAGTTTTCATTCACAGCTCAGGGAAAGTGAAGTAAAAAGGAATTGTGTTTTGATAGACAATAGCAGGATTAGGTCCATTGCATCGGCACAGCACATAAAGCCATATAAGACAGTGGAGGTGTCACGTGTGCAGGGAACCAGGATCATTCCTAAGAGTTTCGGTGCAGAGATCCATGGCCAGAGACTGCTTCTTTCCAGCTGTAATTATTTCCTGAGTATTGTTAGTCAATCTGGTGTTAATTTCTATTTAATTACTTGGTCTGGTAATTAATTGAAAATATAGAAGATGACTATGTAACTTTGTAAGCCATTATCCTTTTCTTTATAAGAAGTCTGTTGTGGCACCCTATTCTGTCAAACTGTAGTACCTTTCATATTTTAGGATGTGACATTCTTGTTCTAAACTAAATCATATTCAAAAACCTGGTTTTATGCAGGGAGATTTTTATTTGGAATGGAATAAAAAATGAGGCTATATATTTCTGCTAGTTTGAATAAAGGTAGCATTACCTTTTTTCTTCTTTTCATGTACAAGAGAAATCTGAAGCATTTTCTGAATTTATTGTTTTACAGGCTCTTTATATGTTCTATGCTTTGGCCATAGTATGTGATGACTTCTTTGTTCCATCCTTAGAGAAAATTTGTGAGGTATGTTAAAGAACTTTATTATTTTTTTTAAATTTATTCTGAGAATATTGTAAAATCAGACATACTGTGTCATTGTTGTTTGCAGTTCATTCCTGTCAACTTTTTGGCCTTGGTTATTTTCAAATAATTTGAGCTTCCATGAAAAAAATGAACCTGTGGTCTGTGCACGTTTGTTCCCCTGGCCACACTCAAGCAGAAAAAGTCAGAGATTTAATGAGATCAGATGGCAAAACCCACTCTTAAAATACCTGAAGCATGTAGCTAGGAAAGATATGAGTTATGGATGAGTTGGGTTTATTATTGCACTACTGGTTTTAAAAGTCACTTTGAAAAGAAATCAGACATAGATAATGTATTGGCTGTGCAAATCTTATTGCACATCTCCCACTGTATGAGCAAGGGGAACAAAGTTTACATGGTCCTAGCAGAAAGCTGAGAAAAGGGAGAATGTGTGAGAAAAGTATGCACCTTGGTTTGATATGGAAAGAGAATACATATTTTATATGCAAAAAAAAAAAAGTGAAAGTAATGCCTTTGCATAATTTTTGAGAAGACTTTGCGAAAATTACATGTGGGATTCTAATTGATTGAGTTGATTGGGACAAGGTAGAATTTTACTTGGCATGTAAATATTGTGTTAAGTAAGACTTTGGTGAACTACTGCAAAATGAATACAAAATATAATTGTAGATATTAATTCGTTTTTGAGGGCAAAATGAAAATATCATCATCTTTGTTTTTAAACAAAAATATAAGTGACCATTTTCTGGAAAACTCCTGTAGCTAGTTAAAAACTCTCTTTTCCTTTGGCTATATATATATCTACTAAATTCCTGTTAGTGTCACTCAGAGCTATGTACTTACACTTGTAAGTAGAAGAACAAATAGAAGAATAAGGGAGGTGGTCAATAACAGTAAGATACTCAATAGGGGTCTTTCCTTCCCCTTTTCAGGTGTTCTGTTTTCAGCATGCACCTTAGACACCATATTTAAATTATACCACTTGGTTGTACCAGTTACTGATTATTGATCCTTCATAAAATCTTCACGTCTTGTCCCATGTTCTGCTGAACATTAGAACAACTGAGAAGGGTTCAGATAGCATGCTTAGGCTTAAGCTCCTGCAACCCTATGACTGGTAATAGATCAGATTTGTGTTTGTTTTCTCAAGTTCTGTAGGATGCCTTAGTCATGAGCTCAAAAATGTTTTCTGGCAAATTGTATGGAAAGTACAGGATTTTTATACTTGTCCTTTTGTCACTAATTACTTTTCTATCCTTGAAGGAAAAATAGCGTAGTAGAAATGAGCCTAGAGACTCTCAAAAAGGAAAAAGCTCTTCTGTAAAACCTGTTTATAATTCAAGGGAAAGATCTTCAGACGGTGTTAAATTGATGCAGCCCACTTGTGGAGCTACACATGTTTATGCCAGTCTGAGAACTCTAGGTTATCTATATCCTATTAGAGCTTAAGAGACACTGTCATAAAAATAGACCTGTCTACCATACACAGGCCTCTCTGTGTCTAATTGGACTAATTTTATCCGTGTCAGCGGACTCACTTTTGATTAGCACAGTTGTAAAGTAAGGCCAGAATCAGGCCAGCTGTTTGTAAGATTTATTCACAGAGGTTATATTTTTCTCTTATGGATTTCTATTTTCCAGTTTTAGAAATTTGCCCTTAATTCTTGAATGATTGTATCTAGGGTTTCAAAAGTAAATTAATGAAAACAGTTTCAGATGTTTACAATCTTTTTTGAATCTGCAGAGATGCTTTTCCCTGCTCAGCTGCATGTAAGCCACAAATGACTATGCAGTTACACACATAGCTGTAGAACTCCACCATGTAAATACAGTAGCAGTGTTGAAATTACCAATTGTTTTCTTCCAGAAACTACATTTGAGCGCAGATGTTGCTGGAGCCACATTCATGGCAGCAGGGAGCTCCACTCCAGAACTGTTTGCATCTGTTATAGGTATGGAGCCCACACCCGAGCTTTTATTAGATCTGCTGTTAAAAAATCAGCAGCAGATCAAGCACAGGTACCCAAAAGTGCTACCATTCTTCTGTCAATTTATAATCAGCAATTGCAGCTGTCAGCTAGTCTGTGGTTCATGGTATAATTAACTACTCAAAATATCTCATGAAACTGTGAGTCTCTTCTCAAAACATAGAGAGGAATTCTGAACACAGGAAGTAAAAGAAGAGATTCATTGAAGTCCCCTGAGAGATAATTTGATATATTTTGAAATGGATTAAGAGCAGCCCTGAGGAGAAAGACTTGGGGGTGTTGGATGATGAGAAGCTCATCATCTGTCAGTGTGCAGCCCAACATGCATTAGCAGCCCAGAAAATCAACTGTGTCCTGGGCTGCATCACAAGAAGGATGGCCAGCAGGTCAAGGGAGGTGATTCTGCCCCTCCACTCCACTCATGAGACCCCACCTGGAGAGTACTGCCTCCAGCTCTAGGGTTTGGGTTGAAAGGGACCTTTAAAGGTTGGATAGTCCAACCTTGCTCCAGTAAGATCCAACTAGATCAGGTTGCTCAGTGCTCCATCGAACCTTACTTTGAGTGTTTCCAGGGGTGGGGCCATCTCTGGGTAATGTGTGCCACCGTCTCACCACTCTCATTGTAAAAATTTCTTCCTTTTGTCTAGTCTGAATCTACCCTCTTTTAATTTGAACCCATTACCCCTTGTTCTAGAGGTCATACTAAAAATTTGTTCGTGTCTTTCTTGTAAGATCACTTTAAATACTGAAAGTGAGCAACAAGGTCTCCCCAGAGCCTTTGCTTCTCCAGGCTGAACAAACTCAGCTGTCTCAACCTGTCCTTGTAGGAAAGGTGTTCCACTCCTCTGATCATCTTTGTGGCCCACCTCTGGACTTGCTTCCACAGGCTGGTGTCCTTCCTGTGCTGGGAATCCCAGAGCTGGGCTCATCGCTCCAGGTGGGGCCTCACCAGAGCAGAAAGACAGAATCCCTCAACCTGCTTTTGATGCAGCCCAGGCTACGTTTGGCTTTCTGGGCTGCAAGTGCCCACTCCTGGGTCACGTCCAGCCTCATCCACCAGCACCCCCAAGTCCTTCTTGTCAGGGCTGCTCGTAAGCTGTTCGCTCCCAGCCTGTTTTGGTATTGGGGATTGTCATGAACCAGATGCAGGACCTTGCACTTGGCCTTGTTGAACCTCATAAGTTTCATATGGACACATCTTGAGCTTGTCCCAGGTCCTTCTGGATGGCATCCTGTCCCTCAGGTGTGTCAGAGACATCTTGGTGCTGACTGCAGACTTGTTGAGGATGCCCTCGATCCCATGTCTGTGTCATTGATGAAGATATTATACAGTACTTGTCCCAGTAGATACCCCCTGAGGGACATTATTTGTCACCATTGTCTATGGGGACTCTGAGCTATTAACCATTACCCTCTGGTTGCCACAATCCAACAACCCATCCCTCATTCACTGAACAGTCCACCCATCAAATCCATGTTAGGGAGGAGGATGTTGTGGGAGACTGTGTCACACATAGATGACATTTATAGCTCTTCCTTCCCTTGTCCACTGGTGTAGTCACTCCACCACAGAGGGCCACTAGGCTGGTCAGACAAGAGCTACCCATGGTGAATCCATGTTGGTTGTCTCTACTTCCCTCCCTGTCCTCCATGTGCCTCAGTGCTTATTGTAGGATTTGTTCCATGGTTGTCTCAGGCACAGAGCTGAAGCTGACAAGTTCAGTAGTTCTCAGGGTCCTCCTTCCTTCCATTTTAAAAAATGGGAGTGATGTTTCCCTTTTTCCAGTCACCTGGGACTTCACCTAACTACCATAACTTTTCAAATATCATGGAGAGTGGCTTGGCAACTACATCAGCCAGTTCCCTCAGGACTCTCGAATACATCTCATCAGGTCCCATGTTCATGTTCCTCAGGTGGTCACAAACCTGATCTTCTCTACAGTGGGAGGGACTTTGCTCCCCCCATTCCCATATTCCAGTCCATCCACTCAAGAGGTGTGGGAAGACTGGTTGCCAGTGGGGACTGAGGCAAAATGTTGTTGAGTACCTCAGCCTTCTCCTCATGTGTTGTTACCAGTTTGATAGCCTTGTTGACCTTCCTTTTCCAGCTCACATACCTGTAGAAGCCCTTCTTGTTGCTCTTTGCATTCCTTGCCAAGTTCAGCTCTAGCCGTGCCTTAGCCTTTCTGATCCATACACAACCAGGCAGCATCCCTACATTCTGTGTAAGATACCTGTCTCTGCTTCCACTGCCTGTGGAAGTTTTCTTGCCATTTAGTTTGACCAGCAGGTCTTGACTCAACCATGCTGGTGTCTTGCCTTCCTTTCCTGTTTTCTTACACTTCAGTATGGGTGTTGAGAGCTCTTGTGCTTTATGGAAAACATCCTTAAATTCAACCCTGTCCTCCTCCCTTCTCCCTATGGGGAGTTTCTCAGGGGGGTCCTGTTGACTAGCTCCTGTAACAGTTCCAGGTTTACTTTCCTAAAAGTCAGGGTCCTGACTTTACTTGTTGCCTGACCCGTATCCCTCAGGACTGTGAACTGCACCAGTGCATGATCACTGCAGCACAGGCTTCCTCCAGTTTCACATGCATCGGTGACCAACAGGTCCAGTACTGGATTCTCTCTGGTAGGGCTGTCTATTACCTGGCTTAGAAAGTTACCCTTCAAGCACTGCAAGAGTCTCCTGGATGGCCTACAGCTCGCTGCGCTGCTTTTCCAGCAGATGTTGGATGGTTGAAGTTCCCCCAGCAGGACGAGAGGCTGGGAGTGCAATGCCTCCTGTAGCTGGAGCAAGAAGGCTTTGTCAGTAGGCTCCCCTGGACCAGGTGGCCTGTAGTAGACACTGGTCAAGAGGTTCCCTTTGTTTGCTCAGTCTCTAATTCTTACTCATAATGTTTCAGCCCACTCATGGGTATTCTTCAGAGACAGCTCTTCAAAGTCTATCCATTTCTTCATGTAAAGGGCAACGGCCCCCATTCCTCTGTCCACACCTGTCCCTTCTGAACAGCCTGTAGCCATTGATAGCAACTTGCCAAGCATGGAATTTGTCCAACCAAGTTCGGCAGCTAGGTTGTAGCTTTCTAGCAGCACGATGGCTTAAATTAGATAAATCCCTCTTTAGTAAAGCCTTCTTTACTTAAAGTTGTCTTTCTGCTACTATCCTGGTTGACATTTTTACAATCTTAGGGAAATACTGTCTAAAGGAGTGCATCACAACCTCATATCCAGCAAGTGTAAGCCTTTAAGGCTCCCTTTAGCAATCATATAACTTTAACAAAAGTTATCCGATTGCTCACCTGGGAGAAAGATTTCTGTGCTTTATTATACTGGAAACAGGTTCCTTGCTTCTAATGTGACTGACTGGAGGTGTTTTATACTCATTTGAATGAATTAATGCACCACTAATAACCAAGCTGTGAAAGAGAGAACTTATTGTTGAACTAACTAGCTAAGAAATAACTTACTTTTAATAAAAGTATATATGTAGAGATTTTAAGCCAGAACTGGGGAGCTGCTACCTAGACTAAAAGCAGAAATTATTGCACAGAGAAGCAAGCATTAATTATGAAACATGTTATTATGTATGTTTTGCTCCCTCTGCAGGTGTATTTGTCACTCATGGAGATGTAGGAGTAGGGACCATTGTTGGTTCAGCAGTTTTCAACATCCTCTGCATTGTTGGTGTCTGTGGATTGTTTGCAGGACAGGTTAGTAAGATATTTATCTTTATACAGTTCAATTGCTTACAATTTAGGGGTTTCCATGAGCAAATATTAAAAAAAAAATGTCAAAGACAAAAATGGCATTGTGAAAAATGTCAAATATTACAAAGAATTTGCAAATGCTTTACAAATAACAAAACAGAAAGGTCAGCTGTGGTTTCAGCACTCTGAACATGCAGCATACAGAGTGAAAGAGGAAACTGATTCCTCTTCATACAATATGTTTACGGTCAACAAATTGGTGGCATCTGCTGATCCTTTCTGGTACTGATGATGATTGAAGAATCTGGGACACAGGCATGAGATTTGCTCCATCTGCTCGGTAGATGGTTAAACTGTATCATATTTTTTCAGGTGGTAAGTCCAGTGTATCAGATACAAATTCAAAGGTGAGGGAACCATTGATGTACTGCAGTACAATGCTTTGTACTTTACACATTAATAAGAAATGTATTTCATTTATGGAAGTTTCTGTATGATTTGTATTACTGGTAGTTATTATAGATCCATTGTCTGACAGACTGGTATGTCTTCCTGTTAGCATAAAACTGTGATTGGTTTTGGAATTGTTGCTAATAATACTAATAATTCTGCTCACACACCTAAGTTATTGCAAGATAGAGGCCTTTGTATGTCTTTGAAATCAAATATTTTTGTTGGCTGAAAGTGTGATATTTTTCAGGTGGTTTGTCTTACCCAGTGGGCTGTGTTCCGGGATTCTGTATACTACACAATATCTGTGGTCATGCTTATTGTTGTAAGTAGTTCTCTTATCAAATAATGTGTTTCATTGCTTGAAATTTTGGAAGACCAGCCTGGTAACTATTGATACACACTGGCAAATAATTATTTACCTAGCTAGTTCTACTGACATCTGGAAGTGAGGGCTCAGCTCCACAGTGTGTGGTGCAAATATGAAAATTTCATACAGCCCCACAGAATATGTATAATGTCCATTCATCTTGTACCTATGGTTTGTAAAGTTCTGCAGGATATTGTTAGCAGTGCAGTTAGCACTCTCTTCTGACCTAGGGGACTGCTTGTTGTGGAGATGCAAAATTTTGAGCTGCACTTCTCTTTTAAATAGGGAAGGTGGCTGTTACTTGCTCCTACACAGTAATTTTATTTCACTGATTTTGAGTAAGTTTTTCCGAGTAGAGCACAGGTGAGATACCACTTTGTTCATCCAGAGCAGTGTAGTAGTTCCTGAACATACACATTTAATGTGTCTGGTAGCAAGGCAGGGAAGAATCCACTTAGTTTGTGTTTTGTAATAAAAATGAATCAATAGCTGTGTATTCAGTTACGGGAGTTACATAGGGCAGAGGAAAATGTGTATGACCACTTGACTCAAGAGCAGAAGTAAAATACCTGTCTTTTCTACTAAAACTAGTTTACATGTTAAAAGGGCTCCAGAATTAAGTCTTTTCAGAATAAATGACTTTGCTGTCATTTACACAGCTCAGCATATGGGTACATGTGTGCATATCTGTCTGTCTTCTGTGTGCTTGCACCATTTTACTAAATAGTATTTATAACAGTCACTGACAGGCATCCAAGCCTTTTTCACAAGGTTTGTGTTTTTTGAGGGGCACAATCCATACAGTGGAAGTTCTGGTTAGAAAGGGTCAAAACTCAAGTAGGTCTGGCTAGATAAGGCTGATATTTGCTAAGCAATTTGACTGTTTTGCAAGATAGGTCAGAGAAATGGTCAATTTATGTTTCCTTTTTTTTTCCTTCTTCTAGTTCATATATGATGAGAAAATAGAATGGTAAGTTGCGTAAATTACTCCATACAGTCCTGTATTTGTCATGAGGCTGATCAGTAAATAGAGTTGTAGTGTAATGGACTTTCATTTGTACATACTGACAGTACAAGCTGGATTTGACATCTGGGAAATCCTATGTATTTTCTTTGGGTTTAGTTTTTATGACAATCAGGGAAACCAAAAAGAAAAGTTAAGAACCTGGAAACGTTAAAGTACATAGGTAATACATAGGGCCTGAAGTATCACATGTGCAGAGAGGATAACCAGAGCTCTTCTGCTCTGCTTCTGACTGTTAACATTTATGGGCATGCTAGCTGTCCCAAAGAACAGTCCAAGGTGTATCTTAGTGGAAGATCTGAAGCATCTTCTAAAAGAGTGCTCTCAGAGTGCCTGATCTGTGCTCCAGCACTGAAATGACAAAAGGCCATGGTATTATGATCCTCAGAGGGTGGCTGTGGTTTCAGTCAGCATAGCACATTTCTGAAATACATGCATTGCATTTTATTTGCATGTTGAATGAAACTTGAGAGTCTGCTCATTCTGCTGAGACAGCATCTAATTTTAATGATGTAAATTTTGTGTACACAAATGTGACTTGTACCAGATGTTTAAGGCACCCTCCTACATAAAACTTGTAAAGCATACAGCTGTTCAAATGGCCTTCTAATACTTCTTTTTGTCTCTTTGAGGTGGGAAAGCCTTGTACTCATCATCATGTATTTATTCTACATCCTTATCATGAAGTAAGTGCTTCTCCTTGGTATGCCTTTTAGGTTTTAACTGACCATCATTCTTTTGTTCTGGTTTTGTCCTTAGCCTTCCTGCATGAGAACAATACAGCCAGTTGTGTTTCTGTGTGAGATCCCTTGTTTTTTCATGCTTACTCAGTTTCTTTCTAGATTTGTGCTCAGTCAAGAGCAAATATTTTCATGCATCCTTTTCATAGTGCATGAACGTAAATTAGCTTTCAGAAAAAGCTGAGAGAAAATTTATACAAAATTGCATGAAAAGTTCACCCGGTGTTCTGGATTGTAAGTGCACACGGTGTCAGCTGTTACACGTCTTGTAATCCCTGGAGAACAAGGTCAAGGAACATGAGACAGAGCTAAACATGTATTTATCTTCAGAGCATCTCATACCAGCTTGTATACTGATACATTCTTCTGTTGTGTCACTGCCTCTGACAGGAGAGTCAGAGGCCTGACCATTACTACAAGTGTCTGTGAGTCCACCCTTCTATTTCAAGTTGCTTAGACATGCCTTGGTGCCTTCCCCTCACAAAGCACCCTTCTGGAAATCCCTTTTCTCCTACATCAAGTCTTGGCAAAGTTCATTGACAGGCCTCTTAGATCCCACCCCAGTGCTAAAATAGATGTAAGCAATCTTTAGAAGGGTATGGTCAGCAGTCCCAGCAACGCTCAAGAACCCCCCAAAGGGAACACAGTCCTGAGTGAAACAGCAAGGTCAATTGCGAGCTGATGCAGGAGGAAAGAAGCTGCTGTATAGTGAATGCCCTGGCTCCAAAATCCACAGCTCAAGTGTTTTGCCCTCACTAAATCTGCTCTAGTGCTGTTTTGCAGTACACTGTATGCCATGAGAGATAGGTGCAGTCCTTGCTTTCCTATCAGCTTGCCGCTGAATTGGATAGTCCTTTTACATCTCTTCCTGTTAGTTGTCAGAGAACATGCATATAGGCTTTACTGCTTGCCTGCATAAGCTCTTCTCAGACACTTAAAAGTTTGCCAAGAAAATGCAAAATGCAACCTTTTCAGACCTTTCTTTTACACTTCAGGTACAATGTGAGGATGCAGAATTTCTTCACTCTTAGAAGCAAGAATGTTGGAAATGGTGACACAGTCAACAATGAGCTGGAAGATGGTAATAAATGTTATGCTTCTAGTTGTGATGACCCATCCATTCCATTACTATGGAAAGGTAAGGCTGAGCAGACAGGACTTGGAAAAACAGTACTTCACAGGATATCCTTTTTATTTCTTTAATGTGGATCAAAACAGTGTTGCTATTCATAAGCAGTGTTAACTTGATAATTCAATAGTCAGACTGCCAGATTAAAAAAAAAAGATCTTTCTTTTTTTTTTTAAATGTTCTGAAAACAAGCTGCTTTGCACATTGGCAGTTTTGCTCCTTTTTTATCTCCTGTTCAGTGATGAGCTACAACATTGTGAAAGAAATATGGGGTTTTGCCAGGAAGAAGCTAATTTTCATTTCAAAAATTAGTTTGGAATTAGAAGCTGAGGCAGTGTTGAAGGAAAGCACATGGGCCAGTCAGGGGACAAGAGGGATTACATGTTGAGTTCACGTCCTCAGAAGACTAGTTTTCACACACCTAAATAGCTCTGTATACATTGCCAGGCAAATATGTAAAACAGAGAAATGCAGGTTCTTTGCTATCTGTGTCTTTGTCATAAAGGGAAGAAGATAATACCCAGCTTCTGGTACTGAAAGTAAGCAAAGATACCTGGGTGTTTTTGGCTTTTTTGTAAGCCTGTTTTTTATCTTGGTCTTACTCCTCTTCTCTTCCATACCCTCTTTCCTCTGTAGAGCAAATCATTCCTTGTTTCAAAACACCAACCATGTAACTGAGTGAGCACTTGAGGGTTACTCTTAACCAATGAGGTCTCCTTGCTTTGTTCTTCACAAACATCTCCCATTCTAGGAGGCTGAGCTCATTAGCAACATAGATAGCATTAGAAAGCTCCTCATGTAAGAACACATAGTGGTAAACAGGAATTTAGAGCAGACTCAGAGAATCCCACTCTTTTCTGCTTTTAGTGTTTAGGCTGGAGTTTCTTTAAGGTAGGAACTGTCACTGACTGCAGGTTTATGTAGTGACAGCACACTGCTACTCTGGTCTCAGATGGTGTTTAGAAAATACTGATTTAAAATTACTTCTCATAGGACATTGTAGCAGAATTTAATGAAGATGTCTTTGAAATACTTCCATCTCATTTTATAATGAACTTCTGTGAACATTGACTATGATATAGTGAAGTCTGTTACTTGGATGTGGAGGTGCATACATGCAAAGTTCAGAGGGTGCCTCCTAGGGCAGGAATTGCTTGTGCATAAGTGGGGACGTGGGAAAAGGGTGATCCAATGAAAGAACACAGATATTAGTGGTTTTTACTTCTGAGACGTTTGTCAGGTTCCAGTATCATTCCCTGCAGGCTCTCCTCTCTAGCCCTTGTGGTAAAGGGATGACAGCGCAGAGTGCTTGCCTGTCCACCCATTTGCTTTTTAGGAAATCTGAAGATTATTGAATGCTTGTGAAGAACATGCAGAAAAGAAGCAAGAAAACTGTTAAAAACTTGGACTCATGAGAACAGTGTCTCCACTGGCAACTGTTCACAGCAGATTTCTTCTCTAATTTTCCTCAAAGATACACTGGGACTGCAATTCCCTTTGCCTTCTCCAGCACCCATTACACAAATACGTGCTGCATTGGAAGGACCATTGTTCAAAGTGTGCAAGCAAACCTACCTGGCATGAGAGAAGACAGAGAAAGAAGAGATTACAGATTTGGAGTGAGCAGTGGGAGAGGAGGATGGCAGTGTTAGCCTAGCTGCTTTGTAGATGGATGCTTTAGGTGTCAAGACGCTGTGCTAGAAAACCATCATATGACTGCCTCTTGCTTCTCGCTCCTGTTGAGGCAAAATATGCTGTGACCTTTCAGCGACTCCCTGTTAGTTGACACTTGGCTGGCTTCACAAGATGAGCTGCATCTTCCCCAGCAGCAGCTTTCAGAAAGGAGCACCACTAGTAGCAGGGAGAGAATAGAGAACTAGAGCTGCCCTATAGTTAGTAGCTTAGTTAGTAGCTTTCAGGATCCACCAAAAAACCTCCCTTGGCTTCACCTAGGTATAGGTCTAACCTTAATCTGATTTTCCACAGGAGGAAGGTCTGATTACTTCCCACAAATGAACAGTTGCTTTAGGTGAAGAAGTGTCATTCTACCAAGGATAGTTAGTCTTTTGCTCGGGGTGCAGGTAAAAGGTGGGTTCACATGCTGCAAAGCCCTTTTATACTTGTAAGCTTCCTATGATACAGTATAAAAGCTTCCATCACTCAGTTTTCAGAGAGAAAAAGGAGAGCTCTTCACCATAACAAAAACTCCATTTCAAGGGTGAGTTCTATACATACAGGTAAAGGCGAAATAGTTGTACTTTGTAAATACTGCTCTGATTTTCAAAGTACAAATACATACTACCATTGGCTTTTATTATGTTTACCCAAATTTCCACCAGGTGGCATGGTTCAATTCCTGCCTGAAACCAGAAACTCTTGGAAAAAAGTAAGACAGTGGGTTTCTGAGGGCCTGATCAGAACTAAAGTCATCAGGCTTTCTGTTGATTTTGACAGGATTGTTGGTGATGAGCCTTTGTAGTGAGCAGAATGCTTAGGTAAGTTTGTTGAAAAGAAAAGCTGTTCTCAGTGGATATTTTTACCAAGGATTATCACAAAGGAGAAGTGCAAAAGGCTTTTTTGTTTCACATTTCTAAAACAAGCTTTAGGTGGAATTCATACTGTATGAGGCTAAGGTATATATATTTATGGGCATAGAGAGTCAGACTGAAATGCTGTTATGAAAATAATAAGAGCAATGTGCTGCAAGTCAAAATAGCTATGATTACTTATATATATTGTTAAGTATTCTGTATCAGTTTTTATGATGGTACTTTATAATGGTGAGTGTGTTTGCTCACTGTTTTCTTAGGGCTCTAAGAAACAATTTCAGAGTAACTTCAGTGCTTCCATGTTTTTCATGACGTTGTAAGATGAAGCGTTTTGGGTACCTCTCTGGAGAAACTCACTTGAAAGCAGTTAATCTGATGAGACTGATATTATCTGTCCTTTTTGTCTTACCAGCGTTACTGTCAAACATTTCTTTTTCTTTGTCTAACTAAAGCAGATGTTAAGCTGATGTGGTTGAATCCTCTTCTGTGAGGATTTGTTCCTAGGTAACCTCTTCTGTGGGAATAGATTCCTAGGAAGGTTGTTTGGCTTCACAGAAAACTCCAACTGTAGGAGTCAGTGGAAAGGATGTGCTTCTTATTTGCGTCATCAGCTGCAGTATTCAGTGAGGTTAATTTGGCTTAGATGTTGGAGTGGGGGGAGGAGAATTACTCCTTTACATTTAGCAAATATAAAATTACTACTAGTTCTATCTGCATTACAGATATTAAGGTGAAAGACAAGACTACAGAGTGGATCCTTTGAGTAGGACACATTTCTTTGTGAAACCAAAGATCTCTCTATGACACTTCAGGCGACCCCAGTGTACTCTTTGAAAACTCATTTTAGTGAAATAAAGCAAGACAAATGCTGAAGGGTAAAAGTTGCAGATGTTTATTGATGATTTACAAGCTTGCTAAGTTTTTTTTTGCTGAATCATAATGGAGGATATAATTCTTCAACTTCAGATATGTTAGACAATGCTTAAGACAGCAAAGCGTTTATTACCTGACATGATTTAGATGCATGCATGGATCCTGTCTTTTTCCTGAAAAACAAAAATATTTCAACACTGTAACAATACGAAAGAATAACAGTATAGACTGCTGTGTGTTTAGAACTGGTCCATTTTAATTCCATTGTTTGAGTTGAATGTTTTCTTAGATTTCCTTTGCTTCCTGACTGGAACCATGCACTAATTATCTTTCACTTCTACCTCCTAAATTGTCTTCCTCTTCTTAATGTAAGTAACAATACAAAAGGGAAGGGAGAGGGGGAGGCCAAGCTAAGCAAAGCAGAAAACAAACAGAAAAGAATTATTTTTTTTCTGTACAGCATTATATGTAATAATTAATATTTATTACAGTCGTATGCATTATTTCCTGCCCTGCTTTCTAACACCACACGGGTATGTCTCCTGTCTGCTGAGCCTTGCTCTGCTTTCTGTGTGTAGTCTGTAGCATTTGTGAGAATATTGGTTTGTTGTTGAGCTCTTAAAATCCTTGCCTGTACTTGTGTTGATTTCCAATATAATTTTGTCTCTCTGTGTTCTTAATGTGGTGGAATTTGGTTAACCTTGTAATCTTAACCTCGGTATAGGTTCCTTTATATTGACAAAGGCTTACTTATAGCATACATTTGTTCTTGACAATTATTTTTTATTTCAAATCTTGTCATGCTAGATAGATTGGTAATATACTGTGAAGGTAAAGTGAAGATTTCCAGAAGGATTGAGTACAACAGTAGGGACTTCTGGATGTGCAGCACCTTGATCCAGTGGGATAGCTTTAGAAGTTTCAGGAGTGCTGTTTACACCGCCACAGCACAAGTGCTTTTAGAGAAGGTGTACAAAACCATAGTGGGACATAAGCAAAGAAAACTGGTACTACAACATGAATGGCTGGGTAAAAACTGCTCCCACTCACTTGAGAGTGGCTTGGGGGCTACCTTAGTGGGATGAAATCCCTTCCCAGCATGTGATCTGAACAAAGTACACAACTGATGAGGAGATTCACCAGCCTGCAGAAATACTACAGAAAAGTAACTCAGACGACTATTCCCCCACCTGAGCCTGAAAAGAAGGACTCTGGGTGATGGGGAAGCATGGTAAGATCAGTTACACTGCTAACTCTGTCCATTGTGATCATTAGTGAAAGGGATACAGCAGTATGGCAAAAACAGTGTTGTGATGGTGGATGAGATCATCTGCTCCAGTCCCCCCAAATACCGGTTCCCTGAAGCTGGATTACGGATTATGATAACAAATAAATTTGGACCACGCACCAGAATGCGAATGGCAAGCCGACTCATCATTAATGAGGTAGGTTCATTAGTAAATCAGTAAATGACCATTAGGCAGAGGGATTACCAAAGAGCTGTGCTCATAGGGATTCTGGAATTTAGATTCTCCCATATTCCTATGGATGGGATAGAGCTATGTCGCAGCAGATTTGAAGATTTATTCCCAACTGGTGATGCTGCCTTTTTTTAAGTCAACAAGTCAAAAAGGATGGACTAGCTTGTCTCCCTGACAGATGTTTATTTCAGGGAGCATGTGTGTGTATGTGTGCACATTTGGATTTTATTCGCAGCAGGAAGATTGGTTTGATGATTACAAAAGTGGTCAGGCTGAGGACGGATAATGAAGAGGGCAACCAAAATTCTGTTAGAACTGCTCTTATATTAGCAACACTTTGGGATCACTGCAGAGATTTGCCTGCCTCTTCAGTATTCTCTGTACTGCTCAGCTCAGAATAAAAATGGACCAAATTATTTTCATGAATGGAGTTTGTCCTGGAAAATTTCAGTTAACTCTTACTTCATGTGTTGTTACCACTATATATTGCTGTTCCATACCCTCAGCTGGCAGGACCGGCCAGCGATGCTGTCATGCTGTTCTGAACTTATGTGTAGCATTTGGGGTGAAATTTTTGCCCTGCCAGCCTTGGGTTCTATGAAGGCAGGATTTTATCCTTTGCTCCTCCAGTGTCAAATATGAGGGGTATTTACTCTGGCAAACAAATTGATTTCAGTAGTTAGAAAATACAAGTTTCAGCAAATTTCTAGAGTTTGAACATCATAATAAAGTTCATGTGTCTACCCAGCATTGTGAATACCCCAATAAAAGAAAGCACCATTGATATATTTGTAACAAAAGTCCAGTTGAACAGTAAAACAGTGAGAGGTTGGTGGTGTTGCAGTCAAGAGCAGATCATCAGACAGGACACATAGCAGCAGTTGACTGTGTAATCTTTGAAGTCAATTCACTGATCAGAGAAAAATTCTTAATGGCTCTGTGAACAGAAAGCTGTACTTGCTCTTTCAACTTTTGCAAAAAACTTTCTCTAAACTAGAGTATTTTGCATCTATGCAAAACTTGTGGATATATACATAAGACCAAAGATTTCGGATGTGAGTTTTCTCTGTTTTTCATTATAGAGTATTAATATTGCAGTAAAAATTTTTCTCACATGTTATGCAGTTACTTTATTTTCCAAGGCATTTCAGAGCCCTTTTTAGGAATTTGCAACAATTTGTCATGAAAAGAGAACACTTACTGACCCTGCATTATCTAATCTAAGGAACTAAAATTTGGGGGTTTTTTTAAAACAAGTAAGAATTTACAGTTACATCTCACATTGTCCAGTGCATTAATGAGTCTATCTACCGATGTTTAAGACCTATCCCTGTAGTTGTTGTGCTCTCTGTTGGAACTGTAGCAGTCTTATCCTTGTCTGCAGGGCCAGAGATGAGCTTCATGGACATATGTACTAGTACAAGAGCAGCATGGTGTAGTCTTGTGTTTGAAAGTAAAAGTAGGATGTTTACGTTTACATCAATGAATGGAGATGAGAGGGAAGGAGAACAGCTGGATCTGAGGAGAGTTCCTGGGTAATGAGTCATTCATAAGCCAACTCTAATGGTGCAGAGATGTCTTCAGTGTTACCACTAGACTGAGGGTGCTATTTCTTGTTTGAGTGGGAACTGTTGAGTGAGAAGTGCTTTAGGCTAACCATGTTCATTAAAACGTGGTGTGGAAGAACAAATATTACGACTGTCTCCATCATGGCCTGAAAGACTCCTGCCATTAATTTTGAGGTGGATGGTCAAAACTAGCCTGATGAAGACAGGTAGGCCATTGACAAGTTTGTTGCTGACTGAAAGGAAAGCTTTGTGGAGAAACTTCATTGCTCATGGGACCGGGGCTGGACAGACAGCAAGACTAAGATTTGGCAAAGTAAATATTTTCCGAACTATGGCAGTTTTGTCTTTGACACTGCAGCGTCAGCGGTTAATCCAGTCTGCCAACGGCTCAAGCAAAGCACTTCAGAGCAGGAGACAAGAGAATATCGAAAATGGAAACATCCCTGTGGGGAACCAAGAGGAGGAGAATGAACAGGACACTCTATCTCCATTTTCAGTGCCAGGTAAGGCTTACTTGTCAGGTGTTTATAGTACCAAAACAGAAGATAACTTAAATGCCAAACACTGGGTTGTAAGAAAAGACAACATATATGGAGAGAGAGGAGGAAAGGCATTGGTTTGACTGTGTGAAGGCTGATTTGATGACAGTAAAAGTGGGCTGTGTGGCTAAAAGAATATTGCAGCCATCATGAACAATAATGGTGGAAGTGCTGATTTGCCACAGGCAAAGTGAAAGCAGGTAAGGCAGGTTTATATTAAAAAGTATGCCAGACTGACCCCATGGGCACTGCACTACTACTAATTTTTAAGTCAGCAGTTAATAATGACCTGCTGGAAATGCCTAGACCAAAGGCAGCTAGGTGTATAAATATATAATAAATTGATTTAGTGACTCTAGGGGAGACTTCTTGCATAAAGAGGAAGAAAGATTTAGGGGGAGAAGGAGGAGTTAAAATTGTTAGTACAGCTGTATGCAATAGTATTCACCTTTTGCTTTTATTTTTTTTTTTAATTCTGTGGTGTGAAAGGCTATTTATATAACCAACCTTCTTATGCTGGTGCCCTTAGGACGTTGCATGTTGACTCTCACCCACTTGCTTTGGAGATCAGACAGCAGAGATTAGATCACCCCTCACAGACATGTAGTCAGTAGTTGTCTGTCACAGCGTTGCTGGTTATCACAAATATTGCTTGGCATAAATTAATATCACAGACAGTGGAAAGGAAGGAAGAATTTGACATGTTTCATATGATTCTAGTTTCCTACAGATTTCATTGCTTCAGTTGCTGTTGTTTTAGAAGAAATGTTTGTGATTGAACAAACATTGAAGCATCCTGTGTTAAGACTAGATAAAACTGCGTGTTTCTGTGCTCCCACAGGAGCTTCTTGCAGTCAGGGGTTATGGACTGGAGAGAAGAATGGAAACAGACTAATTCACTGGGGACAGGCCCACTAGATGAGCTTCTGATAATTCATGAGATAATGAAAAAGCTATTTTTATTGTATGGTGAAATAAAAGGGTTCACATCAGCAATATGGTTGTGCACAAGGACACATTGTTAATGACAACAATAATAAAAACAGAGACTATAATAAACAACTTTTGAAAAAGCAGAAATGTTTCCCCAAACCACTTAAAAAAATCAAAGAATTTTAGAATCATTAAGGTTGGAAAAAAACTCTGAGATCATTGAATACAACCATTAACCCAACCCAAATCCACCACTAAACCATGTCCCTAAGAACCACATTTCAACTTTTTTTTTTGGAACATTTGCAGAGACAGTGATTCCACCACTTCCATGAGGAGCCTATTCCAAACCTTGACTTACCCTTCCATGTGTTGGCAAAGATTTTTAAACTGAGATGTTGTTAGCAGGTTTTGGATACAAGTTTTGATTAGGGTGGTGCAATCATGCATTTCTTCTTACATTCCAGGCAGCTTCTTTATGAATAAAAAGTAGGTTTCAAACAGAGCTTCCTAAGTGTGTCATTCACTATAAGTAGAATGCTTTGAACTAAGGAGGGAGTTATGTCACTGGTCTTCTTCAAATGCAGTTTTTCTGCATTTTTGAGAAAGTCTTTAAAGATAAGTGAGATGCAACAGGCCAAAGTGGAACCACTGATGCTACAGGTGATACCAAATGGAGCAAAAGTTCAACATGAACTCAAAAGAGTTGTGTAAAAGTGGTAAAGCAATTTTGTAAAATCCTCACCTTTACCTTCAGGTTTTGTTACCCCTGTTGTCTGGAAATGATTGTCTATTGGTTGGATTCTCGTTGGTCAACTTATATATTCTGAGAAGAATTCCTTTATTTTGCCTTCAAAAGTACCACTTCAATAAGTTTGGAGAAAATATGAGGAGCCAGCATCATGCTTTGTTGTTAAGTATTGCGGGACAATCAGTAGCCTAAAAATATCCTGACATTTAAAACTGGCTTTAGGGAAAAGGTAGTTTGCAGACAGTTTCCCAGAACCCCCTCTGTTTTGCTTTGATATATTTTCAGGCCAGGAGGAAGGCACATACATTTTCTAAAGATCAGAAGTTCCTGTATTCTTTCGGTACTATAAAGAGTTCTGTGAAGAACAGGCTTTCACTTTTCAGTAGGACTTTCCAATTCAACTGCTTGCCGTGTCCTAAGTAGAAAATTCACTAGTATTTTAGGAGCTGCAACTGAAATGGCTATGAACTGGCCCAACCTCCTTTTCTTATGCTGTTTTATAATCACCTTTTTTAGCCTACTTTGACTTTCTTCCTTCAAATTGCATATTCTAGATCCTTTTGCAAGAACAAGTTGGGGTTTTTTTCCTGAAACAGAAATAAATGTAAGTGAAGTTTAAAGGACTACACCATCTCTGAATGAGTCCCAGTAATTATTTGGCACCTGAAAGTTTTGCATTTTGTTCTTTATCTTCTGTCAATAGCAATGCTCAAATGTAGAGCTTTAGCATGCAAAAACCGAGAATAAAGTTGGTACATGAAAACAGTCTCAAGCTGTTTCAGCCTAGATCCCCTTTGTCAAACAACCAGAGAGATTCACCCCCAGGCTGTGGTTCATGCCCATTTTGAAACAGGAGACAACATATAGTTTTTGTGGAAACTGCGTAAGATAGCGTTCAAACCAGCCTTTGCCTTTGGTTTCTGTGTGGAAAAAAGCGTTCTCTTTAACAGAGGAATTTCTTCCTTGACCTAACCTTTAGGCTGTGATGATTATCTTCCAAGAGAAAGGCTTGTTTGAAGCTTTACAATTTGATTACTCTGCAGTTGTTTGGAAACAGATCTTAAACTTTAAAAAAACACCCCACAGATCAGATTGAAGCAGGATGAAACTGAGCAGGCATATGTTGACAACAAAATGATGTGTTAAAACCCTTGCATAGCTCAGTAGTCCTTTACAGCCCAGACTCAGAAAAGCACTTCTGTGCAGCTCTTAATGGATGCCTAAATCCTTCCACTGTCACATGTTCAGCACCCTTTAAAATACTCCGTGTTCTCAGCTCCTGCTCATTTCACAGAAAGGAAGAACTCCTTCTCTTACAGGATTGGAGCATGGGTGCTTTATATAAGTCATGATGATGTTAGCTAAAATAGAAATAATAATTCCTTGAGCTAAAATGAGATGGCAATAAAGGAGATTAGCAATTCTGCCCATTTTTGTATGGATCCCCAATACAAGGATAACATGTAGGATAGAAGCAAAAAAAAATTAACAATATCTACTAAAAACAGTTAAAATGTTTGTATTTGGTCAAACCGAATGTTTGTCTCAGTATTCTGACTCCAACCATGATTTTATGAAGAAGTCTAGGGGAGAACGAAACAGGACAAGTTGGTGTTCAGATGTCTTCAGCTCCCGGAACATCCTGGACTTAGTGTAAAATTCCTTTGCATATTTCTTCCTCATAACCTAATTTTCATTGCATCTTTGCAAACATTTAACACCCACAACACCCTTTGGGGAAGGTGTTTCATGGTTTTGTGAAGAACCATCTCCTTTTACATCCTTTGAACCTGGCTCGTACTGGCTTCCCTTAATGTCTTCTTTTATTGGAAACGCAGTGAGCAAGGCAAACCTGGTGTACCTCTCTTGAACACTCAGGATGCTGTATCTCTTTGTTATATCACCTGTGGAGTTACATGTCCTCAAGGCTGAGCTAGAGACAGAAAAGAGTGCCATGCAGAAACCCCTACAGTTTGTCTCTGATGCAGAGAGTTCTTTTAGCTTCTCTGCAAAGCCCCCGTCTTCTCTCCGTGCTCCTTTATACTTTGATCACTAGTGGACCCAGAAGACTTCCTGCTCCTAATGTATTTTAAGTTTTATTGTAAATTTTGATTCTTCTTTGTAGTTGTTCCTCAGGCTGGCTTTTTGACCTGCTTTATGGTACTTTTGCCAAAGACTGAAAACATGACTTAGGTGGCTTAAGGAGTTAGGAAGAGAGCTAGTTTCTTTAACTTCTTTGTTACAAGAGAGTTCTTCTTCTAAGAAGGTAGTTCAGAGAAAGACCCAACTGTAGCATTCAAAAATGCTTTTTTTGGAAGAGCTTCCTCTTGCCACTGCCTGTGTAATAGCACATCTACCTTAGAATTTCATTTCAGAACAAAAGTGTGCTTCTGGGGCACATCTCACTGTTGTCCTTGTGCTGTACTTCGATTTCCATCATGTTCTTGGAGCTCACAAATCCTTTGGTAGAAAAGTAGACTGGAAACTGTTCTAGAAGAGCAATGAGTGTACTCCTTGGAGAAGGATGCACTGGATCGGTTGAAGAGAACTGGTCGAAGACTGAATTTAGTAACTCATGACTTTATTCTGAAACGGCAAAAGAGGGACTTGAGGAAGTCTATAAATACCAATTCTCCCTTAAAAATTGATAGACAATGAGGTTAAAACATACAAAATAAACCAGGCCAGTATCCAACCAAGTCTAACAAGATATGGGGAGTGCCTCTGTTCAGTTACATTTTATTTCTGTTGAATATTATTCTGTATATATATATTGTAGCTCTGAGAGTAAAGCTTGTTTGTCTGTACTGGAGCAAATTCTTTATTCTGGACCAGTTTCCACTGTACCAAAAATGTGCATTTAAGAGAAAATTATTGGCATAAATCCAAATATGCAAAGTGTGGTAAAGTCACAGGCTGAAAATAGAAATCTGAGTAGTTTTGGACAGATCTCATGGTCTGGAATTTGGATCTTTTATTCTGGAAAATGGAACTTCTGAGAAGAGTATCAGTAGTTTGGAAAATAGTCTGTTTTGGATGAGGATGAGAAGTAAAACTTCAGTGTTTTCCAGAGGGGAAAAAAAAGTGTTTCCAAAGGTCTCTTGCAGGAGAACTGCAATAAAAATACTTTAATATGTGTGTTGCCCACTTGGAAGTGTGGCAAAGGTTGGGCCTCTTTGAATACCCTTTTACACACTCTGTAGCCTCTTTCTGGTGTGGTAGCACAGAGTCTGTTGCCTCCACAATTCCTAAGGAAAGTTGCAGAGCTGAAATCAGTAAGGATTTTCCAAGAAGGTGAAGAGACAGCTGCTGTGTTAATTTTCCTAACAGCAAATTGAAAACCATTTTCTTAGAATTTTTCTTGCTTTGCAACAAAGACATTTTTCAGTGGAAAATTCACAATGATTCTAGTTTGTTACATCTGTTTCAGTTGTTTCTATGTTGAATCCCATCCTTGGGACAAAAATTTATATTTCTCGTGTTTTGGATACTGCACATGACTTGACATGATTTCAGATTGTCTGATTTACATATATTAAAGTTGTCTAATCAGTCTGAACTCTGATGAACAACAGCATTTTTTAGCAGAAATTTACTTGCTGTCTGGGTTTTTCCAAAGCTCCTAGTGTGGAAGCCTGTATGTTACTGTTACACATTTTCAGTTTGAGAGAATTGAATTAATACTGATACGTGGGTTTAAATACATCGTTGTAGATATAAAGCTTAATTTAGGACCAGGATGGCAGGTGACTTAAAAATCAGTTTTAACTGGTGGAAAAACAGGTTGGGTTTTGGGGGTTTTCTTCCCTCCAATTAAAAAAAAAAATATTTAAAAAGATAAAAAAAGAAATTAAAAAAGTTTTAAAATTACAAAGTAGAGCATAAAAAAATTTGCAGCAATAGTCTTTTTAGGCAAGCCTGAATATGCCTTATTTTTCTTCTAAGTTTACCAATATCAAAACACAAAAACCCTGGAAAAATAAATAGGAAACTCCAGGAAGCCTTTCTCATTTTGTAGGTAGACTTCAATTAGAGACCTTTCCCAGTTTTCAGGTTACCTTAAGTAAGAGATTTGTAGGAATTCATCAATACACCGTTAGGAAAATCCTGTGTGCCAGTCAGATTCATGCTTTTCAGAGATGTTAGAATTTTTTTTTTAGATCAGTCAGCTAATTATTGCTTTGTGTAAGGAGATCTTCATTCACTTGGGAAGGTTTAGGCACATTCTGAAGTGTGGTGGGGTGGTCTGTGCTTGACTGCCGTGCTTTTAAAGGGAAGTCTAAGTGAAAAGCTACCAAATTTAACTAGCTACAGCACCTTAGAGGTGACTCCTGATGGTGTCGTTGCAGACTCCAGTCTGTCTAAACTTAAAAACGTATTTTCTATGCAGCTTGTTGACTAGGACATGTGGGCTGTCTGCACTATATGCCTTTGGAAGTTCTGTTTCAGACTAGCTCTAGCCTGATCCCATTATTCTTTGGAGCACTTTTAAGTTTGTGGCTCTGGTTCAGCTATATACCGAGGGAATCTTATTGGTGTGATGCAAGGCTGCTCTGTGTTGTAAACTGAAAACCAAAATGCACTAAATGGGGACAGTCAGTAGTTACGTCAAGAGATTGTTTCTGAAGGTAAACACAAATGTAGTTTTGTACTTTTATACTGAGCTCTTCTCAGCTCTGTGTGAGTGTTGTGAATAGGACAGTATTTTCTTTAGTGCCTTAAGGAAACACTCGTTTCTTCTCAGTGCTGTGATGTGTGTTCACCAGGACACTATCTGTATGTGAAAGTACTTACTGTGAGCATAACATCTGGAAAGTTGACTAGCCCAGAAATGCACTGAAAATTAGCAAAGAGCTCTTTGTTCTAGGGCTGCTGCTTCATTTTCAGAAATGTTGTAATCAAGCTCTTCTCTAATGATACCTCTCTGAAATACTTTGCATGCCAGCCTTCCAAATATCTGTGGAAACAGGAAGAAATGGATTTATAAAGTAACTTCATGCAAAAAACCCCTCATCTTTCTGTTTTACAGCAGAGTGAAGGGAACTGAATATAGACCAGTGTTGCTCTCTGTAATAAAGAAATATTCTTTCATTACTGTTGCGGGGAGTGAAAAATACACCTTTGCTCAGTTATGTGGGTTGCTGCAGGAGCCTTTAGACTCAGGGATCACAGGAGTGGCTGGTATCGCTATTGAAACAACTGTGTTGAAGTCTTGTAATGGAACAGAACATCTATGTGTCAAATGAGGCATAATTTTCATCCTTGCAGGTGTACTAGGGAGCTATGCAACAGTTGTAAAACAATGTCATGAGCTATGAGAATACCCCACTTTAAAAAATTTGTCACTAAATCATTCTAATGATTATTTTAGAGTGGGTGGTGAAAACCAAAACAACAGAACAGCAAAAGAAATAATTTCAAAAGAACTAGAAAAAACATTTACATTTTCAAGCTGTATATTGTTTTTGCATTCATCTAAGCTGGGTGAAATGAAAAAAGTAATCAGTTTCCTGAGAAAGCAAAGTCTCACTTCATTGAGGTTGCTGCTAAATATACTTAATAATTTATTTAAAACTTCTAAGTTACATCATAAAAGTAGACTTCTTTAGCGCTGGGTGCCACACAGGTTCCATGACCCAACATAGTGACGGCTGAATAAAATGGCCTGAGGCAGAACCAAGCCAGATATACTTAGGCCTTTATATAGAAGTGTATAGAAGCAAACCCTGACACAAGAGAGAAGCCAGTGTATAACGTGTCAAGTCAGCTGCTTTGGCCATAGTGGTTCAGAACTATTCCAGGCTCACTGCAAATGGCTGTTCAGCTTCTCTGTTAAGCCAGCAACACACAAAATTACATGTAGCTGTTGTTCCCCAAAGTCTCAAGCCTAGCTGCCATGTAGTGAATGCAAATGTCTCTTTCACAAACCATCTCAGTGTAAAAAGCAGTTTCAACTCATGACATGTGGATAAAGCATCGCCACTAATAGAGCCACGAATTTTAATCTGACACATGTCCATTCAAACTCAGCAAAGATAATGAAAATGCAAGTCCTCCCCCACTAGTACTTAGGTAATGCCAGTGGTAAGGTTCTCTGCATTCTCAGGTAAGCATTTGTTTGAGTAATTCAGGGTACTAGACAGGATCCCTGACAAGATAAGTATTTCCCAGCAGAGGTCGAGTACATTTATTCTCTATTTGTTCTTCAAGTGATTCAGTTTCTTTTATTTATGTTATTGAAAAGGGAAATGGGACTGCCTACGTGTAGCAGCACCAAAGTCATTCAGATTACATCCACATAGGTCAGAATCAGAACCTTAATTTTTTCCTGTGGATCATCCACTGACCATACATTTGGGATTAGACACTGAGGAAATTGCTGGTCTAGGCCATGCTGACTTGTTTGACTGTGAACCAAGTCTAGCAACTTGAGTAGACAAAGACAAATTAGCTATCTAGGAGTCTTAATGATCCAAACTGCCCCCAATTAAATGGGAGAAGGTGGAAGTTACCATAGGATATTTCATGGGATATTTACAGCCTTGTTAACAGAATTAAACTGAGAAGTGAGCCAAGAAGTGTCATTTTCTGGACAGAACAGATAAATAATAACTGTTTTAAAAAACATCTGTGTAGCAGCATATATAACTAGAAGGTCTTTTCTGTAAAGTTTGTAATAGATCCCCACTGACAAGTAAAATTCTAGAATTAGAATCGACCCTAAGAGGCTTCAGTAGTTTCATGTGTTAGAAGTTCCACAACCACAAGCTACTAAATGTGAATAAAAAGCCAAGCTTAGTCTAAGATTTCCTTGTGGGTTGATGACAACTTAGAATTCACATGGAAATCTCAAGAAGCCGATTCATAACTAAAACAAGAAGATTTAGGGCTAGAATATGTATCGAAGTAAATGAATAAAGACTTCCATTTGGACTCACCAAGTTAAATTAGACTAGTAAGTAGTCTCATCAATTACAAAAGTGTTATTAATTTTTAAATGTTTAATATTTAATTTCATTGCATCTGGTATACATTGGTCCAGAGGACTGACATCAATCTAATTAAATTCACTGATAAAAATTCCCATTCAACACATCCTAAATCTCAAAGTCCTGATAAAAGAAGATTCCTGGTAAACTTGATAGGAGCTTTCACTGGTTATTAACTGCTCTTTATGATTTAGCTAAAGAACTTCACTGAAGATGTACCTGATAATTTTCTTCAATGTGATCAATGACTTTATTCAAAATGGCATATTTTACTAGAGCTCTTGCATAGCATTATCAGTTAATGATGCAAATCCCTACTAGCAGAATTCTAGCATAATGTAAAGAAAACCCAAATAAAAACGACCATGGTGTTGGCTGTGATACTCTCTTTTAGCCTGATAAACAAATTTGTTACCCTATTTGAATGATACCTCATGAACCATATAAAAAGTACCCCATTTACTTATGGCCCAATTATAAAAGAATTCTCTTTCATGTATTGAGATTTATATGCACATTTACAATACTGTAATTTTTTTTTTAAAATGAGGTGTGTACTTGTCTTCAATGATGAGAGTTCTCTGGTATTTCTCACCAGTTGATTTTGGAGAGCTGTACAAGGAAAGTCACTCTATTCAGTTTCCTTTTACAGAAGATAAGAGACCATCTTAAGGTAGTGCTTTATGCAGTTGGAGAGAGTTAACAAGTCTAGATCTCCAAAGTATCAGTTTATTTCAAGTTGTCTCCAAGTGGGCACAGTGAGGTGTGTGAAAAAAAGTTTGCCATGTTCATGGATGGTCTGTGCTTCTGTTTTCTGTGAGAGTATTGTCTGTTGCTGTACAGAACATACAAGTTATTTTCACCGCTTGTATTTCAATATTCCTTTTAAGGAGAGGAGTGGGGTTTTTTTGGTTGTTTGGTTTGGTTTTCTTTCTTTTTTTTTGTTTAAATTCTGGATTAATAGTAATACAGACATTTGAAAGAGCAACAAACCTGACTTAATTTTGGTTTTAAAATCAGCCATGCTTTTAAACCACTGTAATTCTTTCAAGGATTTATGCAGACCTTGGCAGGCTTGACTGTGAGACTCTGGATGTGCATGCAGAACTTGGCTGACAGTGACGAGGCCAAGTACAGTTGAAAGCTACACTGGAAAATGAGCTGATGTGCACAACTGTAAACATCCTACTGGGATCATCTGCTGTGCTCAAAGGCATGTAACTGGGCCTGGGATAGTGATGGGAAAGCTAAACTGTTTCTTTCCTTTCTTTGTCCTGCAGATGGAAAAATGAACAAAATTAAATGGGTTTTGACATGGCCATTGATATTCTTGCTCTATATCACCATTCCAAACTGCAGCAAACCACGCTGGGAGAAATGGTTTATGCTGACATTCATCTTATCCACTTTCTGGATTGCCTTGTTCTCCTACTTCATGGTGTGGATGGTAAGTGTATGTGGCAGGAGTTCGTGCTGAGTGAAATGTGCATCTCAAAATAGATAATAGATCTTTTGTTCATTTGTTAAAGAAAGGCATGTAATTGTAGCACAGTCTCTTCAGCTCATACTCTTAATTATTATAATTTTAGCTCTCTTTATCCTGAGTCTAATCCTGTTAGGTTCCACGCCAGAAATCAATTTTAAGAGTATGCCACAACTGTATTGGAATGAGGAGGCTTTCCAGATATGATAAGTTAATCTCCTTTCCTCGTTGCTCAGGTGACTGTGATTGGCTACACCCTTGGGATACCAGATGTGATCATGGGCATTACTTTCCTCGCTGCAGGAACAAGCGTCCCAGACTGCATGGCCAGCTTGATAGTAGCAAGACAAGGTACTGTGTCTGCTGAAGTGTGACTGCAATCTTACATACATGCACTGTGATTTGCTTCCTCCATGCACACAAATTGTCTCTTTTATTGTATTTTAATTTTATTTTTACTGTTTCAAGGCCTCATTAAAAGCCAAAACACTTTGCTAATTATTATAAATCAAACAAGTAATCCCTATCCTGTTATCTTTTGCTTATTGGCACTGGACGTTCTAGCATTCTAGAAGGTAATTCAACACTCAGATATCTCATGCATGGTATGTATCAACCAGGGTAAAAAGATAAAAGTTGTAGACAAAACTAGAATATCAGTTATTAAAAACTACATTGGTGAATATATACTGACCAGCACTTGTTCATGTAAAACTTGTACTGATTTCTAGAAGACCTCTCAAACCCAGGGTAGTGAAGTGGTTTCAGAGAACCCAGCAGAAGTGATATTGCTCCAGCATGTTTTTCTTGCAAATGCAGACCTCTTTCCCACTTGGACATATGAATAGCCACACTGGAAAGAGTTTTAAATACCTTTCAGCTATGTCCTCCTCAGCTGTGCATTTGAAATTGTCAGAGACATTCTCGTGTATCTTTAAATTTTGATTAAATTTCATTACATTTCCTTTTTTGCTTGAAAAATACCAGTAGCAACATCCCTTCCTGTTGTTGAAAAACATTAAAGCTGACAGTGTGATCCCATGTACAGCAGCAGAATAAGAAAAGGACCACACTGTATTCTTTTCCACTATTTCAATTCCCATAGCTTTTTTTTTTCCAGATAATGAGATCTCCAGCACACATCACTGGGCAAACAAAAGTGTTTTGCAGTGATAAATTAAGTAGTCTAAAGCCCCACCTTTGTCATTTGAGACAGAAGTAGTGCTGTTAAATGTTGCTTACTTGAAAAGTATTATATATTTAAAATATTTAATTTTTCAGGTTGTATTATTTGTTGTGAGCATGCAAATCTCACAAAAAAAACAGTACAAAAAAAGTCTTCAAAATTTTTATGGAACCATCTTCCTACTGAATTAATTTTCCGTGTGATTATTAAAGTGAACAGATTTTTGCAAGAACAAGGAAAACATGTTACATTTTTAAATTAACAGACTGCTTCTTTAGATTAGTTCTTCTGTAGTATTAGACAAAACTACCGTAGGGATTATTTCCTCTGGAAGTGAAAGTAAGCACTACCTTGACAAAAAGCATCCCAATTCCCTTAAAGACAGTACAGGGACTTTGCATTACCTGAATTCAAGCAAGTTCATTACTGACAGAGTGCAGACAAATATCTAATAGTAGAGATGGGCACTACCATAATTTGCATCCAAAGCATTGCCTTTCTCTCAGCAGCTTCCTGTTAAGATACTGTATTTATGGTGTGGTAGTGTCTGTCTCCACTCTGTATACTCTGAAACTGTTTGTGGGACATGTCCCATTTATGCCAGAGTTCTGCTTTTCCAGGATTCACTTTGTGGAAGTGATTCAATAGGGCAGAGCCTAAAGAAAATTAGCAAGGACAGAAAAAAATTCTGCCTTCCTAATATTCATTTTCAGTGGTGCTGAATGAGATGCCATCCAGTGATGAGTAGTAGATTTTGAGTAATACCTAGTTACTTCACCACCATTCCCTCCTCTTTTCCTTTCCTGTAGCATTTTATTGTTCCTGAAGTGAAATTACTGCTGATTGAGCCTCACAGAAGTGCTTAATATCTTTGACTACCATCTGGTTGGGTTATTTTCAGGATCTCTTTTCTTCGTTCACATGAGATAAAGGTCATGTAGCCACATACTACATCCCATGCATAATCTTCAGGTTCCCTGTGGTTGCTGACTACCTAGAGCAAGACTGACTTTGGACTCAGATGCTGAATGGATACCACACACCCTGTAAAGGCTCTCCAAGGCACAAGGAAGAGGGAACAATTTTTGCATGCTTTTTTCAGAAGTCATGCAGATGTTATGGAAATTGTCTCCCTACCTCAGATACTCTGGCCAGTTGTAGAAGGGATTGCATCAGTGTAGATCATTCCCTTTGGTTTCCTCTAGTACACAGAGTAATGGTTTTATACTTTGATTTTATCAAAGAGTTGTTGGTTTCTTTTCTCTGCAGGCCTTGGTGACATGGCAGTATCCAATACAGTCGGGAGCAATGTCTTTGACATTCTGGTGGGACTTGGCATTCCATGGGGTTTGCAGACCATGGCGATTGATTATGGATCAACCGTACGTATACTTGGCAAATCTATAAGTTTTCCTTTTATTCTATTTTTTAAAAAGCCTAAAAAGAAAGCATGCAAATAACATAAGTTAAAAAACCCAAACAACCTGCTGAGCATGTTATTAGTTGCTAAATAAGGTATTATTTCTTTACCAGGGAACACAAAGTTAAGGAAGCAATTCTCCTTCCACACAGTGCAATTCATTTCCAGTTTGTCAACTGAACTATATTAGAAAGTGTAGCAGAAAAATAGTGCCATGAATAGTTCATGGCTCTATAATTTACTCACTACACAACTTCCAGCACAGTTCTGTCTCCGTGTACCTCAGTATTTTTGTCTGTAAGATGAGAATAACAGTACATCTCTCTCTTCTGAGGATTTTTAACATAAATCCCATTATAAATGCTGACTTCCTTTTTAATGGACATGCTATTACTATACATTCACTTTGATTCCTTAATCTTCCTGTTCTTCATTATGAAAAATCTCTTGTGGATTTGCATAGTTTAAAATATATGTTGCTATTTAAAACAGAAGGTGCACTATAAATCAGTAAATTGATTTTTGATCTCCAAAGCACAGTTACATGCTGAGCATTTTAAAAGTCTCTTCTAATTCCCACAGGTTAAGATAAACAGCAAAGGACTGGTCTATTCAGTTGGACTTTTGCTAGGATCAGTGGCACTTACTGTAAGTATTTGAGCATCTCCAAGTATTCCAATTGCAAAATGCTTATTAGGTATTTACATGTTATAGAAGGATAAAATAGAAATACTTAGCATTGATTCTTGTAAAGTATTGGTCCTCCAGCAATACCATGAGTTGAAGAGGTACCATTGTACTCAGTGAGGACTGAAATCTGGCATTTGGTGCAAGAGATGCTGGATATGTGTAGGTCACATAGATTTCTGTGGCAGTGTTGATATCGTGGGATCCAATAGTACTTCTTTGGTCCTGTGTCCATACCCCAGACCTGTCTCTACTTTATGCTGGGACAAGACCCAGCTATGGTTCATCACCTTGTCTCTGATTTCCAAAACCAGCCTGGACTAATCAAGTTGCTGTAGCTTAAACCCTTATGAGGACTAGTTTGTGAGGGCTGTGAACCTCAGGACTTTGAACAGCCATGTTAAATGTCACTCACTGTAAGACACTTGCCCTTATAAGACAACTTGTCAAGCTGGGAAAATAATTCTGTTTCAAAAGTGAATTTTGCTGGTACTTAAGGTCTGATCCTGCTGACTGCCAGGGAACCCTCTGTAGGAAGAATCAAATCAGGTATAAGGAAGCAAAAAGGTATAAAATATCCACTTATACTAATATCTTTCACTGATTGCCTGAGAGGCTTTGTAGATGCTCTGTAGGAGCAGGGGGTTGTCACTGGAGATTTCACACTGTTGCATGACTCAGTCTTACAAACCTTCACATCACCTGTGCATGCCTTAAGGGATAGAATGGCCAGGGCTGTTCACTCTGCTACTAACTTCCTAATGCATCCAGTATATTAGGTGTGAGATCCTGTTCTTTTCTTGTCTTATCCCCAGTCTGCCGTACTGCACAGTGCCTGTGAAACAGCAAAGATGTTCTGTAGAGATCTGTATCTGATGTTACTGCATGCATATTGGTAACCAGCACTTTGGGAAAAAATGGGAAGATTATGCAGATGTGTTACTGTGCTAGCCTTTCATGTTTTTCTGAAAAGAATCTTTTCATAACAGAAGCCATATCAGCTGAGTTCGAGGCATCTATTATTGTTTTTTGTTCTGCTGAATACCCTGATTCTCACAGACCTTCCCAGCAAAAGTCAGTGGAGAATTTTGAGCAAAATAAATAGTAATTCAGAGGCACTCAAACCCATCAAAATAGATGCCTTCATGAGGACTTCATTGCTTTGTTACCTGTAACATACTACTCCGCTTAGTTCTGGAGCTCAGCAAAACAGCAAAGAAAGCACCTCTTCTGAAGCTGTTGAAAGAATGGGCAAGAGAGTGCTGGTGTACTACTGGGGCATAAAGGATCTGCATGAGAACACTTGAGGGAGGGACATTCATGTAGTTTGTTCAGTGCTTTACTTTAGTTCATTAAATATTTGTAAAACAATCTTGGGACAACTAAGAGTCAGACCAGAGTTTGAGTTGTTAGTTTGGGCTTTTACATTTCTCTTCTTGATCAGAAAAACATATGTTGCCTTTTTTATCTGTAAAATACTGAGAATATATTTTTATCTTTGTACAAGATCTCCAATTCAAAATGCTCACTTTTAGCTTATAATGGTTGTTTCCAAAAGTCTCCTTCAGGGCTTAATTAACTAGCACTTTGTTTGCTTGCAGGTGTTTGGAATCCATGTAAATAAGTGGAAACTTGACAGGAAATTAGGCACCTACGTGTTGTTCCTTTATGCTGTTTTCCTGTGTTTATCTATAATGATAGAGTTTAATGTCTTCACCTTTGTCAACTTCCCTATGTGCCGAGAAGAACTTTAAACCACAACAAGGAGACAGACTGAATTTCTTCTGATTACACATGCTGTAAACGACAGGAGGCATTTCACGTTTCTACCTTCTTTCCATCAGTAATTTGAGTGTCGTTCCTGCTTCATCAGCTAACAGCACTTTTACCTACGTGGAAGGAAAGCATACCTTCCTTTTAACATGCTAGCTCAAGGCAACCAAAGCATTTTCCTCCTCTTTGGGTACTGCTGCTCAGACATGAAGCTACGTGGATCTTATGCAGAACTCTAAAAGGACCCATTTCTGGACATTCTGTTGTGGTTTTCATTCCCCTTTTGCAGACAATCAACCATCACCACGGTTAGCAAGAGGATGGGAGGAAAATCTTTATAGTTCTTTTGGTTATGGCATTTGCTTTCTATGGAAGGATAAGAGGCAAGTTCAGAACTTTTCTTGGCTCAGTCAAAATATCTCAACTACAGGACCGGGAAGTCCAAGGCACATATCATGGCATGCACTGTTGAGGACATCATTTCCCCCTTCAAGTGCTCTGCTTATAGAGGAACTGCATTGACAGTTTTTGGTGGGAGCATTGGATATTTATCACTCTGTTCAATGAACATGAACAATGTGGCAGAGAAAGAAGAGGAAATGGTTGTATGTTGTATCACTTGTGATGATGCACACTAGAAGTCAGAGTATCTGCATACTGAAGAAGAGAATTACATGCAGAAATTCATACTTGAAAAATATGTTATATTGTTAATGATGAATGCTGTACACATGAATATAAACTGACATTTGTGGAATATTACACCACAAAAAAACTTTGCATTGGCCATTGTAAGCCCAGTGTGTAAATTTAGAAGAACTAAACAAATAAAATATAACTGGGTGCTCAGTAACTGTCACTTATTGTTATCAGCTGAGAATAGTAGCTGAACCTAATCCAGACTTTCTGACAAGAAGACCCACCCTGATTATGATTGGATTTGATTCAGTTTGCTTGGTGGGAGGAAGAAGCCTATTTCATCAGTCAAGAAGCTGGTGTATTCTTCACCATTTTTCCTTTATTCCCAGAAGCTTAATGAAGATGAGTGTCTGTTACAGAGCAGTGCAGATAAGAATCACGTAGACAAAAGCAAGTCTGTCAAGAGAATATGGTCTTTGATTTGATTGCATGCAAGCTTTGAAGCACAATATACTTCTTTTCAACCCCAACTAGAAGCCAAGTTTTGATATCCTTTCCACCAGCATAAATCTGATATAAGGAATTACTCTGGATGTAATTGACGGCAGGATTTAGCCCAGAGTATTAAAATAATGGGTAACATTCCACATTGTAGCAGTCATGTAATTGCAAGTCACTGAGACAGCATATTTTGAATTGCTACTAAACTTTAAAAACATTTTGAAGCTGTATGTGAATGATCACATAAAGTTTCTAAAGAAGCACAGTAACTTTATACATAGATTTTTTTAATTTTTTAATGTTTATAAACCGAACCTATCAACTAACAGTTGATGTGTTTTTAAATATATTAGTATTTTCCATTAAGACTATATATAAAAAATTGAGTCACTGAGAACATACTATAAAACATTAGTAAAAAAGCACTTACTCAGAAAGTTCCTTCTTTTGGCAAGTGACAGATAATTACATTTAGCCAGCTGACATGCAGAATACTGTTTACACCAGCCAATGTGTTTACAATTAAGGCTATTTTAAAAAGCATTTTAGTAGAAATTAAGGACTGTATTCTGCTGTTGTATTTTTTTTTTTTAGGAATTGGATCCTTTCAATGTAATCCTAAAAAAACCCAAAAGAGCAACACATTTGTTATTTGCTTTACACTTTGTTACAAATATCAGTATTAGTATCCATTTAGGGTTTCTCACCTTAATTTAAAGGTTGTTAAACAAGCCAGGCCTAAAGAGGGCCACAAATACAGCATTATTTAAATGCTTTATTGAATAGGCAAGCATGGCAGTAAACATATTTTATCTCAGCTATGCCAATGACCCCATTTCCAGGCATTCAAGACATTTTTGCTGCAGTATGAAGCTGAGAAGATGGAATTCATGTTCATCTTTGAGTTTTCTGCTGCAGAAAGGCTGTAAAAATGCAGCATACTGCTGCGTGGCTGTAGGAGCATCCCTCTCTAGTCATACTCTCTCCCCTGCTGTCCCCTGGTTTTGAATGCCTAGTGAAAGGTGAGTTGACAGTGATGAGGACATCAAAGATAGAGATAGCAAATTGTACTGTATTTTCATATTTCTGAGCCAGGCAGCTTTGAAAGAACATGGGCACCAATTTTTTTCTGTAGCAGCTGACCCCCTGCCCAAATATGCACAAATTTGTGTTTGCTAATGCCATGAGTCCTTCACACATAATTTAGAATTACTCTGCCTAAATTGATTATGACCTGCTCCAGAACAGTGTTGTGTTTTAGCAAGAGACAGTCTCAGAACGTAGTACTGCCCTTAAATCCTGTGACTGGTCCTGTCGTCTACATCCCTCCCTGAAACACAGACCCACTTCAGGACAATTTATATTGAATTCCAATGTTGCATTTCACAAGGGGGTCTCATGCAAATTCTCCTGTAAGACAGGTATCATGCCGTGCTAATCATTACAAATAACATTGGTAGGGTTCTCCTCTGACACCACCACATGACCAAGGATGTCAAAGAATGTTTGCCAAAGAATTATGAGATGAAGTATCAGGGCCTTGATGACACACAATCATGGGAAGTAGTTTAAAGGGTTATTAAGTAGTCATTGTCCATATGCTAAAATAAATATAAAATTATACACCAAGCCACGCAGATAAACTGAATGGTCCAAGAAAGATCTGATTGACAAATTGTTGTATGTCAGATAAACCCACATCAGAATGTATCAGTAATTCAGGAGGCTGTTGCTGAGTATAACAGACTAGTGCCTTTTCTATATATACAAAAAAAAAAAATAAAAAAAAATAAAAATTTGTTTGTGTGGTCAGGAAACCATTACAAATTTTGCCATTTTCAGCTCAAGAAAAGGAGTGATTTGTGCTTGGCTCTCTGCAATTAGTACAGTTCTATCCTGCAGCTGTTCAGATTGTGTCTGTAAAATTTTGTAGCCATTTTGTTTTATTAACCATTGCAAAAGTTAGCTGGCGGAGTTTGGAATGTATGTCGCAATGTTCTGTAAGTTAATGTTCAGCTCAAGAGTGAAAAGAAAGCTGGTGGATGTGAGAGGGAAAACTGTTACTGTGATCTGAATTTTGCCAGCATACTGACACTGAAAAGTAATACAACTCAGAAAAAGGTATCCCATATCCAGCAAAGCTTGGTTCCGTTCTTCAAGCTAAGCATATATCTAAGTGCCTTGCTGGATTGTGTCCTAAGATGACAGTAGAGCATGGTTTCTGGGGTTTCTGTCATATTCAGATCTTCTTGTATTTTACTGGTTTAGTAGTCTACTGATTTTATTGATTTCTCAAATTAAAAGGTTTGACCAGAATCTGTGGACTTCTGCTCTGCTGATACCACTTTTGATTTCCACTTTTGTAACATGTTCCTTGTCTCAGACTTCAAAACTGCGCATCTGCCCTCGTGTGCATGAGCAGGATCAAAACTGAATTACAGCTGGCCAAGGAGGCTTTTAGCAGCTCTTTTCTGCTGCAGTTCCCCTGGAGTATCACAGTCCCGCACAGACCCATAGGGAGCAATCCTGTCTGTAGCAAGCAGGTGGGAGTGTTTCCATTGAGTTCAGTAGTGTTTGATTCCATTTATTTACCATAGTAATTGTACTGCATTATAAAGTATTGCTTGAGTAAAGATTTCAAGCTCAGGATCTACATGTCTAAATCCAAGAAGCTACAGATATGGTTATCTTAATGTCTATTTGATGATCTAAGGGCTGCTCTCTGGGCTGAAGTCTGGCCTAGAAGAACACCTTAAGTCTTCCCAACAGGTACAGCATAGGCAACATCTTTCTCCTGGCTCAGTCATTGGCGTGCCAATTTTATTTTGTTTTTATATGCTTGCTGCAGCTGTAGCAAACATAAAATTAGTTCCTGGATTTAGATTATATTTGTAAATTTTCTGTCAACATATAAACAAATAGAAAAGGTCCTTGCTAATCTAATACTTAGCCATTATAGAGAAGATTCTATTCTGTCTTTGATTTCCCTTGTGACTGTGCTTTAATTGCACTTGTTTCTATTATGTGTTTGCTCTAGTTGCACAAATCCCTCATGAGTTTTGTTGTCTTCCTTTCTTGGATTTCTTGCAATTGTAATGCCATTTACTTGTGTCCTACTGTTAGCTGGGTTTGGTAGAGTGCTTTAAGCTGTATAAATGCTGCCTGATTATTCATGCCAAGGAAAGATCAGACCTAATGGAATATGAAACAGACACTAAACTCTGATAGCCAGGTGAAACCAAAGAATCTTCCTAATTGAAATACATCACCTTTGAGCATAATGATCTCTCATTGCAAGCCTCAGATCTCTCTCAGTTATTTGTGTTTAAACACGCAGAAGAAAATCTCTGCAGGTCATGCATTTGCTACACAATTTTCTTTCTATTTCTTTGAGTCTGAACTCCACATTTTTTGTTTTATTGGGTGGTGAGATTTATTTGATGGCTACACAGGTAAATGACAGCGTCTACTTCCAGCAATTCTGTACCAAATCCTTTATTATTCCCTTGAACTATTTCAAAAAGTATGTATGCAAGTGATCAGTGTTCTGCTCAAGAGGAGAATGCCATTCAACTGATGTGTGCATTCCAGTTTCTGACCTACTGTGTACATATTTAAAAACCTCCTTTTGAATAACTTGAGCACACGCTTTTCTCACGTTTGCCCATGTGTGGGATCCTGATGTTTTCTCCCCAGAGAAATCTGTGAAATCCTATACATCCCTGTCCTGACATGTGAGACACATGTAGCTGCTTCTCCACAGGCTGAGATGTGTAGTGATTGTGGTGATTTGTTCCTCATGTGGTTCTGCTTGCTCCCATACTTCTGACATACAGTGCACTGTCTGAAAGAAATGAATGATTATGGGAAACTAATGCCATTTGGATATTTTCTTACAAGAATTGCCAGTTTGAATTTAATCCCATTTATTTTTCTTTTTCACTTGCACAAAGAATGTAGGCAATCATTGCCATCCTATCAGTGAGATGGTCTTGATAAACTTGAAAGACAAATCTAAAGATGGATTTATAGCACTAAGCATGGTGACAAATTCTAAAGGTATCAGAATATATGAAAACTAGACAGCTATAATCTCTAGAAAGATTAATAGCAACAATAAAGATTCTTCCTTTCACAGAATTTTTACAGCAAGATTATGGCCTTCATTCATATATGAGTTATGTATGCAAAGAACACTTGTAAATCTCCTTCCCCAGCAGAGCATCTCTGTTTCAAATGGCTGTAACTGCAGCAAGGTTATGACCAAATTCTTGCCTTCATGTTCTTGGGAGTGGTGCCAGTGCTCTTTAATGTCCTGGAGTTGGCACAAATTTGTATCAGTGGAACTGAGCATAGAATTTGGCTCACACTATCTCCTCCATTGCAAGAAAGTATTTAAAATTATTTATGATTACTAAAATAAATTCTGAACCTTTTAAAAACCTGTGTTTCTTACTTGCAGGCATTTGCAGTGCACCCTTAGGAGGTGCAATACCTCTTTAAATATTATTAAAACTTTCTAGACCTACTTTAAAAACAGAAAGGGATGGGTTTGTAAACTGTAAATAACAGAAATCTCTCATGTTATTTATTTTTTCAATGACTGTGACCTTATGCACTGTGAATGCTCTGTGATATGGGGTCCATTGTACAGATAAATATGTCATGGAATCCAAATGGATTTAATGTGATAATTTGTTACAAAATGTTGGCATGATATTCGATTATTTTTGTTGTGAGAATTTTAAAAAATAGTTAACTCAGCATTTATAAAGATTATAGCAGTCAGTATTATAAGGTAATATATAAAAATATGTACACTATCAATAAATTATATAAACAACTAGAATGTTTGTGGTTTTTTCTCAGATGATGAGATGGGAAAGATTCTCATATTTATTGCTGAAAATCTAAAATTTCAGGACCAAAATAGGATACATGCCAGTGCTTTTTTGGTGAAATCTGGACCCTGCTGAACTGACTGACAGAAAGCCCCCATTTTCATGTATTCCAGGGAGTATTGGCTGGATCAAACCGTTATTTGGAGTGAGTTAAGTGTTTCAGTTTGATTTGTACAAACCTGAAACACACAATTTGCTCCTTTGGGGCTAGAAATGTGTGAGAACACAGTTTGCTCTGCTGAGGCACTGGTGCAGAAGCAGTGATGCCAGCTCAGAAACACCCTGATCAGGAGCATTTTGGCTGCTTGCTGCCATTGGGTAGTGGTGTCCAGCAGGTTCACACAGTACTGGATGCTGCTGAGGTGGTGAAAGCAGAGTCCGAAGGCTGTACACTACTGTTTTCCTGTCCCAGTGACCCAGGCTCTGGAGAGACTCCTTCTTACCCTTGATTGCCCCTTTGAACATGCCTGTAGCCCACCTCAGGGTCCGGTGACTTGTGGAATATATGTACATAGGCTCTGGTACAGTCTGTTAGGGGCTCACAAAAAGCTTTTAAATGAAAAAAAAAGAGGATAAAAAGAGGAGCTAAGAATTAACTTCATTTCATGGTCTGCTGTTTTAACAGTTTCCTTAGACAAGTCTTCTCATGAGTACTCCTAGCCAGCTTACAACCAGGAGATGCAAATTAAAACAAAGCTTAATCTTATCTTGATCTTATTTTTCTTAAGCATTATGCATGAGACTGGAATGTCTATTGCTGTATAAAACTGTCATTAGCCACTGTGGGCTTTTGTGCATCTACAGAAGAGTCTTATGGAAGTGGAGAAAAGGAATATCCTGCATTCTTTGATTTTTGCATAAAGGTGCATTCTTTAGTGTATGCTTGGCTAAATTTTTCTAAGCCAGGGAAACAAAAAGACTTCTTATACACTGAGCTAACTTTTAAGAATCAGAATCTGAATGTGAAAAACACCTCTTCTTTTAATCCTTCCATCCTTGACATGATGACCCATCATGATCTGTTATGTAATAGGCTCTATAAAAGGCACATAATCTATGGATTAGTGACACAATAGGCATGACAATTCCTGCGGGCCCTTATCACATGCCATATTATTGATGCAGCCACTTCCTACTGTATGGAAAGCAGAACTGTCTGTAATCTGTGCATACTCTGAAAGCACTTTATTATACCCAAAGTGCTCATTGTACTTAATGGCTTCCCCCATAAGCCATTTTTAAACCTTTCCAACTCAGCTGCATAAAATTACAAAAATGGGCTGCAGCATGCTGTGGCTTAAGATGGAACGGGTGAATCAGTCCTAGAAAAGACATGAATTCCCCCATTCAGCTGGGATTTTTCACAGAGGAGCGTCAGTTTGAAGTAACTGGGTGTTACTTTGTCATTCAGCTTTTTTGTTTACTTCCAAAGCCTGGTAGTAGAACACAGTGTCACATTCCAAACCTATCAAATCTCTGGCTTAAAAGAACACCTAGTAGAGCCCAGAAAAATTTTCTTACATTAAAATTTGCCTTCATTTTCATATTTTAAATATTTTACAGAAATACTGAGTACTTTGCAGAAAATTATGAGATTTTTAAAAATTAAATTTTGTCAGTATCTTTAACAAAACCAATTTCAAACCTTCAAATTCCTGACACTTGATTCTTTACATTGGAAGCGGTGTGAAATATTTCAGTCAAATCACATGAAACTGAGATAGCACCAAAATACTGGATTTTTGTATTCCGTATTTTTTTCCATTTTTTTCCCAAGTCTTTTTAATAGTTCTAGTAATTTTGTTTCTGCTTCCCCTAAAAGTATCATAGCAATTGTTTAACATTCTCTGATGTTCTGCATTTGTGAAATCTTAGTCTTTGCCTAGGACAGCTGCCTATTTTTGTGAACAGGTTTTCCCGTCTGAGGATGTCCATGCAAGCAGCCCAACTTTAGAGTTTTTTGTCTCAGCAAACTTATTTTCCAGCAAAGTAAGAGTAGATGCTGAGTGGGCCTGGTCCCTACCGAATTGCAGGGGAGGGAAATGGAAATGTGGGATGGAGCTGAATTTGTGTGAGGCGTGTAGGAGATTGTTCTCATGCCAGTACCCAAGGTGCATTTAAAAGGTGCCCAGCTGGTGAACAAAGCTAGAACATATTTTGTTTCTTGGACTGCTGTGCTCAGAACCCACAGAAGGGTTCAGAGCTGAGATCTGACAACCCTGCAGTAAGGGATGAGTGAATCTCAGCTGACCTGCTTGTCTAAGAGGACTAGATTCTTCAGTGAATGAGTTCGCCATTGCCTGAAAATTACTCCAGGAGCTGGAACAAGGAGAAATTTAGGAGAAAAGAGCATTATGAAATACAGTAGCAAACCCTGGGAAAATCTGGTCTCGTGTTACACAGGTGGGACTTGGTAATAGTAAAGACCCCCTGACTCTGCCTTAGCTCAGTGCCAGCAGAATTGGCTCTGTATTCTACACTGAGGTCTAGTTCCCCTCTTGCCAATACACTGGCAGTTCCCTGGCATTTGCATTTCTGCTGTGGGCTGTATGGCACAGTCTATTTTTAGAAAGCCAAGAAATTCCTTCTAAAGATAAAAGGGGCAAAAAGTCACCTTTGTCTCTCTCTTCATTCCATGCAATTGCTTTTCTCCACCTCTGCTTCCTACTTTTGCCTTATTTTTTTCTCTTATGTATTCTCCTAACATCAAGTATTCCTGGAACAAAGGGGCTGCCAAATAGGAGTGCCACCAGCTCTGTCTGACAGCACATCTGTCAGTCCCCAGCTCCCACAGCTGGTCTGGATTCGGTCGCGTTTCCCGTGCAGCAAACACTGCTTGATCACTTCAGTAACTCCAGGTCAAATGTACTCTGAGACTGACTGCAGCTTCACCGCATGGATAGCTATTCATTTGCTAGCAGTCATACAAGCTTATCATTAGCTTTTGCTTTAACTGGGAATGTTTTTGTGAAGCTGTCCTCTGCCAGTGTTAGGCATTTCATTTTCTCAGGTCCTGTGTAAATATAAAGGTTTCCAAGCTCCATCTGGTTCCAGTTACTCAAGCAGTAGAAATACACATGCTTCAGGAATTTGCAGACGGAGACTTACTGCTTTGCTGCCTTACAAAATTCTTTACAAAGTTCACTATGCTCTATTGCCTCCTGATATACCTGTGGTCTGTAAAACAATTTCCCCTGAAACTTACTGAAGATAAACAAGTAAGTTAACAGTCTCAGGCCCTTCTTTCTCATGAGGTTAACCTGCCTGCACTACTAAATATGGCTTTATAACACACACACACACACACACACACACACACACACGCACACACACATGCACACACACACCCTTGACCACCAAAGACTGCCTCTTCCTGAAATCCCCCATTCATATAAATACAGGAAGTAGAAATAAGAGAGGCTAAAATCGGATCTTCTTGGTAGTTTGCTTTCATTTCAGTGCTTGTTTAGTCCTCTGCCCTCCGATACTACTGAGAGTGAAGCTGGTTTTAAACATCCTCCCCCTGACGTCCCTTGAAATACCATCTTCAGTACAAAACCTGAGGATGTGGAGGCTCTGCTCAGCGATGGGAAGGAATTGCTTTTCTTACCGAGGAACTCTCAAGCCACTGTGAAACAGAAAGTGTCTTAAAGTTTGCTGTAATGATGAAAACATCAGAAGGAGACAAGGGAGCCAGGGATGACTCAGGGTAAGTCCTGAATCTTTAGTGACTGCTCATTTTTAATAACTGTTGCTTTCCTTTTCCTACTTAACAAAGAGTTCTCGGCTGCATTTGTAAGCTGACTGCTGAGTTATCAGCTACACAGTCACAATGGTGTGGCAAGACTGTGCTGTAATTTACAGTATTTCCTTTAGCTAACATGTTCCAACTAAAAACAAACTGCAATACCTTTATTTAGTTTGAATCGTAGCTATTTAGGGAAGAAGCAGCATGAATCCCAAGCTGCAGCTTAGGGCAAAGGACAGAAAAAGGGAGTTCTCTGGCTTTGGAAACGTGACAAAGCTTTTCTGGGAGGCTTGCTTTGTTTCTGCTCAAATGCAGAAGTGGATAAGGGCTCGTCTCTATGAACTGATAGTCACTCCAGCTCCTGCATGCTGAGGGATACACAAACCCCATCCACAGACTCCCAGGAGACCTCAAATGTACTTTCTATCAGGAAAAGACTACGGGCTTTCCTTGCTCCTGGCCAACAAACACTGCACCTTGCAGGACCAAGCCCCAAGAAAACATAGTGGGAGAGAAAATGGGTTTTGACTGGGATGACGGTCAGCTAGCTCCTGGGATTGCAGGATAAGGCTGGAATCCTCCCAAGGCTTGGTTGTATCATGAAGCCTGTACTGAAGCCTAGAATTTCTGTTTCCTGTTATAAACAATCGGGGAAATTACATAGCTGCTGAAACCTTTGGTCAATCCCCCCTTGGAAAAACATAATACCAGATATTAAGATTTTTTCTTACCTGTTTGACACACTTGGACAGCCTGTTTCCTGTTAATAAAAGCTCCCAGATATGCCTGTGATGTGTCCTGTAGAAGATGTATGGGTGGATAGATACGGGATACTTGTGTTTTCAGTCACTGAGGGTGCTGCCAGACTTGGAGCACACTCAATCAAAAAGGAGGTAAAATTGCTGCTGACAGGTGACTATGCAATGGTTTCACCTTAGCACTGTTCCCAAATACACACGTGGAGTGGGGGACTGAAGGGAGAATCCTGCATTACAGTTGTCACCATTTTTGTCTTGCTCAGTTGTTTGCATGAAGTGGAACAATGCCGCTCCTGTTTCAAGGTGCAATTCCTCAGTTCCATGTAATGTTACACAATGAGGGACAAAGATCACATGGCCATAAGGAAAAAATGTAAGCATCCAATCCCTGTAGACTGGCAAGAGGAACTTACTGGGTGGTAAACCAGAGAATTTGAACTTTGCAGATATTCCCTGCATTTCTAATAGTTAGAATGTTAAGTATTATAAACTGAAAGACAAATTGCGTTTATCACTTTCTCAGCTCTTCTGAAAGGAGCCACGTGCTTGCAAAGGTTTGCTTTCAGTCTAAAGCTGCAGGAGAAAGTGAACAAGCCATAGACTCTAGATTTGGACTGTAAATCAAGCAGCTGGAGGAATATTGAAGCATCAATGGTCATGCTGCGTGCATTCTTCATAAATTTTTGAGTATCTGAACAATTTAGCAGAATGACCTTTTGTTTCATTAACTGATTATTTTCAATCTATGTCCCACTCATAAAAAAGAATGTGGGTATTTTAAAAGCTGTTTTAACTCTCTCTGTTTACATGCTATATTACTGGTGAAGATGCTCAAAGTTACACTTCAGCATGCATACCTTGTGACCTCCAACACATTACAGAATTAGAAACATTTCTAGATAGTGTTTAGCTAATTTCCTGTTATGGTCACAGTGAATTAGGTGTCAATTTCACAAAATATGTGTAGATAAAGTTAGTAGCTTTCAAAAGATATGGTAACATAGGGCAAGGAGCCAATGGAGAATCTGGACCTGATTTTAAAATTCTGTGCACAAAAAATTGCATGAGCAATTGCTGAAATTGTACCTCAGTTCACCACAGTCTTCATGTTATTAGTTAAAAGGGAAATCTTACTCATGCCCAGAAACTATGGGAATGCAAATTATAGAAGTACACCAGCAACTTGAGAAGGATCCATTCCTGGAAATGACTGAAGGGTCATCTATTCTGCATGTAGCAAATCCAGAAGGAGGTTTGGCTGATTTGTACCTGTGAAATGGCAGAAAGACACTGGGGACAAATCTGCCTCCAGAATTAGTAGCTCCTCAGAGAGGAATGAGAGAGAAGTGTAACTAGGGACTGAATAGCAACCAGTGTAGTCAAATTGTTCCAAAGTGGGGTGGGACAGAAACAGGGAAATTTAACTGGTAATTCTGACCTAGAGTCAGGCTAACTCCTAGGAACATTAATAAGTGGTGAGATCACAAAACATCTGGAGAAATGTGAGCTGCTTGACCATGGTGACCATGGTTTCATGAAAAGATATATGCCTTCACTCCAACATCTGGCAAATGTATGGGGGAGATGATGAGTAGAGCAGACAGGAACTGAGACAGATGTTATATGCAAATATTGAGTGGCCCTTTGAGAGAGCGGCTGTTTCAGGTAATTGGGGTGGGTCACAGTGGTTCTCATTTCTGGGACACCAGGCTACCTAAGGAAGTAATGATTGTGCATCTTTTTGGTGATGTTTTTTGGCACAAAACCCACCATCACAGTCAACAGATTTCATGTGATGAATTTAGACATAAAGAGGTCAAGCATTGGAGGAAACTGAAAAACTCTGATAGGTTCACAGATTTTAGTTTTGAAAGGGACTGTTTTGATTGTCTAGTCTGATCTCTTGTGTAGAGCAGACTAGAGATCCTATCAAGCATGCTATCAAACCCATGACTTCTGCTAGAATGGGAGCTCTTAGATACTTGTTGGCCACAAAAGCTTTGTTATCAAGTGACTCTTCTACCCAGGCTACATATATGTCTCTGCAGTGCAGTAAATATGTCTAAAACCAACATTTATAGGTTTGAACCAGGAAAACCATTCTTAAAAACTCCTCAAAAGCCATCCTTTGTAAAGGGCTTAATTGAAGCTTATTTGAATCAGGTGAACAAGTCCTGATGGCCTCAGGAGGTCTCAGACCCAATGCAAAGTACTGCTCAAAAAAAAAAAAATCACGACCTAGAACATGTGAGATGCAGTGTTTAGGTGGGGAAGGGACAGTTCAGGCAAGGAAACAAATCAGTGTTATCAAAAACCTGCTATTTGTCAAGCAATGATACACTTTGCAGTCAGGGGGAATGGTGCTTCTCAAGAAGGAAATGTTTGTGCTTAAGATGCATTGCACCAAGGTCAGCATATTACTGTAAACATACACAGAAGGAGGTGCTCTCCAAAGCTACCCCAATTTGCTATGTCCTGGGAGGAGACAAAAATCTTCTGTAATTCATTTACAGAAAAGCGTGTTTAAAGCTACACCGACTTGTTATACAATCTTTCCAGTGCTCCATTGAGTACTTGCCAAACTTAGTGGATGCTTGGAGCCCATTGGTAGCACAGAAGGCAACTGCCCCATTGTTTGCTGGTGGACAGACCACACTGGGAATATTGCCCCTGAGCAGGAACTTCTCATCACTGCAGACAGTCCTACACCAGCCTTCACAGGAATGGGGCCACAGATGTAAGCACTACTCTGATCATCTACTTTCTACTATGGTTTCAGCTAAATATAGTTTTTTACTTCCTGTCCTAAATGGCTACGTGCTGGTTTGTATTGTTGACTTTCCAACCTAGAGGCAACATAGGCTGAAAAATGTGCATATATGTTCTGTACATCTCTCTTGCTCTGTGTGTACAGGTGTACACAGAAATCAGTGTGCTCTGGAGAGTAGCTGTGAGGGTTGCTTGGCACAAATTCGGGCTGGCTCCATCCCTTATCAAACCACGTGTACATAGTCCAGATACTTCAGAGGTTATCTTTTATAAGGTTTTTCCAAATGTTAGTAGGACTATATTTTAACTCAACCATCAGTAAATATAGGTAGTTTCTCTGAGATCAACAATATAGCATTGTGAGATTCAGAAGAATCTCTAAAATTACCTGAAAAATAGACATAAAAGCCAATACCTAAACCAAATCCATTAAAAAAAAAAAAAAGCTGCAGCAAAATCCCATCCCAGAGTTTTATATGCTTTTCTGGTTTGATTGCTAGAGAGCACAGAAACCAAAGTGCATTAGTGAAACTCTGACAAACTATTGTCCATCACAGACCTTTAGCCTTCATAATTTTAAAGAGATAACACGTTTTTGCATTTGGAAATAGAAAGAAATAGCTCTTTGGAAGGATAATTAGAAAGAAAAGGCAGCTGTTTGGAATGACTGATCAAATTCTAGTGCAGCTGGATCTGTGAATAGAGGGTAGATATGGTCATCCAAAGCCCGTGGTGTCCCAGAAGTCTATGACACTTTCCCAACTGTATCACAAAGGCATCCCCCTGTGTAGGGAAGAATGTCTGTATGTTTGTGATTGTTTAAGTTGCCCTTTGTGAGGAATTGCAAGTTAATGACAATGGATTTAGATATTTAACAATTCGTTATGTTCTTTCTAATTAGATTTAGAATTAGAAAGAACCAGGGGAAAGGACATTTAGCACATGTTCTCCAGTAGACTGAGTAGAGGTTATAAAGCCTCTTGTTATGCTGTCATCAGTACAGAGTGGTCCTACAGTCACAAGGCGTGGGAGGTGTTGGGATGAACCTGGTCTTGGTGGCCCTGGTGTTCCGAGCAGCAACTAGATCATAGACCATTGAGCTGATCTGAGGCCTTATGTGGAAGGGACTTCTGAGGAATGTTACAAACCTGAGATGTTTGATCATTAAATAAAAAAGATTAAAAAAAGAAAAGCATAATATGCTGTAGTTTTAACGCATTTGTACTACCAAAAAACACCTTGGATTTCTCTTTCTGAATAGTTGTTGGTCAAAACTGAGAAAACAAGAATGAAAGGAAACTGTTTCATTGCAGAAGAGTAGTTTGAGAAGGCCTTCAAGAACCAGTGGAAGCAGTTAATGCAAAATCATGCTAGAAAGGCAATTAAGTTGTGACTCTTGGATCTCAGAGCAGGCACTGGTCTGCAGTGCACTGCAATGCAGTCTGTGTCCTAGACTACTTCCTAATCCTAATTTTGAGATTAATTTTTTTCTGTGGTGTTGGGCAGCTATTTCACCATGAGTAACTAAAGTGGAATCTCCAGAGTAAATCCTCATCTAGAGCCAGGTAGGAGCAAGACAAAATCCCTCAGTTGTGTTTAACTCCACTTCTGTCCACCCGCCCCCACATATGCATCCTCCAAGGAGCTCCTGTGGCCTCTCTCAGGCCCCTACAGAGTCCCTTTTCTGGTAAGCAAGTACAAAATGCACCTGTCTTCTCCTTCTCCACTTTCTTCATCTGTGGGATTCTGAGTGGCTGGCATTTCACACTGGAGCTGGCCCCAAGGTGGTTGGATTGTGGATGAGTTTCTCCTCAAGGATGGTGCAACCACATCCATTTGCCTCACCTGCACATTGCATTACTGGGCCAGTTTGAGGTAAGGGAGGTAAGGGCCCTCTCCAGCTATGAAATACCCTTACCCTTAGGGAGGCCTGGGAATGGTATTGCAATACAGATAAGTAGATAAGTAGACCCCTAGGTAAATGGTGCTTATTTTCAAAAATCAAGGCCTCCTGCTTGTTGATCTTATGTTCCCTGTACCACAGTTGTCACAGAATGAATAATAGCTTGGTATCAGCACTACAATCACCAGTGCAACATAAGAATTTATTAACTAAAATTTTTTAAGAGTTTTAAGGTGTTAAAGGCAAGATAAATGTGATGTTAAGAGGAGAAGGGTTGAAAGCCACCATACTATTCAGGTAGGGTACATACATCAGTTTCTCAGGGTTGCAAGATCTACAGCAGAAATTCTGCTAGTCAATTAATTATATGTGTTTTTGGAGAAATAGCCCCTATGGTATGTTTAATTTGAAGATGAGAGATCATAATTCTCCCATCTTTTGTTTCCCCGGCTACATTTCTAAAAACTTTAAGGGGGGAGGAGGGTTGTATGTAGACAGGTAAGTGATTTTTTTGTCACTGTTAATATTTGTTGATCATTATGTCTGAGCTGGGGGGATTTAGAATGCTTGTTAGGTGTTTTATAATGTTAAACACCTTCAAACATTAATATTCTAAAATCATTCCTGCCTGTCTGCCTTGTATGAATGTATAAAATGTCTTCCTTTAAATTTGGGCACAGGTGGTACATAAGAGTTTTAGTGAATGTTTTTTCTCCAGAGTTTGCTGAATAAGAGGAGGCAATGCCTGTACAGTGGGCATGTCCTGGTGGGCTTGTCCTGTGTTTCTGACTATGTTCTCCAAGCTGTAGAACGTGTTCAAAGCTAGGTCAGTTTGCCATGGGCTGCAGGGGACATAGTATGGAACCTGTGGGGTGAAATCGGTGGGGGCTGCCCATGAATTTGAAGAGCAAAGTGCCTGAGGGGGACATATGTGACTGCATCCTGTCCTGCGTGCACACCACTTGAACAAGGGTGCACAGCTCTTCCACAAAAGCCAGCCAGCAGTGGAGAAATTGATTGTTACAGAGGTGGGACACATCTGTACTGGAAAGTGGGAGATGTGAGGGTGCTGGGCACACCCTGGCTCTGGCATTGATCTAGTTGCACAAAGAGAAGCAGCAATGAGAAGACAGCTGAACAGACAGGCAGACAGGCATCCATGAGAACTAGCCATGAAAAAAGGTGCCCAGTGTCTGCAGGGATTAAAACATGTCTGTCAAACCATTTCTATGCTTCTCTGCCAGAGAGGGCTGCCTGGGATACACAGGGTAGGGAAGAATTGTCCTTGTGCAGTGGTTGCACCCCATCTGCTGTGGAGGAGCATGGGCTGTTCCACAGGTTGTTTTGTGCATGCTGTGTTTTCTGCCAAGACTCCACTCTCCCTCCAGCACTCGGTTTGCCACCCATTACAATGCAAGAACACAAGTGCCAATCCCATCCTCCCCTCCGACAGGGGGAATCCCTAAAACATACAGATGCACATGGCTTAGCTGGAGCCACGCACTTATGTCAGTCTGGAGTAACTCTCTGGAGTTGGAGCTGCCTGAGTTCAGAATCTGTCCCAGGTTGTCAGGTGCTGATGTCTCAGAGAGGCAAGGCAAGCTTTCAGCTGGTGTCTTTTGACTATGAAGTTCAGGGGTGGAGTGAAAGTACCTGATAGCACAGCCCTGCAAAGCAGCTGTGGTCAAGGAAGCGGTGCTGTTTAACCTGTGCAAATAAAATAGGGCCACAAGCGGCACCCAATACGATAAATATTGCAGCTGCAAGCCTTTCCTCTGTCCGTTCAATACCTGAGCTGTCTAAAGTAATTCTACCTACCGCCAGAAATGAAATCCCTCTATACTCTGCTGGAGTGGGAACATTAAGGCAATGCTTCCCTCAAGATAATCAGTTGCAAGAGTTTTGAAGTGCTTAGCTCCTTTTCGCCTGCACCCAAAATAGTGTAAATCTTTTTGCAAGGGATGATGATTACTTGAGCAGCAAAGGATTAGCAGATGTGAGCATTGCATAGCTGGTTATGCTAGTCACATTTTCCTAAATAGATATTCTATTAGATGCATGCGAGCCAGGGAGTGCTATGGAATGCAGCTCTTTTCAAATAGATGAATATATACATGTGTATGCCTGTCTCAGGCTTTCTATAAGCTTTTTTCTAAACAGGGGATGTATTTATTTCTAAGTAAAGGATTTCTGCTTTCTGCATTACAGGTACCTTTAAAAGGGACAAGTGTTTTCAGTAATTGTAATCACCTTGTGTGATTACTATAAAGTTCTTGTATGTATGAAAGGATCTCTGGGTGTTTCATGGATATTAAACCTCCCAACAACCAGCTGAAGGCAGATATCTTCTACTGCCATTGTAGGAAGGGAAACTGAGGCACAAACTCATGGAGGGGATTTTATTATAGTCACTTACTTTTGTAGCCCAATGCCCTGGATGCTTGTTAAACAGTGTTAAACAGTGAAACCCCAGTCTTGCCCCAGACCATCCTTTAGGTTTGGAGTGATGCTGGAAACATGATCCACTTCTCAGAAAGCCTTCTCTTTTTGGTGTATGAGTTCCCTGCTGCATTATGGAGCTGAACCAGCTTCCTCAGTGTTTACACAGCCTCTACAGCTGAAGCAAAAGTGCTGTGTTGGGAGGGTGTGGAAGTGGGGCCAGGGGACTGCCCTTTCTGTAGTACCCTCCATTGCCCTGGATAAGGAGGAGCATGAAAACCTCCCTGAGAGTTGTTCTCTGGAATTCCAGGGCTGGAATTCTGGCTTTGATAATGGCCCTGCAAAGGCTGGGGCTGCTAGTATTTGCTCTGGGTGATTTTTTTGGGGTCTGTGTATGAGTACTGCTCCTGGTAGGGTTGAAAGACCTGTCCTACTACTTGAAATTATCTCCTGACCCTGTTGATTAGTACTTTCCCTTTGCTTTTGCAAGGCTAATGTATTGTTGAGGAATTTCAAGTGTTTTGTAGAAACCAGCTGAATACAGACAACCTTCTGGATGCTGGAAAAACTTTGCCAAATATAGGGAATCCACACAGCTCATGTACATCCCTCCCATGGCCCTCTGAAGAAAGCCAGTCTTTTGAAACCTCTGCCTTATAAAAGCAGCTGTTGGGCAGAACAGAAAGCAGCTGCAGCCCCTTGTGAACTGGATTAAATTTTCTGCTGCTTGGAAAAATTCACCAAGGAAACAGAAAGAGACCAACAAATAGCAAAGTCTGGAGACTGACAACACTGCTGGCTACCTGCATCACTGTTCTGCAAATTGCTAGCAGACTTCTAGGCAAAAAAAGTTTGTCCCACATATTTGGCTAAATGACAGCTTGGGACCTGGCCCAACCTTTCATCTTGCCTGCCAAGAATTTTTCTCTTCTCTCTTTCCTTTTTTACCCCCTTGAGTTCACTTCAAGGAATTTGTCACTCCTGATACCCCCCACAAAAGCAGAAACCAGGGAAAGCTCAGAGCTTCTCCTGCTGAATCAGCAGACATGAAAGAACTTGGCTTTGGGCAACTTTCTGTCCAGAGAACAAACATGTAACACGGAACATTTTGGTGTAATTCTGTACTGAACTCCCATTCTAATCCTTTCTTAGGATTAGAAATTAAATACTTTTAGACTGGATCTAATTGGTAACCTTTCCAACCAAAAGGGAAAGCAACTGTGTTACCCTCCCAGCAGAGATGGGTCCTCTTTGCTGGGAAACCAGTAGAGATTGTGAGGAGCAGCCTGAGATAGGGATAGCTGGTGGGGTTAGTCCTTGGCCTGGCATTCTGCTATCTCCCTTTGCTATTTAGGACTAGCTATCTAGGTCTAGGCTGGACTTACCCTGCCTAACTTTAGGTGGTTAATTGTTGTGCCCCATTTACAAGCCTACATGCCCATGAGGATCTCTGGTCTTACTGGAAAGGCAGCAGCTCCAGGGAGCAATTCAGGGTGATTGGTGCCAATGGGCTGAATACAAGTCTTATATTTGTTCATACCTCGGGCTGAATACGAGTCTTATATTTGTTCATGCCTCACCAGCCTGAACAGGGAACCAGGCTAGAGAGCTGTGTCCAGCACAAACCTTCTTCCACCCTCTGGTTCCCTGAGTTGGAGCTCTCCAGTGTCGGACAAGCAGTAGCAGCCTGGAGCTGGGGTTGGGTGCAGCACTGATGTTTTGGGGAACATCACAACCAAGGCAACCATGTTATGGATCATCTTAAACCACTGTGAACCCACAGCCTTTGGCTCATGACTTACTTACATAATAACCCTGGTGAACAGTTGACCATAAACACAGTTACATGAACAAACAAGGTCCCAGCAATGGTTTAGCAGGGTCTGTGGGAGCTGACAGGTTTGCTTTGCTGCTTGGCAGGTTTTGCAGTCATGTGCTGAGCTCTCAGTCACCGCAGGGACATTTTAGCAATTTCTGACCCTGCTTCACTAACAAGACCTTTGGCCCCAGGCTGCTCCACCAGCACAGGGTGATGAGGGCTGTGGCCATCCACAGGACAGGTCATTCAACTTAGCCCAGCAAACTAGAATGCCTCTCTCACTCTGAGAGGTGATAGAGGCATTCTAGTTTCTGTGTGTTTCTAGGTTTTCTAGAGGTGTTCCCCACTAGAAGGTGGTGAGGTGGTGGGGGACCATGCCCTTTCGCCACCTTTCCGTATCCTTGAAATACCTCAACAAGGGCTTTTCTTCTTCCTCTCCTTCCCTCAGAAAGGAAGATCTTTAACTTTGCCCCAGTGTGAATCCAGGAAGGGATCCTATCAGATCATAAAGCAAGAAAAAAACCACATTTCTCCAATACCTAATCAAAGTCAAATATGAGGACTATGAAATTGATGGAGTAAGGCTTTAGGATGACAGACAAAAAGCAGGTTCACAAATTTAGATATTTATATTTTTTACTAAGAGCACTGCATATTAAAATCCATTCACACTGACATTGGAAAGAAATTTTACCCAAAATATCAATATCTGTGTGTGAGCAAATCTGCAGATCAGTGAGTGAGTGGCTGGTTTGAAGCCCTTTTGTGAGGTGCCTTTTGAGAGGGGGGAACTCAGAAGGCTGACACACTGCTCCTTCAGATATTGCAGAATGAAAGTCCAGGATTTATTTCCCTTGGCAAAATGATCATTTCTAGTTGCAAATCAGGGCTGAGGTAAGTGTTTACAGGTATTTCTTAGCAGAGAGGAAGACTGCTGAGCTTTATGCAAGTCAGTGTGGTTAGCCCCTCGTGTCTGGTGTGTCTCATGTGTCTACACTCAATTCACTCACAGGGTGAGCAAGCCATAACTTTTTGTAACTAGTCTGATGTTTCTTCATTTTTGGCCCAGGATTTTGGCTCTAATACATCATGCAGATTCAAATAATTTTTGATATATGAGGTATGAAACAGAATTGCTTTATTAAAGCAAAACCACAGTCTATTCTTAATGAAGTTTGAATTGGAAATTTGTCCCTCCCCTTTATTTTCCGTTTCCCTTTCCCCTCTTTGTTATGTGAGTACAATGTAGAAAAGCATTCCCTGGGTTTCCATTGCTGTCTTCCTTCCTCTCCAGATGAGCCAGGAAAGGGCAAAACCTCTGTCCATAGCCCTGGCCCTGCTGTCAAAGTGGGGGTGCTTTAGGCTTTCAGCACTTCAGGTGTTTTTGGAATGCAGAGAACAAGCCCATCTGTCTTGGTGGCTTGGCTGGCCCCCTCTGGAGCACTGACACAGGAGGGTGAGGGAGGTCTGTAGCTTCCTTATAAATCTTACAGTTTAGGAAGTTGTTTCTCTTCTTCCAAACATTTGCTTCTGGTTCCTGCACTGCACAAACCTCTCCAGAGAAACAGAAGTAGAATTATCCAGCAAACATATTTGCAGCTTCTTGTTCAGGAAGATGTCCTTTCTCTAGCCCCTCTAGCCCTGGCTAGGCTGGAATTTCAGCAGCTCTTTTCTGTGCAGTGGGCTCTGCAGGAGTATAAACCATCCTGCGTTGTGTGCACACTAAAAAACCAATCTTGAGTTTTGCTGATACACTGAAATTCCGAAGAGGAAAATTTGGGTTTGAAATAGACGAAGGACAAATGCCCTGAAAATCTCTGATTATGAATATGGAGGAGAATGACATTGTTAGCTGCCTGTTGTTAGTAAGGGAGTAGAGATAATAAAACCTGCAAAGCAGTTTTGACTTGCAAAAGTATGTTTTGACTGAGTAAAAAGAGAAAGAGCATTGATGTTTGTTAGACAAATTGTTGAATGCAAAATATATATGTGCAAGGTTACATAAAGACAGCAGAACGCTCTGTGAGGTGAATGCCAGCCAAGACCCTCTATACCAACAGGATACAGCAGCCCCAGTCCAGTGCGGGGCCAGAGGCAACATATTCCATTGGTGTTAATGAAGGCAGGAAACAGGTAGACCGAGAGTAAAAAAGGTGGGGGGGCTTTGAAAGAAAGCCTCTTCCTTCAGGGAATTTTTTGGTGTTTGTTTTTTGTCTTTTTTTTCTGTCTCTGTCATGGCTGTGAGTGTGAGTGTGAGGTTTGTTTGGTAGTAGAGCTGACCTGGGAACTATCTGTAGTATGAATTAGCTTATATTTGAGGCTTTATGCACATGCAATTCTTTACAGTATATATGCCTTTGTGTATTTAAATGGAGGGACAGACCTAATGAAACTCAGAGAAGCTAGCAACTTAATAAACATTTAATTGCACCTCCCTGCTCCTTGATAGCACTCTTGTGCTGAAACGTTCCTGGCAAGGTCAAATAAGAGGCTCTGAGAGGGGTGTTGCTGCTGCTTCCCTTTAGGCACTTGCAACTAAGCTTGACTAATTTAGGAGGAAGAACAGTTTGAGGGTTTACAGGGAAACACTGCAAGTACCCCTTCTCTTCTCCTGAGCAACTTGATGCTGCTGCTCCTGCCGTTAGAGAACCACCACTGGTTTTAAGCACCAGGTTTATGTTCTGATGAGTAACAATGGTTACATATCCCTCACAACATCAGTAGCCCTTGTCCAGCAAGGTTCTGCAGTGCTGACCTGACTCCTGATCTTTGAGTGGGGACAAGACTCTTCTCAGCTCAAATGCAGATCATCTGCAGTCACATCCTTTGCCTGTATGATGGTAGTAAGGAGGAAAACTACGTGTTAGCTTTGCACCTGGTAATGGCAGGGCACCAGAGCTTAGCACAAGCTCGGTTATTGTGCCAGCAATTTCCACGGGTTTGTGCAGAGCCTGCTCCTAAGGCTCCTTCAAGCTAGCTCAGCTGTCCTTGCTGTGCTCTGCAGGCAACAGTAAAGTCCACGCAGTTCCTCCAGTGTGGTGCCGATCTATCTGACCTTCAAGCTGAACTCTGTAGTGTATGAGAGCAACCTGGTGTCATATGTGAGCAGAAAACTCTGTGACCACTTGTTACTTAATAAATGAACACACAAATTAGTGTTCTTCCACGCACACAAGTGGCCATGACACCTTTCCACCCCAGAAATATAATAGCACTCGTTCCTTTTTGTAATTTCCTCTGTTGGTTTATATGACCAGGGCCGTGAGGGCTTATTGAATTCATGAATGATTTAAGAGTAGGTGAACTGTCCCTCACCTGACTCCTTTGTGCCATTAGTGGAGCTCCCTGGCAGGATGATGACTTGCTCCACTTTGGCAAACATATGCAAACATGTGCAGGCAGGGTCCTGCTGGGGAGAGGTGGATGTCTGCAACCTGTGTGTGCAAACCCCTGCTAACCTTCACAGAAGCAGGCATTTGGAAATCCCTGGCAGGTACAGAAAAGCTCACAGAAGTGAGACTTCTGTTGCAGGGTGCAAAACCTCACTGCTGCAATTCAGGGTGCCTGTAACAGAAAGTGGAGTAGGTGGGAAACAGAGTTTTGCTGAGCTATGAGGTGTCAGGGTATTTAGGAAACCCTTGGTTTGTTCTACCTTTTGACAGCTGGAACAGCTGCTGCCTTGGCTATTAAGCGTGATCCTTTCCAGGCTGGGCTGAAAGGCCTGGACGTGCAGGCCATCAACTCTAGTCCAAAGACCAAACAGTCAAAGGGTGGACATTTAAGTCGAGTAGGAACACGGGGACCAGTGAGCAGGAGGAAGTGCTCTGCCAACCACAAGCTCTCCACAGACCACAGTTTGAGAAGCACAGCTTCCTGAGCTACAAGCTTGTCACCAAGGTGGACCAGTAGTACAAGCACTCTACAAGGTGGCAAGGACGACTGAACAGCGAGCCTGCCTCATGGGGCACACCAAGCCTGTCACATCCCTTCCATTATCCAATTCACCTGTACATCCAAGAACCTTACAGTGCAGGAAGCTCCCATGGCTTGCTTAACACCCTACATATTTTCTCTTTCTTTTTGCCTATCAGACAACAAGAAATTTGTTTATTTCTGACTAGAGGGTGGCATCTAGCTGAGTGTGATACCTGAAGGCCACAAAAACTTCTCTTTCTACATTTTGGGGGTTTCATTGCTGGATTTTTTATTTCTGTTTGTTGGTTTGATTTTTGTCAAATATCTTGGGTCTGTTATGAAAAAGCATTTACTAAAGCCTGAATTTCATGCAAGTCAGGGTTTACATTTAATTCACAGAATTATTTGTTGTGCTATGCATTTTTCAATATGTCACTTTGCTGCCTTTCCATCTTCCTAATACTCTGTTTTATGATGAAGGTACTCCAAAAGTTTAAATATTATGGAGCTCTCCCTGCAGCTAGGTTGGGTGCAGGGTCTCACTTCCACCACCTCTTGGAAGAAAGAAATGAGAATCAGCAAGGTGACCCAACCCAGGTCCAGCAAGTAAATTAATCCTTCTCCTCCATCTTGGATTAATTTCATCTGAACTGATCCAGTGACCAAAGACAGGCTTATGAGACTAAGAAGATGGCATCAAGATATGACCATTTCCAAGACAGAAGGAAATGACGCTTGATGTCCTCTAGCTGAGGCACTGTGTAACTTTCCTCACAGTGAACTGAAAGTAACAGCACATGAATTCACGTATGAGCAAGAATTTTTAAAGAGTCTGTGCAGCTTGCACACCAACCTGCCTGCATTAAATGCATTCCTCAATATCTGTCTAATCAGAAGTGGCATCAACCCAGAGAAAACATAGTTAGCTGTGTATGTCACAAGGGTCTAATGGGTGAAACCTTGCTGTACTTTAGGTGTTGCTTATATAACTCTGTTCCTATAAGGAAAGGAGGTGACTATGGAAAAATCGGATATGGAGATTTAATACTAGGGGCACAGAGCCCTGCAACTGAGTTCAGCTGGGTTGGTTGTGACAGAGGATGTAAAACAGAGCTGTGAGCCTTCTGTCAGTCTTTCAATCTCAGGACTGTCATCTGACCTATCTCCATGAAGGCTCATGGTCCCAGCTCTCTCTTTTAATGACAGAAATTACCAGCACTGTTTATATACTTCCACAGGGACTGGTGTGTTGGCTTCAGGAGCTTCTATCTTTTCCTCCTGTTGGAGGTGCTCCTTGTAACTCGTTTTGCTTTGCTTGAAGGATTTCCATGTGTGAGCTTCAGAGACAAGCTGGCTTGTCCCAGACAGTATCCCTTGAGGTAGCAGGTGGCTTTGGTGCAAAAAGTTTCCCTGTCACCTGGCACGTGTAGTTTATGGCCACTTGTCCATCTTTCTCCCTCAGTAGCAAGCCAGCTGAAACACATTTTAAGACCTGTGGTTCCTGCTTTGCTATAAAATATAAATATGCCATTATATCTCTTTCCTTGAGGATGGCACAGCAAACCCTTGTCTCGCTCTCTCTTAATATCTTCTAATTTTCAGAGGAATATGTAAAACCAATAAAACTTAATAACGAAAAACTAGCTCCTATTTCTTAAATCTATTTAAACAACACTAAGGCCCTCAGTCATTACTTATCAGTGCACTACAAAGCATTTGGTTTCCAATTTAAGATTTAGATTTATTAACACCTTCTGTCTCTTCTCAGAGCAGCTCTGGTGAGAGGCAGAAGCTGAAAATGCAGGAGTGAAGAATTCATCTGGCAGTCTCTGCTGCTGCTATTCCACACAATTTCTGTGTGTTTCTGCTGCTCCAGGGAAATTCAGTGACCAGCCCCATATAGTCCAGCCAGGAAGCCCTTAGTGTCAGCAGGTTTGTGGCAATATTTCTGAAATCCCTTGCAAAGGTATGCCCAGGCCTGCACCTACATGGAATTCCGTGGATTATATCGCCTTGCTGTTCTGATGATTTCTGGGAATATTCAACTGCCAAGTGTGGCTCCTCATTTCTAAAGCAATGAGTCATGGTGGTGTCATTAATTCAGTGTACAGTCACTGTGCAATAATTCAAATCACCATTGTCATTATTATTGTCTCCAACAAGCAACTTGATACCTTCTGCCAGCCTGGGGCAGGTGTGTGAATGTAATCACTGTGCAATTAATTAGCCTGTGCTTTCAGTCAGTATGCAGCACACAGCTCCCTGCATCCCAACTGGGTCCAATTTAGCAGAGCTGCTGCAAGATTTAAAGGCACTTTGCAGTAAGAATTCAATAAAATCAAAGAAAAGCAGGCAGCTTTATGGCCAGCTTTTCAGCTTCACCTCACACCTGGCAAAGTGAGCACCTACCTCTATGAGCCAAAGGGTTTTGCAGGACTAAGGGAGAAGGAGAGAATTGCATCTTATTTGTGAAAACTGTGAGCTTAGAAATCACCTGATGCAAGAATTCTGAGTGAGCAAAACAGGAAAAGCTGTCTGGTCACTGTGGTGGCCCTGCAAATCCCTTCAACCAGCTGCACAGCAAGAACCCAGGAGCTGCCTGGGCACCCTCCTCTCTGTGCAGCCACAGAGCTACCGCAGAGCCAGATTAAATTGCTGGATTAAGTGCTCCCCCAGCCCAGCATCTGAATCTTTGTGACAGCTGTGCCCAGGACAGAAGTCAAGCATCGGTGCTATAATTGCGTCAGCTGGTGTGTCGTGGGTCACAGCATTACAGCTGGAAAAGGTCTCTTAGGTCATTCACTCCCACTTCTTAGCCAGCACAGATTTGACTCAATAAAGTGTTTGCTACTGCTCTAAACATGGCATTTTAAGAGATTTGGGCAATGCAATCCCCCTCCTCTTCTCTTGGGAATTTATCCATCATTTGTTATAACTCACTGACAGGAAGAGTCTAGCCAAACATTCCTCTGTTTCCAGATGATCCCATTAATGGCTCTTCTTGCCTTTCCTTTTACCAAAGTCTCCCCTTTCACTGAGCTGCGCTTTCCTCCCTCTGTACAGGTACAAGAGTCTGCTTACTTTGTTCCAGGCTCAGCTGGCTTTTGAGAGGAGGATACCTTATCCCTGAGGGCCCCCAAAATGTTGGATTCCTGTTCTGCCAAAAAAAAGTCTTATTCACTGCCCTAAATTGCCTGTACGGAAAGACTCCACACACTAAAAAATGAGATTTTCCATTATGACAAATACTTTCAGTCTCTTCCCTTTTCATCTTATGTCTGAGTTTGGAATTATTTTCTACTTTTTATCCATTCTCCAAAATTAGACATTGAGTCCTACATGCAGCCACATGTGTTGGAAGGTCAGTTCTGTTATTTTTATTCACCAGTCTGTTCTTGTTGCCAAACCCACGTTGCTGCTGTGAGCAGGGCTCCATCTGGATGATGTGCCTGTGGGAGGGAGCAGAGGGCTGGATGCCTGCATCAAACCTGGGTTTCCCTGTGGGGAGGAAACACTGTGCCTGGTGCTCACCAGGTCCAAGCTGGCTTGTATTATCTTCCTGTCTTTGTTGATAACCCTTGTTTCTCTCCAAAGGGATTCCTGAGCATCAGTGCTTTGCCAGCCATTTTCACCTTACTGTCGTTGATGGCTAACAAAGTTCAGCATCACTGGAGCTATTGCAGTATATTCTGGTGCCACCACAAGACATTGTCCTTTTGATCTAGGTTTCACACACCATTGGCAAGATCAGATTCATGCCTATCTGACTAATTAAGGGAGTAGTTTTCCTAACTGTCTTATGGAATATTTCATTATAACTCACCTTTATTTCCCTTCAACTCATTACTTTTTTCCCATTACTGAGTATGAATGTTGCCATCCAACACATGTTTTCCTTTCACATGGTTACTAGGCTTTTTTGTTGTTGTTGTTGTTGTTTCTTCTGTAAAAACAAATGAGAGATGAATCAGGTTAATTTCCAGAAGCTGTCTTCCTCTGGTTGACTCTGTATGTTCAGTTGATACTGACTAAAATCGTATACTGTTACATCTGAAAGAAATTTCCTCATCTACCTGACAAGCTGGGCTTTTATCACAATTAAAGAGACAGTTCCACTTATTTCTATTTGTTTGGGTGTTTTGTGTTTTGTTTTTTTTGTCCTAAGTGCAGTTCTCTCTTTGTCTTGGCTATGAGCTTGAAAATGGATTGATTAAAATAAAGGTTCTGTGGACTAATATCCTAACTCTACTTCTAGGATTGCAGAAGCATCTGTATTTTTTAAGAAAGCTGTCTCTGAAGGGTTGCAAAAGAAAAAAAAAACAGTAAAAGTAGACTCTCTGTTGCTTTTGTGATTTGAAAGGCTATTTTTATAAAAAATTGACTTTTCACAGAATCACAGAGTATGTTGAGTTGGAGGGCACCCACAAGTATCGAGTCCAACTTCTGGCACTGCACAGGACCATTCCCAAGAGTCACACCATGTGCCTGAGAGCATCATCCAAACGCTTCTTGAACTCTGTCAGCCTTGGTGCTGTGACCACTTCCCTGGGGAGCCTGTTCCAGTGCCCAACCACCCTCTGGGGGAAGAAACTCTGCCACATCCAACCTAAACCTCCCCTGACTCCCCTTCAGGCTGTTCCCTTGAGTACTGTCACCAAAGAGATTAGTGCCTGCCCCTCCTCTTCCCCTCACAAGGAAGTTGTAACTGCAATGAGGTCTCCTCTCAGTCTCCTCTTCTCCAGGCTGAGCACATCAAGTGACCTCAATTACACCTCACACGGTTTCCCCTCAAGGCCCTTCACCATCTTCATTGCCCTCCTTTGAACACTCTCTAATAGCTTAACATCTTTTTTTCTATTGTGGTGCCCAAAACTGGGCTCAGCCTTCAAAGTGAGGCTGCCCCAGTGCAGAGCAGAGTGGGACAATCCCCTCCCTTGCCCGGCTGGCGATGCTTTGCCTGATGCCCCCCAGGACAGGGTTGGCCCTCCTGGCTGCCAGGGCACTGCTGACTCAGATTCAACTTGCTGTTGACCAGACTGTGAGGTCACTTTCCACAGCATTGCTTTTGAAAGGACTCTCTTTCAGTAGCTTAAGGCTGACCTTATTTGAAAAGTATTACTTTCAGATCTGTATCTTTAAAAATAATAGGAAAAAAATTTGAAATAAGACCAAATCAAAAGAGTCCTCCTTCTTTCAGTTCTGACATCTAAGCAGAAAACTAGTGCAGAGAAACATATTTTGTATTTCTCCTGTGTTTTCTTTACATGTAAAATCAATTAATCAGATGAATTACAAGTCCGTAACCCCATGAGTCTGTGGTCTTACCCAGTAGAGTTCTTATGACCAGACCTTTCAGTACAGGTATTTCCATTGCCTCCAGTGCTAAGCACATGTATAAATACTTTGTCAAATCGGCACTATAGCTAGAAGGCAGCATTTAGTACCAATTTGCCTCAGATTGCAGGGACTAAAAATAAAGAGAGCTAGTTCGGTGTGTCTCTGATCAGTACAGGGAACTAAAGGAGAGCATGTCATAGACCACTAATATTCTCAACAGCATAATTGCAGTGTTCTTATGTCTTGTACAGCTGAGAATGAGCCTGAGACATACGGTGTGGTTGGGCATTGCTAACATGTGATGCCACATGATGGCCCCTCTCCCATCATTCATCATCTCCAAGGCATCTCTCTGGAACTTACAATTATGTCTTCAGAACAGGCCAAAATAACAAGTATATGTCTTCTTTTCCTCCTTCCTGAAGGTCCCTCTAGTGTTTCTCCATATGTTTCCTGTGATGCCTTTCATTCCTGTCCCTAGGCACAGGGAAGGAGTTCACTATGTCCGTGTCCTGTGAGTCCTGTCCTGCAGAACCTGCTGGGTCACACTGAACAGCCTGGGGCTGTTTGCAGGGCTGCATCTGAAATTTTCTCCTGTTGCAGATCAGCATTTGGGAATTAGCAAAGATACCTCTTTTGTAGGGGATGATTTGCTGCTGGATGCATCCTTACACATCCTCCTTCTCCTCCTGTGCTCTGTGAGTGACAGTGGAGGTGGAGCATTGCCCCCTCCATGCGAGCAGCCACCAGTGACTCCGTGGGTGCAGGGATGGAGGAGTGGCCACCTCTGCAACCACCAGGACCAGCACAGACTTGTCAGCGAGATAGGGAGTGCTCAGTGTTATTTCTAAACTGAGGTGTCTTATTCTGCCTCTTTGCAGACTATCCAAGCTGGGCGTGGGGGGCAGGGGCTGCCAGAACTCAAGAGCAGGTGATGGTGCCTCTGGCTTCTGCTGGCAGGCTTCATCTGAGAGGCCCAGATGGGGGTGAGATACCACACTGGTGCCCATCACAGTTCCTGTGTGTTTGGAGCAGTGTTGACAGTGGTGTGGCCACAGGGTGAGCTCCTGGCTCCTGGTCACTGCCCACCTCACACCAACACTGTGGCTCTGTGGCCCCTTTCCTCTGCCACATCACTATCTTTGAGGCAGTGAAACATCACTCAGACCCTTCAGCTGGGGGATGAGGTCCAGAGGACAGGCATACTCAACCCTGTGCAGGGCTGGATGGCTCTGTGGATCCATTACCTGTATCAGTGGGTATCTTAGGCAATGTCCACAGGGGAACCAAAACCAAGAGAGCTCAGCACGAAGCATCCTGCCAATCTGTGCTCTGAAGCCATCAGCATGTGGCCATAGTCCTTAGAATGTGGTGTATCTGTCTGTTGGGACCTGTGCACCCATTTTTCCGCTGTCATAGTGAGATGCCTGTGGTCTGATGCCCATTGAGGAGCACTGCTGGTGTCTAAGTGCCTCAGCATCTGCCTCTGAGATTGCATTGACAGTCCTTACTCCCCCCAAGATTTCTGTTTGCAGTTCTGCTTACCAGGGACTCCCTTGCTGTGTTCCAGCTCTGTTGGAGATACCAGTGAAGAGGGGAAAGAGACACACCTCTGTCAGGCTGTTGCCCTGCAAAACTGCCTCCTGCTTCCAGGGATCAGCATCCTTGACAAACTCATCAAGACATGTCCTGTCTGGCTTCAGCTGAACATGAGCCAGGAAAGGGCTCGGGCGATCCTTGGCAAAGAAACAGCTGGGGTAAGTCCAAAGTGGTTTCAGTTCAGACAACCACATTTCCTGTCCTTGGTGGGGCTGGTTAGGAGAGCAGCGCATTTTTTCATGTGGAAATAAAAATATTTAGCAGACTGCTCTCCGTTCCCATTACCCTTTGATGCTTTACCACTCTGAATGGTGCAAGACAGATATATTGGCTTTAGGGAACATGTGATCTTGTGTTGGGTTTTATTTACTTAGCCTGTAGATTCATGGAGATGACTTCCCATGGACCACCATACCAATAGGTATGGTGACTATCATAATGTGGAACAACTGAAATAAAAAAAAAAACCTGAAAAAAAGGCCCTTAAATTCTGGGAGCACTTGGGAACGGTTTTTATTGTAATAATTAATATCTGATTTGCATAAACTGAGTGTTAGAAAATGACGCACTCATGCAAAGCTTATAATTTGCTCAGAGAAAACATCTCTGTAGCAAAGGGAGCTTCTCTGCATTCCTGGGTCTCATAGGTGAAGCATAGTAAGGTATAGGTGTCCTGGCTGGGTTCTTTGAGAAGGGCAGGTGCAAATGACCTGAGCTGGTGTCAGAGCATAGGGGGAATTAACTCCTGCTCTGAGGATTTTTGGACCTATCTCTTGGCTGAGTCAGTCTATCTCAGGGCTAAAGGCTGGCACAGCCAAGTGACATCCTCTGGTGGGACTCACCTGAGCAGTCTGGGCTGTGCATTGCACCTCACCCTAAATTAGACTTCTCAAATAGCTTGGGCAAATTACTCTCTTTGTTTTTCTGATCTGTCTGTAAGTGGAGACCTGAGTGACTGTCTGTGATGTCGCCACTGTGATGTTACATACGCCTTGCAGGGAGGGAGTTCACCACCTCTGAATGGCTTCGGGAATAAATCTTACCTCTGTTCCTCCTGTTTATACTGTCCTCGGGTGGGTGGAGACTTCAGCTGCAGCCTGAAATGGGCAGGAGAAGTGGTGACACATTAGAGGTGTCCCATGGCCAGGGCAACCTCTCCTGCCCATGCTGAGCCCATCTGAAACTGTTCCCACCAGTGGTGAAAATAGAAGAGACTGTCTTCAGTACCAGTCCTGACCTGGACCACAGCGTTAGGTAGAGCTCAGAAAACCCACCTCCCACTGTTCTGAACAGCCATAGTCCAATTTTAGCCCTTGGAGCTATGGCAACTAGGCGTGCCAATCAGGAAAACAGAAGTGATTCATTTCCAGGTTTCATTTCCCTCGTTGCTTAGAATAAGTTTCACACAAAGCACTGGGACCAGTGCAATGTGAGATGGTGTGGCCTGACAGCCATGGTTAGAGGGGCAGTGCTGCCATGTGGGTGGCAGGACCTGGGGAAGGGAGAGCCTCTACCTGCAGGTACTTTCTGTGGCAGAAGGCAAGGGTTGCCCTGTGCTAGGAATCGACCTGGTTAAGGCATGCACCTGTTTGTCATGCCTTTATTTGCATTTTCTCTGTCCTGCTGATGGACCTGAGCCCCTGGGGTTCCATTTCTTCTGAATGGCAGAGGCCAACATGACAGCACTGTGCGAGGGCGTGAAGCTGCCCCAAAGCTGTGTGTTCAGCATGGGCACTTTAAAGTGACCGAAGATGCCCTTGTGACTGGGACTCATGCAGGAAAAAGTCCTGACTTCCAGACACGCCTTTTTAAAAATTCCTCTGTCCAAGAAATTAATGTTTTCTTGATAGATTTCCATACATTACAGTTGATTAATGATTTTATCTACTCACACATCTCTTTCTAATATTAATATCCATTCTCCAGAATTAGACTGAATTTTTACTTCAGTTTTTTAAAAATGCCTTGACTCTCTCCTGCCAAAGCTTGTTATCAAATTGCAGATAAAGGTGAAGATTTCTTTGTCTTTGTAGCTGCAGCTTCAAGATACAAGCTAAAAGTATCTTTGACAAAGACCTTTAATTAGAAACACACTTAGGAGCTCACACAATTAAAAAAAAAAAAAAAGGCTTTTTCTTTTATCTTTTTTTCCCTCTTCTTTTTTGTTTCCTTCTTTTTTTTTTTTTTTTTTTTTTTGACCTGCGATCAAATTTGCAGGAATAGAAATAGGTTTTAAAGAGGCAAGAACAGGCTGCCCCTCCTGAGGACTCTCCC
>JAWWTY010000156.1:48656840-48748957 GCA_035222235.1 Margarornis squamiger
AGCCCATCCTGCCCATGGACACACTTTGTCTGACCCTTCAGTTGAGACCTGACTAGCATGGGAGACCCTACCGGAGGTACCACCGCCAGCACAACTCGCAACCTCATAAGGGCACGCAAGCTTCTCCCCTGCGACAAGGGGGTGTCCATGGAGAAGACACTGTCCCATACAACTTCATTAACCACCACCCCCATTCCCATTCTTTGATATAATACACAGATATTATTCCCTTAGTCTATGGACCACCCTTGAAAAATGTCCACAAAATGTCCTTTGAGTTCATTTAGTCTATGACTTTGGGCTCCACCTGTTCTGGTGGTTACTCAAGACAGGAGAGGTGGTGTGTTGCTTGGAGTTACAGGGCACCACATCCAGGTCAGGTCGGGTCACTGCTGTACTTGCACTGCTGCTTGTAAGGCTTCTCCTCCATTGATTTGGGTGGTTCCTCTTATAGTAATTCATGTAACATACAACTCAAATTGTAGCTGACAACAATTGAAAGGTATATCCATTTCAATCTCCACCCCTGGTCCTTTTGGGACAGGTTATAGGGTTTAACATTGCAATGAGCTCCTCCCCTGGATGCAACAAGGGGTTCCTGCTAGAGTCCCCCATTAGTATAGTCACATCATAGTCCTCCATAGCTGCAGGGGCACAGCTGCCTCACCATGGTCTGCAAGGGAAAGTCTGCTTCCCCTGCTCCAGCATGGGGTCCCTCCAACAGGAGACAGTCCTCTTTGAACTTCTCCAATGTGGGTCCTTCCCACAGGCTGCAGTTCTTCACAAACTGCTCCAGTGTTGGTCCAGTATGGGCTCTTCTCTCCACAGGTCCTGCCAGGAGCCAGCTCCAGTGCTGGCTTCTCATAGGATCACAGCCTCCTTTGGGTATCCGCATGCTCCGGTGTGAGGCTCCTCCACAGGCTGTAGATGGATCTCTGCTCCTGAGTGTACTCATCCACAGGTCACAGTCCCTTTGACTCAGGTTCACACGAGTTCCAGTCTGTCCAGTACAGCAGCACAGGAACAGCAGCAATGCCCTGGCCATTTGCCAGCCCAGGCACATCGCCATGCCTGTTATCAAAATGCTCCCAGGCTCAATACAGTGAGGTGATAAGCAGTACAGCAGCAGCAAAAGCGAAAAGCAGCCACTGATGATTACTAGACTCTAATATACAGTCAGGCAAGCAAGCCCATGGCAAGTACAGGAGCCTGCCAATAATAAACAGCACTAACAGCTATAACTTTGACCTGGCATATTCCAATCAGATCTGTCTTTATCTTGAACCCTTTGATCCCCAAGTTGGGCATCAAAAGGACTGTTGTGGTTTAACCCCAACCAGCAACCATGTATCACACAGCTGCTCGTTCACTCCCCCACCAGCAGGATCGGGGAGAGAATCAGAAGGGTACAAGCTAGAAAACTCATGGGTTGAGGTAAAGACAGAAAGTTTAATAGGCAAAGCACAAGCTGTGCACACAAGCAAAGCAAAACAAGGAATTCATTCGCTACTTCCCAAGGGCAGACAGCTGTTCAGCCATTTCCAGGAAAGCAGGGCTCCATCATGCATAACAATTACTTTGGAATACAAATGCCATAACTCCACATGTCCTTCCCTTTCTTCCTTCTTCCCCTGTCTTTATATACTGAGAATGATGCCATATGGTATAGAATATCCCTTTGGTCAGTTGGGGTCAGATGTCAGAGCTGTGTCTCCTCCCAACTTCTTGTGCACCCCCAGCCTAATCACTGGCAGAGCAGTATAAGAAGCAGAAAAGGCTTTGATGCTGTGCAAGTGCTGCTCAGCAATAACAACAAAAATAAATTTGTGTTATCAGCACTGTTTCCCAAACACAGCCCTATACTAGGTACTGTGAAGAAAGCTAATTCTACCCCAGCCAAAACCAGCACATCAGTAAGCTTGTGGATATTTTTTCCCCAAAGAACCTAAGATCTGGATACCAATACTCATGAAGCCTAGTGAAAGCTGTATAGTCTAATCCTTTAGCTGGCTCTAAAATAATCTGGCTGCTTCTGTCCAATATAAGTGCTGCTTCAGTGATTCTGTGGCCTTACTGACATACTGTAGGTTTTTGTGTGATACCATGCGCTCTGAAACAAGTGATACTGCTGCTCTCCTGTTGTTCTCTCACCTCTTTTCAGACTTAGGTAAATGCATTATTAATTGCGAATTACAGTATTCTGACAACTCATGTATTTGTCAGAGCACAGCAGAACAGTTGTTTATTGATGACTAGAACAAATTTAATACAATAAACTGGCAGAAGCAGCAGTGTGCTGAGCAACTGCTCACTGCTACTGCTACAGATCACAGGTTTGAGAGGTGATCGTATGTAGCTCAGAGGTAAAATCTTGAACTATGACACATCTCTGGGGGCTAACATGAAAGATCACTCACAACTAGATAGATGGACATTCAGATGACCACATTTTCATTTTAACTATTCAAATCTCTATGCTGCATTAAAACTTATTAAAAACCAAGAGGGAAGGTATATTCTCAAGAATACTGTAAGGAAAGATACAAACTGATAAACAAACAAAAAATAGTCTTATTAGGAGAAATAATAAAGATCTTAATTTGAAACTGTTTCTACTTTGAAAGTATCAAACCAAGAAATAGGTATGCCAACAGAACTAGTTCTTTCTGTTTAAATTTGAAGACTTCAGAATGTACTTGTTTCATATTTCCACAATATGGTCCCAGTGGCTGGAAAAGGACAGCTGAGTTGCAAGAAATTGAATCACAGAATCATTTAGGTTGGAAAAGACCTCTCAGATCGAGTCCAACCTTTGATAGGTCACCACCTTGTCAACCAGATCAGAGCACTGAGTGCCACGTCCAGTCATTTCTTAAACATGATTTGAATTGAAGTAAATGTAACAAAATTTTGAAATTTAAATTGTTTGAAATTGAAGTAAATATAACAAAACTCCTCAGAAAGTGAAAACGATAGAAGGAAATCACAGTCATCTCTGACTGGGAGCAGAAGGGTCATGCCTCCCTTTAAAGTTTGCACAACAATAAGCCTGTCCTTTTTAGAAAGCCTCAGGACAATTATACGTCTCAGTGTATTCCACAGTGATTTTTATATAGAAATTTTTTTCTCACAAGACTAGAAATTGTAACTTTGGATTTGGAGTTACCACTGGAGTTTATGCTTTACCAGTGAATTGGATCTAGGGTTCTTTGGATGGAAATAAACTTGTGATTTCTCTGAGACTGCACTGATTCTGTTCTGGGTGGTCCCCTCTCCTCCGAGTGTTTTTGGTGGAGGGGGGTTGTGTGTTTGGGGTTTTTTGGTTTTGGTTGGTTGGTTGGTTGGTTTTGTTTGGGTTTTTTGTTTTTTTGAAGCTCACTAGTTTGCTTTTTGCAGCATTGGCAGAGGGGAGAAATGACTAGTGAAGTCAACAGTTTGGAATTAAACAAAGCTGATCAGAGACCCAATTAGTATGATGCATTTAAAGAAATCTAGTTGCAGGAGGATGGGGCACTCCTGGTGGACCATTCAGAATATATATTGCTGCAGTAGCATGATGCGTACAGGCACACCAGCTGCAGACAGGGCTCCCAGCCTCTGTATGAAGTCCCTAAAACTAGGCACAGTGTGCAAGCACATGCTGAAAGCAATGCACGTTTGCTTCTTGAAGGGCACTGAAATACAAGTTTGAGATGTAAAGGGGCATGGCTGCTCAATGATCAGTCCTGGCTTTGTCCCCTGCAATTCCTTTAGGTGTTTCCCTCCTCCGCTGGAAGTTGCTGACCACAAGCGTAGGTTGTCAAGCTCAAGTACACTGAGGAAGAGGAGTTGGCCCTGGACTCTTGAATCTCTGGTGTCAGAAGCAGTTTTGGTTTTCCTGGCTGCAGCATCGATAACAAAGCATCATCCTTCAGTTTGATAACCAGCTGATTTCAGGGCTACTCCAGAAACCCATTTCAGTGTATCCCCTATTCTAGTACTTTTTGCTTTGGCAAAAGTGCCTGGAGGAAGGGAGGTATGTGAAGAGCTTTGAACCCCTCTACTACCATGAGGAGAGGTTCTTGCATAAACCAGTCCATCAGACCAAACATGATTTCTCTGAGCTTTGTGTCCTAGAAGATAAATTCTTACCCTGGAGATGAAAATGGGCAGAAATGCAGAACAAGGCCTTTTTGTTTTTTTTCCTCCCCCCTCTTTTCCTTCCTCCTCCCATAGGTGGCACTGGGTCAAGCTGAACAGGAGCCAGTGTGTTAGACTGAGCTTTGTGAACATGTAGAAACCACAGTGACAGAATAAAAAAGTTTACAATTATTATGAGAGGGGACACATCCTTCTTGAAGTATAGTCTGATTTTGTAGAGTGTTGAAAGAAGAAATTATCCTTATGATGTCTATTCTATAACTACACACCACTGTGTAATGTCTGCATCTCACGTGATGGCCTGATCAGACCACAAGTCTCCCTAGTATAGTAGATTTATTCCCAGATCTCTCCCATAAAATCCTTCTTCCTCAGCTGTAGCAAATTCTGTTCACTGGTGCATAATGTTTATAGTGGTCTTATTTGTGTGTTGTCCAACAGGTACACCCAGACTACAAGGAAACAGAAATCCCTACGGTAAGTTCCCAAATACCTGAGTGCTTGCATTGGATCATGTTTCTGAAAATCTCCAGAAGTAGTGTTCCTTTGAGTACAGAAAATCATAGGTGATGAGTAAACTTGGGGTAAAGGAAGCAATCTGCATGCTGAGGTTGGGTATTGAAAGGTTTTCATCCACTGGTAGGAGAGGGTATATTGGAAAGAATCTGGGTTTGTTGGTTGTTTTAAAGGTTAAAGAAGTATGGTGGGAATCAGACTAAGTGCACTGCTTGGTTTCATCCTAACAGTGAGTAACTTCCTAAGGGCAGTCTAGAAAGCCTCTTGGATTAATTACATGAAGTATCCTGGTTCTGCACTATTACCTCAGCCTCTGGATTTTCCCCTTTAGGTAACGCATCAAAATTTCCCCGTGTCTAAAGTGCTCAATAACACCAGCTGCACAAAGTGGTCAGGTGGCCCCGCTCCTGAACTACAGCAGGCTCTCTCTGATAGCGAGAGGCAGTGCGTAGAGACGGTCGTCAACATGGGGTATGCGCCTGAGGATGTCCTGAAAGCCATGAAGAAGAAGGGGCAGAACATAGACCAAGTAAGAGCTTGTGCAATGGGGAAGAAACCCTTGATTGGATTCTGATTCTGCTGAGAAACAAACCGGGGTTTGCAAAATGGATAGGGGGGAATATATTCTAACAAGGAGTTGCAGCCTGTAACTGCTGGGATATTAACCACTAGAGAAGTTGTCACCTGGCAGTAAAGGCTCCCAAAACAAGTGTCCACACTTGCTTCTGATGAGAGACTGAGTTGGCCACACCTGTGGGTGCTGGGTCAGAGCTGTGCTGAGCTTGGGATGGGCCCTTAGCTCCACGTGAAGCTGGGAGAGGTACTGGGCCTTCCCAGGAGCCACAAAACCATCTGAAGGAGGTTTAGCATGGCATAGAGCCATGCTTAGTGCCACGTGACAAAAAACCAGCCAACTTCCCTTGTTCTGAGAATGGGTTGCAATGCTGATGTCTCTCCTTGTAGAGAGGGATTTGCCCTTGCAGGCTTACAATACCCCTGAAAGGCTCTTGCAAGGCACCACTGACTGACTTTCTTTTGCGTGTTGTGTTGCTTCTTGCCTTGTGTGTTGCTTCAAATGCTTGCTAAACCCAGGTCACTGAGCATAAAGCGCTGCAGGGTGAAGCGTGGCTCTGGGTCTTGGGTCCACTCCAAACAAACATTTTAAAGAAGGGAGAGTGTGGCCAACTTTCTGTGTGGGAAACCCTAGGTGGACTGTGTGCAGAGCATTGCCTGGCAGGGCTGTGCCTGTTGCCTGGGGAGGAGGAGCATCCCAGTGACTCCTTCTTGTGGAGCTGATCTGCTTGCTGACTACCTACACATTGAGAGTGATTTAAACTGTGCACTGGAGTGAACTGTAGTATCAAATGGAAAAAATGTCCCTTAGGATGGTGCTTTTAAATCCTGCTGTATTTACAAGCTGCATTTTTTTGTGTACCTAGTGTTACCTATCTGACCTTTCCCCCTAACTCTCAAAACGGAGGATGGATAAGAAGTTTCTGTGCGTGTGAGCTGGGATTTGCAGCTCACTCACCAGTATGCTGAGTTGATCTTAAAAGGCTGACTGCTTTCAGATTGCATCAGCTCTTGTGGCTGTCTGAGAGAAAGCTAAAAGCTGACACATCTTGACTGCTGAACCTACAGTTTCATCTTAAAAACTTGTAGTATAAAAAGCACAGATAAACTTCTAAAGATTGGCTTGTGAGACTGTTTTGACTAGAGCAGAAGATGATGTTCAGAGCTGGTGGGAGAACATAGGAGGACAGAAGGGCTCATCTACTTTCTCTGAACAAGTTCTTGCATAAAGACTGTCTCAGATCTACTAGGAAGGATTTTATCTGAGTCCCTGGTGAAGCCTGGGGTAAAGTTGTGCTGAGCCCCTCTGCATGTACAAAGATGGTATTCAGCCATGTGCTGCAAATGCTACTCTGCAAGCTTAGTTTCTTTTCTTCATTCCCCACAGGTTTTGGATTACCTGTTTGTACATGGACAGCTTTGTGAGAAGGGTTTTGATCCACTTCTTGTTGAAGCAGCTTTGGAAATGCACCAGTGTTCAGAGGAGAAGGTGAGGGCGCAATGTGTGCAAGAATAGAGAGAGTGTGCAGTTCCTCTGGCTGATGTAATTCTGGCTTTTGTGGCAATGCTGCCTTGTTTCCAAAATTGACTGCTGAAGGACACTGCTGTGGTGATAAAGTGAATATGTGTTAAAGCATTAGAATTATTCCATGTTGCTTTAGCATTCTCACTTGCATGCATTTTTATGGTGTGGAGGTTTAGGTTGGCTCCTGTCTTAGTTCGAGGGGAGAACTAAGATATCTATGTTGGCCAAGAAATAATCCCTCTCCTTTAAATTTAGAAAACAGAACTTTAATTAGGGAAGAAAAAAAAAAAATATATATATATGAAAAGATAACAGTTCTTAACCACAATACACACATATATATATATATATATATCCAGAAAGAACCAAACAATAACACAGGCATACAGTGAAACCAGGGTGCAGGGAAGCACATTCTCCCTGTGAGAACAGTACGTGGTGGCACAGGCTGCCTGGAGAGGCTCTGCAGTCTCCACCTTTGGAGGTTCTCCAGACTTGTACAGACAAAGCCCTGAGCAACTTGGTCTGGCCTCCTGGCTTCACCCAGGAAATTGGGGAAGAGCTCTTCCAAGATACCTGAATAATCTTCTGGTCCTGGAAAAAAGCTCTGCCACGAGACACTGTAGCCACCAGAGTCTTTGGCCTTATGTTCTACTCATGGACACTCCAATCCTTTCCCACTCAATGTACAAGAGACTCTCTTGCTTTAGACCTGAGCTGGGACATTCTAGGGTGACTTTTTCATGATTTAGGGCACTTATGAGAGAAGCATCACTTGACAAATTGTGAGTACAGTTTTGTATTCTTCAGTTAGTGAAATAGATTGCCTTAGGCTTAAGTGGGACATCAGTGATGCATAGAAACTTCCTTCACAGGCCTGAATTTTGCCCAGATGAAATGCCCCTTTATTCATTATTTTTCTTGTAAAGCTCAACCAAGCAGAACAAAGCTAAAATAAGGCCATTTAAAGGTGGATTGTACTGATAAAAATCTTCATTGCCAATGACCTAAAATAAAGTTCAGAAGCTCACATAATGTAGCTGAGCTCTTGATTCTTTTCTCCTTTTTCAGATATTCATAGTCAGGAAAGAGGGTAATGTGAACAACATGGTCCTCGCAGTCCGCCTGCCAGTGCAGAATGAGGGTCCTGGTGTGCTGGAGTACAACATTAAAGAAGAAAAATCAAGTAAGGTCTTTACATTCTTTGGTCTTGCTCTGTGTATTATACTGAATCCTCTTGTGATCACCAGTATTTATGTAATCTCACTTGCACTGAGCAGGTTCCTCTTGTGACCGGCAGCAGATCTTGCTTTTACGGTGTAGTTCAGTTAATATTTCCTGCAGCTGCTTTACCTCAGCTCCCCTGTGGTTCTGCACCTTATGTTACATTTACAGACTCACAACAGGAAAATAAAACACCTCCAGCCGAGGGGGCCAGTGGTTTGATCAAGCAAGAGGAGCTGCCGTTCACCAGGTGGAAGTCCTGAGAAAAGCGCAATGCACTGGCAGACTAAGCCTTGTTAACTCACTGAATCTGCCACTGAATTTGGGGGTCACCAGTCATCTAACTTCTGCTACATTGCCTTTTCAGTCACACTGAACAGCCAGTTACTCCTAAGCTATTTTCAATGCCTCACTGTTTCTGTGAGGCAGGCAGGTCTCCAGGCTGGTGGCATCAGTGCTGTTCCTTGGATAGCCGAGTCTGCCATGAGCAAGTGAAAATGAACCCAGTTAACAGCCAGCCATGTGTAATGCAGCCCTGTGTGTAAATAGATGTGTAAGGCATATGATTTCCACTTTCTAAGGAATATTTGTAAGCACCTGAATTTTAGGGTAGTCATGGAAACACATGCTCAAAACAGTTTGTCAAAACACTTCACACTTATTTATTTGGACAAACACATCCAAATCCTCTTTTGCTGAGCTCTGTGCCAAAGCCAGCTCCCCAGGGTAACTGTTTTAGTCTCTGCTAAACCACTTGTGTTTCTGCAGATCAGTGTTGTGACTTAATTCTTTCCCCTTGCTCAAATGAATTTTGACAGTTGCTCAAATGAATGTTTTCCTTCTCATATGGTTCCTCGCATACCTCTGCATCATAAACAGACTTTAAAGCCAGAGGGACAACTGAATCTCTTAATCTGTTCTAATCTCAAACCCAGCCCACAGCCTGTCGCAACGTTGCTCCTGCACAGGGCACAGCTGCCTGTCTGGCTGCTGCATTCACCTGGAAAGCTTTCTCTCTCATCCCCCTGCTCCCTGGAGCACCCAGCTGCGGAGATTCTGCACATGTTCAGTGCTCCTGTGAGAGGGCAGGAACAGCAAACCTTCTGCCACAGCTTAAGGTGTTCAATTAAGAATACAAGGGCAAGGGTGAGCTGCAGGGTGAGGAAAATCTTTATTTAGCTATTTGAACTTGACCTAGGGCTTAGATTTTGCATGGTGGGGAATTGGTTTTTGATGATTCAAGGGGTGTTTTTGATAAAAGTTAAAAAATTGAATCGTATCATCCTAAAAAACTTTATAGAAATGTTACTTCTTCACTCATGTACTGTCCCATAAAATCTGATTTATTTGAGGACAGACAAGCTAAAATGTAGTACAAAAATGTCACCGAGCTAGCCTATCTAGAGAGACTTTTCTGCCATGCTTTTCTAACTCTCTAGCTTGTTATTTCTAATTTATCCTTAACTTAATGCAAAGGATGTGTTCAGAGACACAGCTTTCTGGTAGGAACTAGAATTAAATCAGTTTTCACCACTTTCATACAAGTGGCAAAAAGTAGAGGAGGGTAATTAAAATTCAGCTCTCATTAAAAACGCAGGAGAGCTGCCATCACATGTGCAGCTATCACAGAGACCATGAGGCTCATGCATTCCTGTGGTGGATATTCACATTATTTTTAGCTGGAGTTCTGTCAGTGTTGAGCTGTAGAAAGCCTCTCAGTTCTCCATCCTGCACCATTTTGACAACAACACACTGGATAGAGAAATGGCCATGCTTTTGCTTCCTTTCTCATTTAGGGTAAGTAGCCTGGCTTTTAGGTTTAGAAGAAATTGAATTGTTTCCTGTTAGTAAAGCCAAAGGACTATGTCTTGCGCAAGGGGAGATGGTAAATCTCTGTCACAGAGTAATCTGATGCATTAACTTTTATATGTTAACTTTATAACTTCACCGTCTTCTAAACTTCTTTTTCAAAAATAAAATTACATGTTGTCTGCATGCTTTAAAAGAATTAAGACTAGAACATGAGCTTTCTTGACAAGTGCCCTGTATTGCCTCAGTTTCACTCTTCTCTGGGACTCTGTGTCAGGGTAGGAGACCTCTGAGCACCCCCAGAGATGCTGTTTTGCTGTGGATCACAAGTCAGTTGAAAGTTTGCTGTTACACTCCTGAAAGTGTGTAAAACACCCATCTTGCATAGCCTGAGGCCCACTGTGAACCGGCAGAGTTTTTCCAAGGATCACTAGTTTTTAACTGTAGAAAATCTGTCTTCAGGTAGGGACTTGCTACCAGGAGCCTTCAGCTTGCCACTGAACATTGCAAACAGAGGTGAATCCTCCCAAGAACTACCTGCTCTTTGAGTCTGCATGAAGGTGAGCAGAGCTGGTGGCATTTCAGTGCCCTTCAAAAGGACCTGCTGTGATTCCCCTGCCATTCAAGATTCCCACTTCTCAGCTGTAGTGAGGACCAAGAATCTTAGGTTTTGCTGGCCTGCTCCTAGTATTTACTTCCTGAATTAACACATAAACAATGATCTGTGTAACTTGCCCTACAGAGAGCTGTTTGTCCCTTTCTGAGAGCTGGCTCCTCCTAAAGGATTTGAAGAAGTGGGAACAAGTTCTTTTCCTCTTTACCTTGGTTCAACTGGTTAGATTCCACAGACTTGATGAATTCAGATGTAAACTGAAAGCTGAATTTGCCTTGACATATATAATTCTGATTTTATGGAGATCCTTCCTTGAGTTAAAATTCAAGTTGCAACCAGCTTACTATTTTGAAGTACCTTGCCAGCTGCTTTTTGTTCTTTGGAGGACTCTGTGCAGTCTCAGCATTACAAGAGACACAAAGAAGGATGTGCTTCCCTTAGAGGCTGACATGATTGCTGATTGCTCTGTGCCATCTCTGTAGTGGTATCCATCTCTGACTGTCACCACATGCAGCGTTGACTAGCAAGTTTTGCTGCTTAGACGGTTGTAAAAAACTGTTCTCATCCCTTCCTACTTTTCATTCAGATCGTATCTGAAGAGGCTTTCCTTGGTATCATAATGACAGTATGGAGGTTCTTTCCCAGCCCCTGTGATCCATATATAGATGGCTATTCAATGAAGGACAAAAAAAACCTATGGAAGCTTCTCAGCACTGCACTGCCAAATAGTGGTGGATCATTGTTTTTCACTTTCTTTTCCCCATACCAGATCTCCTTTGTTGATGTTTGGTGAAATACTTAGGGAAGTATAGTTTTCTGAGGGGAAGACTGGATTTAGTTGTGAATTTTTTTTTTTAAATGGAAATCCCCAAAGAACCCACTAGATAAGAGAATCAAGAAATGAAACCTCTTTCTGCTTGTTTTTTTTTTGGATTTTTTTTTGTTTGTTTGTTTTGGTTTGGTTTTTTTTGTGGGAAATTTTCTCCTGTTCTGTGAAGTAGCCCTCAGAGTCATGAAACAGGAGAATGGATTTTACAAAATTTTCTCCTGGTGCTTCCTCTTTGGTTGTAATTAATTCCTTCAGAGACAGGAAGGCTAAATCCTGGTGTTGTCAGAAGGTATGGTAAAGACCAAACAGCAGATACCAGGTACCACGTAGCCCATCAGAAAGCTGAGAAACCTGAAACTTTCAAAGCCTTGTATCTCTGTGTTTTTTCTCTCAGCCTGAAAGATCCCTTACTTCTTACTCAAAACAGTGGAAATCTCCCAAAGCTAAAGGTTGTTACAAGATTTCTTCCATTTAGAGGTGCAGTGTTGGGCGCTACCTCTCAATCTCTGCTAAGGTCTCAGCTACCTTGTGCACTTTCTGTTCTGAGAGCTGTCCTTTACTTCTGCTTCATTCCGAGGTGGAGCCCTAGCCTCACACATCCCAGGAGCTGAGCACCATTTCCTCAGCTGACTCCTGCCCTTCGCTCTTCTTAGCAAACTGGTGGCAACCTCAGGTCAACTCTCCCTCCTCTTCATGTATTCGCCATCAGAAGTCGTTCCACTGACATCAGCTCCATTGTAGCAGTATTAAAAAGAAAAGAATCATATGTTTAATGTAAATGTGCATTTCTGAAGTAACATAAACTGAGAGCTTGAAAGAAGCATCTGAGTATGGTAGACCATGTGGTGTAGGTAGTGGCAGTAGCTTTTACTTTCACAAAGAGTCATGAAGACACCTTCACAGCAGTTAAGTCCTTTAACAGAAGAATGCTCTAGCACCATAAATTGAGGTAAATGCTTTCTTTTCTTCTGGGAAATTTTGTGAATAATAGCTGAAAATAATTTGATTTCATATTTCTCAGAAGTCTTTCACATATGCTTTGGTGTGGATCGTGTAGTAATTTTTTTTCCAAACTCTGTACCAAAAATAAAAGTGGATGTGATTCATTTCCAAATAAGCAAAATGACAGTAAAAAGTAAAGTAGTTTATACTCAATTTCTGGTTTGTGGACAGCAGCTGTACTTCAGGTGATATGGTATGGGCTTGTGGTAAGCACCCACAAGATACCTTGACAGAAAAGGTGGGCAATTACTGCACTCAAAGGCAGTTTTAGAGCAATCACTGAGTGTTGCTGCAAAATTTCAAGTCTGGTAGCAAAAACAAGGTTGATAAAGAAATCCATTTTCTGCCTTGTCACCTTATTTGGCCTTTCTTAAAGTCAAACTGAGCTCAAGAAGTGCAGACTGGAGTTTGATATGAAATGCTTGACACAAACAGTAGGGATTTAGGAGAGGACCACAACACAAGTGAAACACGTGGCAGCAGTTTGTCTGCCTGGTTAAGTCTCTAACTGCTTTGAGGTGTTTGGCATGAAAGCTCATGAGGACCTGACACTTCGTACACCCACCTCCCAGCATGGCCATCAGGACAGAAGGAAGAGTTACACCATGTACAGAGAGAGCGGGAAGGCAGGCCTTGACAGGGAGACCAAACAGCAATTCAGATGAGCAAAGGTGTTCCTTTCCACACTGGATTTTAGAAGGGTGAAATCAATTGGAAAAGATTACTTAAGAGCGAAGATTTCACAATATACTTTCTTGCCTTAATGATTCCGAATATGTACTGTCTAAAGTGTGAAAGCAAGCCTAACCCTCAAAGTCAACTTTGTCAATCATTACGAAGTTACCTCAGTCACTTCAACACTGCCATTCCTCCTTCCCAAGCACATATGGGGAAAAAAAACAAACAAAAAAACCAAACAAACAGTTTTTTATTACATACCAATGCCATTTGCACAGGATAAAAAGGACACATGCAGTCATTCTGACTGTCCTGTTGCAACAGCAGATGGTAATTGAATGACAGTAATCAGGCAGCAACATGTTTACAGAGGGGCATTAGAGAAACGGGGGGATGGACTTTGTTCGTATTTGCAGGCTTAGCTCTAAACAAAGCTGCTGAAAGCCCCAGTCTTTACATCCCAGCCAGCCTGGGGTGAGGGCTGTGGGCATGCCTGGCATGATGGCAGAGCTCAGATACAAAGGGTACCGATTCCTGCCTGTGTCCCTGCATGGCTCAGTGGGTCCAAGTGCCATGGGAGGGCACTCACCAAATGAGCAAGAGGCAGGGAAGAGGAGCAAGATTGACTAGGAACAACTCTGTAGATGCTGTCTGTTGGCTCAAACATCTTCAGATGCTGACAATGGACTCGCTTATTGCACTCTGCTGGCAACGTGGCAAATATGACCAGATATGGTCCATTATGGCAGATTTCCCTGTTTAGTTTTGTTAATATTTATTTTAATACATAATTCTGAGGCTGGATTAGCAAACCCAAAGACCAAAGTACTTGTTGGTAACATGTCACAGCATGGTCAAGAGGGTATTTTCCCATGTGAACTGCACTGAAGTTCTGCACAAATTAGGTCATGGGAAAAAGTAGGAGGACAGTTCAGTTACTGCAACATACTCACAATTTAGCTCCTTTAATGAGTGGCCGGTTGTGCAGATGAACTTTGTGATACGGGTATTTTTGTGGCAGTGATGACAGCTCTTGCAATAGCTTCCTCAGTTTTGCAAGTCTTTTTGCTAACACTCTGTCTGCTGGAATCAGGAAGCAGAATGAAGACAGACAGAATTTTTTGTTTTCCAGAAAGGGAAATAGCCATCACAAATGCAGAGAAACACCTAAAGAAGCAACCTTAAAATTTTGGAAATACTCAGAAAACAGACGGCACAGGAAAACAACCTATAAGAAGATAATCTGCCATTTTAAATTTATTTTGGATCTCTCAGAACTAAAATGAAGGCGGGAAGGGTAGAACTCTGTGGTACTGACTGTGGTCAGAAAGACGGGATCTTTCACTTTGCAGGTCAAGTGAATAAGCTGGCGTATGTGCTTGTATTCATGACCCTGACTTCTAAGATTAAGCCATTTACCTGGGAAGCACTTGAAGATTTTCATGGAAGTGTTTCAAGACTGGGCTGGATGAAGCCATGAGTGCCTTGGTTTGACCTCATGGATACCCTGGTTTAGGCAGGGGTTTGGGCTAGAGACCTCCTGGGGTCCTTGCCAGCCTGAGGAATTCCATGAGAGGGAACCAGCCAGTGAGACTGAGTCAGGCTGTGGGTAGCCTTGGGGCAGACAGCAGTTCTCAAAAGGGATGTCTCAGTAGAGCAGTAAAAGCAGTTCCCATTCTCTAAGGGCCAAGCTCCTGGTGAAATACTGCTAGGATTTACAGAAGGGTGGTGGTGAGGAAATAAATATTTCCTGTGCTACTGTCTCTCCTGTGATCTCCTCAAAAACCATAACCTTTCTTTCTTTGGCTCCTTCTCTCCTTGTATATGGGAAAAGACAGAATGTGCTCAGTTTATTTAATCAGTGCAAATTTGGAGTTAACTTATGTCAGGTACCTCAAAATACTTGAAAAGGCCCAGTAATGCCTGATAGATGTAATTATATGGCCCTTACTATATTGGAGAGCTGAGCTTGCTGCAGGCTGAAATAAGCTTCATCGTGTGGCACTAATAGCACTGTAAGATTCCTGGACTGTTTCTGTGCCGATGTTAAAGGGACTTTTCAGCTGGAGAGGGACAATCCAAGGAGCAAGTGTATATTTCACCCTTCCCAAGTCAAACCTCTCAAGGCAGTCTGTGGCTCATCAGACTGCAGGCAGAAGGGCCCATCAGAAAAATATATTTGGTTACTTCTGTTATCACTATAATGGTACCACAGTTCTTTTTTAAATGGTCGCTTTAACCAAAACAGTTGGCCTCCTTCATTGGAAGCCCTGCAGCTTTCAACACCAGAAAGAAGAATTATTAATTCTGTAAACTAAGGCATGAAAAGCAGGGTAGGACTATTGATTTCCTCTGAATAGATTAGAGGCTGAACCTGACATTACAGGGTGAAAAGATCAAGGTAGTGCTTTTTTTTGGTTTTTGGGTTGTGTGGGGTTTTTTTGATACCCCACACTGTTATTCAGCAATAAAGCGGACAAAGAGGGGACTGCCTTTGCAGCCACCTCATGAACTGCCCTTGAGACTTTTCTTTCATCCAGGAAAGTCATTAAGCACCTTCAGCTTTAAGTTTACTACAGAATATGACTTTACTGAATATATATATATAAATATCTTTGTTTGTGTGTATGTGTGTATATATATGTATATAAGGCAAAAATATCAGTAGTCCCAGTAACCAGTAGTTAAGGTACTGTAGCTTCATGAGCACAATTAGATGGAAAAGGGTGTGGCCACTGTGCTTAGAAGAGACAGGGGCCAGGTTTTTTTGTTACAGCCAGGCTGTAATTTTGTGCTGACACTGCTGTCACAAGAAGAGCTCTTGCCATTCCTCATCTGTTGGTTGCTCATGTCCATGCCCTCATGCCCCTCTGGTCCCTGTCTTTCTCTGCCTCATGGAGGTTATAGCTGGGAAAGAGTAAGCAATAGGGATGTGAAAGCAGAAGAGTGTGGAAGGGCAATGCTTCCTTAGAGGTGCTACCCTATTCTGGGTTATGTGAAATAAAATCTGGAAAGGAGAAGAAAGTGATAAGGGGCTGGAGGGGCTCTGGGTGACTTCGGGAAGGGTGAGCGGCAGACTGGAGACAGGGATCTGACAACAAGGTGGAGGGGGGCAGTAGGTGACCAAGAATGGGGTTACATCCTGTAGTGATGGATGACTGTGTAAGCCTCCAACGTGCTCCAGATGAATCTGAAAGGAGGCTGACCACAGAGGCAGGAGCCCATCAGGCCTGCTTTGTGATGTCAGGAGAGGAGGCTGAAGGCTGAGGGAAAGCACTTCTGGGATGGGTGGGAACTCAGTGCCAAACTGTGATCAAACTGCCCCATAGCAGCCAACCTTCCCAAGGCAGAGCATCACTGGCAGCGTGCTGAGAAGCTGCCCTTTGCCCTCCCTGCCAAGCTGAATTCAGCTGACTTTTCCCAAGGAAGTCCGTGTCATGACACCGATTTCACAGGCTGAGTGCTGAGGCCCACGTTGCAGAGGGGACTTGGCCAGCTGTGCATCACCAGCCCTGAACAAGCCCAGCCCCCAGCCAGCACGGTATTTACTGGGCTGCAAACAGGCCTTTTGCCTGCCAAACTCTTGACATTGTTAATCACTAAGGTGCAACACAACTGTTTAGACATTTTTTGGTATGCTTTCTGTATAGCCTGACTGTCAACTCTGCTGCAGTACTGTGAGGAGAGTCAGTTTTTCCAATTTACTTCAGGGGAGTGTGTTCCTCTATTGTTACATGATGGAGTGTGTGATCGAGGCAAAGTAAGAAACTGCTGTCAACTCTGGGCCTGATTAGCCTGAAAAAAGCAGAAATGTGCTGGAAAAAATAACAACAGTTATCAACACCCTTGGGACAGAAGATGTCTCTTTCATTCTTTCACCAAAACTGGTTGATTCCATTTCAGTTAAGCAAATCGTATATATCAGTAGCAGAACTTGTCCAAGACTACTTTTTTTCCAAGTATTAGCCAACTGATGACTTAAAGTTTGTATATTTTTAGCAGGGGAGACTGGAAAAGCTGAATATGTAGTTAACCTTAAGGTTCAGATTTTAAGGAGTTTAATTACATATAAGGAGGCCTCTGGGCATGCAGCTAGTATCCTATTTTCCTCTTAGTAAATGACTCCTGTTCAGTTCAGCAGACACCTTGCCATTAAGGAGAGCAGACTGAAGAACATTGTCTTTCAATGCAGTTCTTGTTGCTGCCTACAAGATGCAGAGCTACCCTAGTTATCTTCAGATGAGCCTCTCAGACACACATAACAATCTGTCTGCACCACCCAGGGCCCAGCATGGGCTAATTTCCTCTGTTTATGCATGTTTCTCATTAAACAAAAAAGTCTACCATCACCTATGTGGCTTCCTGATGTGAAAATCCCACCACTGAGCAAGTCTACCCCATGGCATGGGATAACTGGGCAGCTCTGCCCCAGCCCTCGCCTTCAGCTTCAAGGATGCCTTTTTGCTGCTTCTTTCTGCTGCATCTCATCTGTCTCCACAAGCAGGATCTGGCCAAAGGCCACCTCTATGTGGGCTGTAATAAAGGCACAGGAGATACGGTCTTTGTCTGGTCTGCTGTCTGTGGCTTGATTGGAGATAGAGACTGAATGACTTCTAGTCCCCTAAGGATGTCTAACGTAGACATTTTCCCAAGGTCAGTCTGCCTGCTAAGGATGAGTTCTCCATTCTCCACACCACTATTAACCCTGAAAAGTGGGTTAGAGTCAAGGAGTTCCCATTCAGGAGACTCCTCTGAACTAGGAGCTCAGAATTTTGATTTGGCAAGAACAGTGACCGAGGGCCTGGGGGATATTGTAAAATATGGTGTGAGGACATATTTTATAAACTGTTGTGCAAGTTCATCATTTCTCTTCTAAATGCAGGAGTGCAGAAGGAAAGCAGAAAGACTCACCAAGTCCGTCTCATGTGAGCTGAGTTCCACATTGCTTTGACACACTGGTTATTTTAAAACATAGAGCACTTTTAAAATCAAGACACTTAAAACACAAGACACTTGTGCGGCTGCTTTTTCAAGATGTAACAGTGCCAGGTTTCCGTGTGGTTTACAAGTTGTTTTGGAAACATTCTGGTTGCTTATAGCCCGTGGCTTTTTTTTTTTTTCCCCTTCTCTCTATTTTTTTTTTTTTTTTTTTTTTTGTTTAAGCTCTAATCCTGAAGAGTTACCTCCCTTCTCTCCATACAAACACTTTCATTTTCACTCTAAGCTTTAAACTGAAAGATTGTAGGGAAAGCTTGTTGGAAAGAAGCCCTCAGGGTCTTGTTAGCTTTGTTAATCCTCACTTTGGAATTTTTTTTTCTGGCTTATTTTTCACTCCCAAGAGGCATAATGCAAAATCTGTGTGTAATCAGTGCTAGAGACTATGCGTGCTATTCCAGGATAATATTGTCTTACCCTACTCTGCTTAGTACCTTGAACACAACCCAAAAAGCTTACTGGTTTTAAAACAGCTACTCTAAATCAGTACCCATAATACAACTGCCCTTGTCTCAGTGACTAAACTGGAACAAATTATAATTTTTGCCCTTGTACAGTGTTTGCTATCTGAGAATCTTATAGGGTTTGATAAACGAGAGTTTAGACTTGCAAATGAGGTAAGTAGGACACTGTTCAAAGTGAAATGCGGGCATTAAGGACCTCATACTTGGACCTTTGAGTAGGACCCCCAAAGACAGTGACAGTGACTTCTATCCCCCTCAGAAGTGGGAATAAGAAGAGCTTCTTTCACTAGGTTGGCAACTAGGTGAGATTGCAGCTCTTAGAAACAGAAATGTAATTTTTTTCCTTTTTTTGTCCACCCTATCGATCTCTTCTCTTTCAGAGTGGGATATTCCCTTTTATCACTCACCTTTTGAAAGTGTCTTCTTTGGAAAGGTCTTTCTTCCTGGAACTCTCTCATGCAGAATGCATTTCTGCATACTGGGTGGCTTCCCTTAAAATGCTCAGAAAACTTCCTTTTTCTGTATGATTAGCCACAACTCTATGGTATTTCATGACGTATCTCAGAGGCAGAGAAACAGACTTTTCTTCAAAGTAAATGGAAAAAAATGGGTTTTAATAAAATGCATCTCTGTGATGGCATACATTTTTCACATAAGGATTGATTCTCAAGATTATCCATATGACCTGGAGATTGTTGCTAAAAACTAAACCCCCAGAATTTCAAATAATAGCATTGTTTCCTCTTACATGGGACACAGGGGAGACCCTTTATATATCTGAATGCTTTGCTTGCTTCATGAAGTTCTCCCAAAGAAATTTGCCTTCTGAGAGCAACTTACTTGACAAGTATCTATATCCAGTTTGTCTTTTCAGCCATAGCCCTCAGCCCTGGCAGTTTGAATGGGCGTCTGGGCAGCACAGACCTTGTACTGCCATTGTAATGTATGAGCGGGTGCTGAATGACCTGCAAAAATGTGGCTTCTCCAGCAAAGATCCCAGCACTGACTCAGCTGCTTACTCTGGGGACCACATCGATTGAGTGTGTCATGCTACTTTCCTTGGTGTCCTTGGGAGCCCTCTCAGTCCTCAACATTCAGAAAGACCACATTTTGTCCCTTATTCCTGCAAAAACAGAGCCTCTGTGACTACATCTAAAACTCTGGTTATACCTCATATTGCCATCTGGTCCTGAGAAGAAGTCCTGGATCTCCCCAGCATCTGGTTGCAGAAACAGTGGAATTTTCACAGACTTTCAGGTGTTTCTTCCATATCTGGAAAGGTGATACGGAGTGGGGACCTAACAAGAAAGTCAAGTGCTTTGAAACCAAATGGCCATTCTCCAGACTGTGCCCTGCTCTTAACCCCTGAAAGAGCTGTTCACAGGGATGGATACCTTTAAGGAAAGCACTGAGGAGCTGGGCTAGCTGTGCTTCAGGCACCCTCTCAACCCCTGATGAAACACAGATCGCTATGAGGAGGAAACAGAGCAGCAAAATGCCTGTAACACAGGCTCAAGCATCCTGAACCAGACAGAGTGAGGCCAGGCAGCACCAGGATTTTATACTGAGTTAAAGGTGTAAAATCTTAGTGGGCACCAAGGTGCTGTCCATCTGCTTGAGTGAATGCGGATGAGCCAAGGTATAGTGGAGTGGCCAAGACCACTGTGCCTTTTGTGAGGAAAGTTCTTTTTTCTTAGCACCAGAATATGCACAGAGGGGAACAGTCATGTCTACTGACCCAGCCTGAGAAGAGTGCAAAGGCCTGTGGTTTGCATCTTCTTTAATGGCATAATTTCATTCTGCACAACATAATTATATTTTGTGAAAAACACAGTTTAAAAATAGATTTCTCTTACAGTCTAGAACAAGCTCATTAACACTTTATCACTTTCATAATTCATTAGTTCCAATTTCCCAGGAACTGCAATGAGCAGTGACTTTTTTCATCATGGCCAGAAAGATTAAACTCTGTAGGAAGCCATAAAATTGAAATCCTGTGAGAAAGCATGAGTTGGATCCGCAACAGGAGACTCTGGCAGAAGTTCAAACCAAGGAAGTTTCAGCTTTTCCTTGATGAGGAGGAAAAACCAGAAACGACTGACAATTTAATGAAAGAATCATTAGGAAAGACAAGAAAGACAAAACAGACCTAGGCTAACCAAGACAGTCTAGAATTGCGCAACCAAAAAGTAAACTACAGCTGAGACATCAGATGGAAGAAGTAGAGGCATCAGATCACATAATAAATAAAAAGACCTTGAGAAGAGAAAACAGATAAACAGTGACAGTGTTTTACAAGAACAGAGCACTGAAAGGCCATACAGCCCCATCCAGAAGGTCATCAAGAAATAACACAAGAAACAATGTTAGGGACAGATAGTAGGAGCTTTCAAACCAGCAGAGCTGTTGCAGAAAGGTACCATAAACACACTAAGGACTTCTACCAATGTAGTCTAAATTTCCTTCTTTAGAAACATCCAGCTATAGCTCTTTCTTTTAATACCATCATGAGCTAAGTGAATGAATAAGTGCCTGAAGGAGATTTGCATGTAGCTGGGCCACTGAAACAATAACCTGAAGGAATTACATCATGCTCTTGCACATCACTGCAAAGCACAGTAGGCAGGACAAGCACAGTGACACTGCAATCCTCTGTTGCAATACCCAGGGCTCATTCTCCAGGGGCAGTAAACTGCTGACCTGCAACAGCTAGGAATATCAGTTTCTGGGAGTAGAAAAGTTAGTAATCTCTGCCTTAGAGTATTCCCATCTTCACAGTGAGATTTATTTGCTGAGGGCAGCAGAACCGCAGCAAAGCTGTCCAATGCTGCTTACTGCAAAGGTCAGTGCAAGCAAGGTCATGGCAACTGTGATATCAAACGAGAGACTTATATTAAAGGAGGGAAACATCTCTTGTTAGGAGACTATGGGTTTATAATCTGAAAGAAATAGAAAAGTGGAATCACACCCATGATGATAAATCTCACAGTTTGCCAGAATCTGGAAAAATGAGAGCATCTGAAGAAAATTCAATAAGGACTTCTGAGACTGGTTGTGTTCTCTGTAACCCTCTGTCAACATAACTGCTGCAGAATAAGGAATTCATACCCTTGAATTGAGATGTCTCTGAAGGATTACACAAATACCAAAAGCAGTGAATAGGACTAGCAGTGCCATCAGAGAAGAAGAAGCTGAAGTAATTGGGCCCCGTGAGCCAGTTAAGCAGTAAGATGGAAATTGGGTTGATTTGTCCATGTGACCAGAACAACAAGACTAGCAAACACAATTCTGTGGGGAAAAATCAAAGAGGAAAGGAAAGCAGAATACTCAGAGACTCAAAGACCTCTGCATCTGGATGAAGAAATGGTGGGAAAATCTAAAGAGTAAAAGAAACATGAATAGAGATTCCAGTCAGTACCTACAGATGACACTCTTCAGAGCATGCTGCTGTTCTAAAGGGAAAGATGAGACAATCATAAATATTTACAGCAGTTTGTAACCTGGCCATGCCCTGTTCACTTACTGAATTGCACAAAGGATGCAAAACAGAGTATGCTCAACAAGAAACCAGTAACTCATGTTGCTAATGCTTCTGTCACCCATTAAGAAAAAAAAAAAAAAACAAAACAAAAAAAACCCCAACCAAACAGAAACCCCAAAACTAAACAATTCATTCTTATCTCTTTGTTTCAGACTGCTCAAAATTGCCCACTGATCTGCACATTTCCCCTTTTATTTCCTGAAGGTGACATTTTTCTATGGTCTTCTAAATATCAGGTAAAACTCAATATGCTGTGGCAATATGTTTTGTCACAGAACCCAGCCTATTTTTGCTCTTGCTTTTGATCATGTTCCTGACATCCTGCCACTGCTATGGTGAGCTGTAGATATTTCCTTGCTCTTCAGGTGCCCTGGGTCTAGTTTTACGAGCCCAAGAAAGGTGACTTTTGTCTCTGCAATTTTCAGCAGGATTACAGCAATCTGGCAGATGTCTGCTTGTAGATTTTGCAAAAGTCATGAGTTCCCGTAAACAGCAGTGTCATGATCACTCTCTGAGCAGCAGTGCTTATGTCAGGGAAACATCCCCAGCTACCTACAACACATCCACAGCCAGAGAAAAGCATCTCTTCCTAACTATCTTCTCATAGCAGAGTGACTTAAGGGCAGTAACGACACTGGGGAAGAACTACATTGTCCCCAACAGTCAGCAGAGCCCTTTGAACTGTACAAACTTGGAATTTTCTGTGTCTTTCCAAGAACCAGAAACATGCAGCAGAACTCAATTAATGGTCTCCACAAAAGAATGACAACCATTCCCACAAGAGATGCTCCTGTACCAAACCCATCATCTGCCATCCAACAGCAAAGCACTACTTAGTAGTGTCAGCAAGTGTTTAGATAAAAACAGGTTAAGGAATAAGTATTATGCTTTCTCCCAAGGAAAATGTTCCTCACAGGAGATTGTGTGGCTTTCCCCATGGGTGCTGTGCTGGGAGTGGGTCCAAGTAGCCACAGCAGACCTGTGCAGTCTGCTTGATATTGCCACTGTTCAGAATAAATTTTGGGCTGAGTATTGGTCCTGATGGTGTTAGTACCTCGAGTAATGACCCATCTAAAGCACTGCTCTAACTATTCTTCCATCTATTCTTACTTGTTTGGAGGCCGCCCAAAAATATCCCATGAGAGCTGTGGGTCTCTGTATGATGAATTCCAGCCTGCTGAGAAATATGCTTAGTTTTGTTACCTCCTATGACCTCTTAGTGCAGGGACAGTCCAATTTTTATATACCACCTGCTGAAAACTTTGGTCCTTAGGCTCCAGCAGCCTTTTGTACCTAGTCTGCTTTAGCTATATAACTCCTGGTGATTTGTGGTGTTTTATGCTATTTAAGTATACGTCTGAGGAGAAGTAGCTGTACAGTGGCAAGGCACTTTTATGTGGGTACTCCTGACATGGAGAGGCTTGGACTAGTATTTTTTTGTCTAACATTCAAGCTCCCAAATGGCAGAGCTTCCTGGCACAGAAACAATCAGTAGTCCAAATCCAAGTGATTTGCTCATGTGTGTGAACATGTACAGGTGCAGCCTGCCCTCTTACAGGCACCTGCAGCTCAGGATGCCAAAGTGAACATGTGGTTCTTAACAGAAAAAGAGGCCCTTAAAACTGTCATCTGTACAAAGGGCTTTATTTAGTGGCTGGAGATTCGAGTGAGTTCAGACTCTTGGGTTTTAATTCATTCTCTAGAACAGGACTGGGTTTTGTCTTTGTTTTCGTTTCCTGTGTCAGAACTGCAAAGCAGATGGGTTTCGAACTACAGAAATTTTTCATGGTAGATGTTTAATGAAAAATCCATGACTGAAACATGATTCTTATTACGGAAAAAAAAAACCTTGCCAAACATAATTTTTCCAGTTGTAAAAATAAAGTAAGGGAAAGGGATTGTTTTGCTTGAAGTATGTTTTAAACTCCACATTGCAGTCTGGTATCAGTGCACACATTGAGGTTAATCTGTTTGTGCTGATCCCACATAAATTGATGTTAGGAATGACTTCTGAGAATTACATGGCCCTTGTCTCTTTAAAAAATGCCAGCATTGGTGTATTCAGCTCAAAATAGCAACCTGCTGGGCCTGGGCTAGGACAAAGGGAGAAGTAAAAGGAGGAAATGCCTTGTTTGGGGAATGAGCTATGAAGCTGAACAAGAGACAATCTTGAACGTTTCCTTCCAGTGGGACTATCTACTGGCTGGAGAACAAGAGCCAGTGCACGGGGGCAAGGGAGAGGAGATCCAGGTGGGTGTCTTCCTCCTGCAGGTGCTGGAGACCCTGCTTTGCAGGGGGGTAACTGCTGGGCAGGCGTGGCAAGGATCTGGAGCCATTTCCCAGGGCTGTGAATCATGGCTGACTGAGAAAGCTGAACCACAGCAGCTGAGCTTCATGTCCACAGCTCGGAACTGTGGGCTACAGAACAGCATCAAGGGAGATGCATGGCATCTCTGAGCACTGCCATGGAGGTGGGAGCTGGTGCTGCTCCCCAGGGACTCCCAGCAGGCTCCTGCACTGTGAACGGTGCAACTCTGGGGATCCAGGTCTTTACCACCAGTTGGTGGGCATTTCTGAGAATCTGCCATGGATTTCCTTAACCAACATCTGTTTGTGATGATGTGTTGTGTACAAACAGGCATGGACACTTTGTGAGTCTATAAAGCTGAAGCAAAGATGAACATGTCTCTCCTGCAGATCCAAGTCTTTCTCTCTGCCTTGGGTTATCAGTCAATGTGAAACTTTCTTCACCATCCCGTGAACTTTATCTAGCTCAACAGCCAAAAGTTCTATAATAACATGTGAGATTTGGGCTACACAATGCCATAGCATGCTGTTATAAAGGAGGTCATCTTGAAGAACTCTGCAATACGGTATAGACTGCATTTTGCCACTTAAAGGAGAGTGCAGTCACTGAATAACGCAATGGGAGGGAGAAGACATGAGAGATACAAATAGGCTGTGCTCACAGTGCCTGTGTGACCCAGGTCAGAGCCCACACACGTAGTAATGAAACAGTAATTTCTTTTTTTTCTTTGCTTCAAAGCACTTTGTCCACCCAGACCAAACCAGATTCAAGCATGGAGAGTCACAAGGTCAGCCCCATATGTACTGCAGATATGCACACCCCTAAAGACAGATAGGCTTGTAATGAACCCTTTGGCTGTGACCTGCAGGGTTTTTTTTCTTCCCATTGTTTCTATTAGTGTCACAACACTGATATCTTGAGCTAACTGTTCAGAAAGCCAGGCTGAGATATTTCTTCTTTAGTGTGTCCCTGAAGACTGTCATTGCATTTGGCCTCACTGCATTTAAAGCCAGTTCTTTATGCTTCTTCATATTAGTCTTTTTTGTTTTTCACCAGTCCTGTACCTGGAAGGATCTGTCCTTGTATTTGAGGATGTCTTCAAACTCGTTGCCTTCTACTGTGTCAGTAGGTGAGTTGGATTTATTGCTTCCATGGCACAGTCACTTTGCTCTCCCCTTTGGACTGTCCTTCCCCAATACTCAGTCAGAGCACAGACCCCACTGTTTCCTCTGGTATCCCCTAACCTGCTAGACCAGGAGACATTTTTGATGCTAGTATCTACAATAGGGCCAGATCACCCAGTTTCTGGCAGGTACACCATAACCACAGCTGTCCCTGCAGCTGGAAGCTTTGTCTGAAAAGGTCTGTACACACAAAGGACAGAGGCACAGGACTTGGGCTAGGAGAGCAAGGAGGAAAAAAGGGCCCTGGACTAACCATTTATTTAAAGCAGCTTTAAGCAGACTTAGCAAAACTACTAGTGGACTGCTGCCTGTGGGAGGCACAAAGCACTTAGTCACCTATGGGGAATCTGTCAAGGCGAGTAGTCCTGAAACAATGTATGTTCTTTAGCCAAAATTTAAAAATAAAACAAATTGTTTGTTTGCTCAGCACAGAAATACCAAACATAACAGACCCAGAGATGGGAAAGATTTGTAAAGTCATTTTTATTAGAGCAAGGTTTGATGGCAGCTGATGAGTCCCTCTGTGTAATTAAATCCGTGTGTCTGCAGCCTCGCCTGTTCTGTGTCCTTGTGCCGAGCACACTGCAGTGATACCTCCACAGCCTACTTACCCCATCCCTACTGCAGAGGTCTGGTTTTCAGTTGGATTTACTTTTGGCCTCCCCTATATAAACTTAGATGACTCTTGAAGTAGCTATTTCCTTTTAAGAGGAAAAAGCAGATTCAGGATATGTTTACAAGGCAGTCGTGTTAGTCACTGGCTTGGGTCACATAGTGGGAACAGCCTATGTATGGTATAACACAGTGTGCTGCAGCCTGCCCAGCCAGTCCTGTTTGTACTATTTTGAGGGCTGCTCCTGCAGCCAGCTGAGTCCAACACTGCTGGGCCACAACCCTTACCTGCATGCAAGAGACCATGCCCTGTCTCACCCTCATCAGTTAAGATATTTAGCCATCTAGATGGGTACAGACCCTATAGAACGGGCATAAATTAAGGCCTGGACTCATATAAAGATTTCCATCTTACCAAAGCTAAAAAGAGCACAAATGCAAAAAACTAATTGGGTGTTTCTAGTCAAATAGCTGGTGAGAGGGAAAATATGCTCACTTCTGCTTTCCTGCAAAAAGGATCATGGCTTAAGATAGAGTCTCAGAAAGAAAAGCTCTTCTGTCAGTTTCTGTTACAGACGTTACTTCTGAGTGTCAAATACACAAATGGCTCATGTGATTTCCCAGGTCACTTCAAAAGACAAGATAAAAAGGGAATAATTTTCTGAGAGAAGCAGATAATAAAAAGGCACTGACATATCATTTGCTGGCAGCTTGTAGGAGGTCTCTGTGATGGTGAGTGGAGAGACCTGTTCTCAGGGATGTAGTAAATCATTTATGAATAGCTGGAAAAAACTCATCAGGGCTGACAGGCTCTACTCAAAAGAAAGTTTAGCCTGGACAGATTGCTGTGTGGTGGTGGCTGGTCTGCAAGCTGCTGCCCCATTAATGAAACCAGATTTTTTTTTTCTAGTAGGGCAATGTCTTAATATTTTCTGATTTTAGATGTATTTTTCTACCAAAAAAAAAAAAAAATTGGAGGGAACATTCATGCATATGAAAATAACAAACAGAGAAAGCAGGAGGTCCACGGGCCCTCTTCCTCTTTTAAACCTGATATCTGCCATGTAAAAGGTAATAAGCCAGAGATCAAATTGGTTTATACCAAACAATGTGACAACAGAGTGCTCAGTGGTGCACAGAGAACCCGTGGAGCACATGGTACATCAGTAAGGTTTGTATCTGTTAATAAGGGCAAAATAGGCCCCCACATTCATATGTCAACAGATTGGGCCCCTCAGGGTTTTGTTAAATTTTTTAATGTACAAGATGATCTTGCACCATTCCTTGCTGCTTTTTGGGTACTTGCTTTTCTAGTCCTTGTTGGAATGGGGACTGAGGTAACAACAGGTTTAGCAAATTGTCGTTGGGCAAGAGGCAAACCTGAACAGTTCACTGCCAGCCCAAGAGCTCCATTAAATTATCTGAGACTTATTTCAATGAAACTCAACTAACATCCTCTGAGAAACTGTATCTATTTTTCAGTAAAAATACAGTATCTTTCCAGAAACCAAGCAGTCAGAACTCTCAGTGGTATCCCTCAGAGCAGGGGGATGCATGTGGTTTTTCAGTGTCATGCAGCACTTCATCATGGTCTGTCCCTTCACCCAGGGGTTACCTTTCCCCAGGAGAGGTTTTCCTTCCCTAATCCCTCTGAGCCTTGCCTTGTCCCCATGCCTTACCCTTACACAGATTTTTAAAAGAAGAAGCAGAATAGGGAGAGAGGGGTGTACGGAAAGAAAAAGGACCTCAAATCCTTTCCACAGCAGAAAAATCGGCTTTTCTAATTACAGTAACTACCGTTTGCAACGGCAAACTTTTCATGGGAAGGTATTCCAACCTTTGTGGCCACCTCTGAGGTGAGAGGCATTCCTGCTGTTTTCAGAGGACGAAGCCAAGACACAGCGATCAAGTCAGTGCCATGGCATGAAGCATCATCACAGAAACTTGTGAAATCAGAGCAGCTGTCCATGATGCCTTACCAGACAGGACTTTGCAGAACAGGGCTGAAATTGTGAGCTAATCCAATAACTAAAACCAAGTGGAATCTACAGTTCCTAACCATTATGGGGTTTATCCTTTTGCTGTATTTTTCATTGTGTTTCTTTTTACAGGGATTTGCTGCCCTTCACCTTGAAGCTGCCACAAGCAATATTAGAAGCCAGTAGCTTTCAAGACCTTGAAATTATCTCTAGTCTGGGGATAGGTAAGTCCCTCAAAGCAGCCAGAGTTTCACTCAGACTTGTGAGAATGATAGTGCCTTGCACAGATACAATGCAGCTGGAAGACAGATGAACTATTGTCTTTGAAATAGCTGAGGAGGCCTGAATGCAAGAGGAACATGTTTATGAACTTAGTGTTCATAGAAGGATGGTGAAAAAAAGGCCACTTGCCCCTATAGATTTCCACTTGGACCTCTGTGCTGGGCATGGGACCTACAGTCTTACTGTGGGGTTTTTGACAGCTAAAGCCTGGCACAGGATAACTTACACACACTGCAAGTAGCTGGCATCTGAGCTATATGGAAAACACCTTTGCAATTTCCCCTTCTGATGTGTGGGAGCAGTACTGATTGAAGTGTGGTATTTTTGAATTTTGATATTTCTGCTTCCTCTTGCAGGATTTCTAGTTGGTACAGAAATGTGTATCGTCCCAGCGTGTTCTCTCACCTCGCACTAATCAGATACAAAAAGCAACATTATTTTTAGTGACAACACCAAACAAGCAAATTTTAGATCGGATGTGTAAAGTTATAGAGAAGGGAAAAGCAGTTCTGTTAACTAAAGGAGGTCTCCTTCCTAATCCTTTCCATTTAACACACTCCACTTGAGAGAGCTATTACAGTTAGCCCCTCTCATTCTCCTTTGCTTTTCAGTGTTTCCTCAGGTGTTGAAAATAACCAAACAATGGAGAAAGCTGAAGAGTTAGCTCACTTATAAATACTCACTAGAGCATCCTGGGCCTTAAGGGATCTATTTTTGGATCTTCTGCATCATACCTCCCAGAACACATGGGCAAACCCACTGGTTTCAGTTCAGGCAGCTTTGTTGATTTTGACCACCAGATTTGCCTCTAACATTTTCAGCATCCTCTATTTTGAGTATGTTCCAATTTGTCAAAACATCCTTGATATAGGGGTGTCCATCCAGCACATATTGCTTAAAAAGGTACTTTACAACTTGAGATTACAAGTTGCAAACTTTATTTTATTATAACAAGCCTAAAAATTTGGATTAAAATGTAGGAAGTGCATCCTGTCTAATTTGAGCCTGGAGAGGATATCCTGGTTCAGGCAACACTTTCCAGCAACTTCTGAAAGGAAGGATTAGCTAAAGCACAAGCACAAAAACAATGTTGGTTGTAGTCCTTCTTTCCTGTACTGGTGGTCATAGAAGTGGTGATGGTGGGGAGTTTGTTTATCATGGTATATTGCATGCCAGGAAAGTTTCTGACAGCAGAAGAAAACCTGCTGTTGTGTGCAGTCTTCCTGGGAAGCAATGCTAGCTTCCTGGAGTCCCATGTTGTCTTAGTAAAGTCCAACAGGCTCAGCTACTGGGTGATGCTGTGCACTGCTTCCTGGAGAAAAAATGTGTGGGTACAAATGGGTACACAAACAAGTGCTGCTCAAAATGGCATTCCTGAAGGAAAGATGGCATCGTCTGAAATTCTTACATGCTGCTTTTTATTCATTTCAAAGTGATGTGTGTTTCAAAATGGATAAAAGTCAAATGTCTATTTGCAAGCTGAATGGCTCTGCAGAGAATCTGGCTGTTCTGAGGATGGACTGCAGGGCCTCTAGTCCTGACCTTGCTGGTACAGAAGGCATTTTAGCAAGGGAATTAGTGTGATTGCACTGCTCAAAAAGAGCACATACCATCACAGACATGCCAAAGACTCAAAGAACTGCTTAATTGTCCATCCCAGGTTGCAAGCTAAAGGAAGAGCCAGGACAGCAATGGGAGATGATCAAGTGGCCTTCCCCATATGAGACAGTGTGGCTGTGCTGGGAAACACCTACTCTGAAGCAGCCGTGTAATTCGTGGTAGGACCACCTCATCTGGTCCTTCACAGTCTGAGCATTGCAGTTTCATCACAGCGTCTTATCCTGACCACTACTGAGAAAAATTACCAACTTCCCTTTGGTAGATTGGTTAACTCACCATTTCCTCAGCCCATGAGACTTCACAGCATTATATTCTGACTTAAACAAGCAACTTCCACTGTCTGTCATTTGCAGCTAACTGGTGGAGTTGGAGCTTTTAAGATAAATGGTACCCCAGACAGTCTCGGATGTGAGGGTGTTGGCAGTGTGATGCCAGTGTGTGCAGTTACATCTGTATGTCTACTCCCAAATTCTGTTGTCAAGAGTGCTGTTGTTCCTGACAAAACCTTTATTTTAAGCTTCTTTCTTCTTCGTCCTCTCATGGCAGGGAATCAGAGAATAAAGCTGTCCTAATGTCAGCCACCCAAATAAAACATTCTGACATGCTTATAAAGCTGACTTTGCCCTGGACACTAGCCTAGGCTGCAAGAGGCTAAAACAGCGATTTTATCCTGATGGGAACGGACTGTCTTTTAGTTCACTTCTTGACCTGAGAGCTGTACCCTGTACTCAGCACTGAGGGTCATTCCACATGTGTGCAGCCCCAGCCCCTCCTGGGCCCAACATGTGATGTTTTGGCAGGACTAACACCAAGCACAAGGCAAGGTTCAGGCATTATATGGCAGCCCCCTTTGTGCCCCCTGAAATCCACCCAGAAGAGTGTTGTCAGTGTCAGCTCTGTTTCCAGGGACCAAGCGTGCTGAAATAGTTATTTAGATATATACATCCTCGTGTTTCCAGGATTTCCCATCTTCTCCTTGTCCCTAAATCTGTGGGCATATATACAGTCCTCAGAGGTTTATACCCTTTTCCTTGATGAGAACAGTGGGGTTTGCTGGATCCTGTTTCCTGATGCTTTCAGTAGTGGATCTGGATTAGCAGCTTTAAGAGTGATTAAAAGCAATCAGACTTGTAAGGCACACAGATTTGAAACCTCACCTCTGGGGGAAGGGAAAAAGATTAAATATGATACTGAATACTATGCAAAAAATGTAAAAATCCTTTGTAATTTTTTTAGAACAGTTACTCAAAGACAAAATCTGATAAGAGATTTCTGGCATGCAGAAATGACTACCTGCATCTGAAACACTCTCTTTTCCAGTCACAGCTGATGGCACCAAAGTACTTAACTATTCCTTAGTCCTTCATCATATATCCTTCCTGTGTACAGCCTTTGGCATCATCTTTTTTCTCTGACTCCTGCAGGCAGGTGCAAAACAGAGTGGGCATGACTATAGATAATTGTCATCCAGAGTTATAGACTTTAATGGTAATTTTATTCTGGGGAAGGTGTTTAAAATCATGTATTTCTGGACTGGTTGTACTGCAAAGTGAGATCAGACCTCTGTGTAGAACAGACTCTGCCACATGAGCTTGCTGCATAGTAGAGTCATGTTGCACCCAGGCTGTATTTCTCACCTGTAGGCTGTATAGCTCACCTTCCCATGGTGAGCAAGAGGGAGACAGAACTCACTTGGGATCTTCACATCCTCATCTCAGGTACCCACAGTTATTTGGAGAGCAATGATGACTGAACAAGTCATAGATCCCTTTTCACAATAATTTGTATTTGTTACTTGTACCTTCCTGCTCACTGACAAGAAAGAGGATTCTTATGAAGCTTCTGAGCTTATCCCCTGGTTTTAAGCATCTCACATCACACATCAAATAGGCAACCCTTTCTTCACACTTTTTTGTGCAGAGGTTTGAAAGCTTGTGTACCATTTCTTTTTTAAAAAAGTAGGTCTTCTACATTATTGTTAGCAGCTAAAATTCTCTTGGAACATTTTTTCATTCTTTTTTTTTTTTTGTCAGATTTCTGGGACTCCTGCTTAAACCACAGAAGAGAGGAGTTATCCCACCTTGCAAAAGACTCAGACAGTTCAAGATCTACCCAGTGTTTTGCAAGTAGCACGAACCACTGCTCATGTGAAATTGAGCTGTCAATAGGAAATGACAGGCTGTGGTTTGTGAATCCTATTTTTATAGAAGAGTGCAGTAATCCTTTTCCTCCAGATGTACCTCCTCCTAAAAGCCACGCTGTGAGCGTCGATCTCCCCACTGCCACCATGCTCACTGAAAGAAGGTCTCCTCGCCGGCCACCTCCACCTCCACCTTCTCATGCTCTGGTTCAGAAATCTTCTCTGAAGCTCCCACAGGATCCTACGACTGCCTGTGGAGAAAACAAGCTATTTCTTAAGCCACTAGGAAAGAGCACAGAGGAAATGAAAATTGAGGGCGGTGACAATACAGAAGAAGAAAGGAAGCAGAGCTGCTTGGTCACTGAGCCCTCGGCAGTGAGCCCCAAGAAGGGGTCCCAGCCCTCTGTCCCCCCACGGAGGCGGCTGTGTGAGAGGACCTCGCAGGAGAGCTCTGTGGGTAAGCCTGAAAGTCGTGAAACACTGAAAGGAGAAGGGACAGAAGAAAAACAAGGTACAAGTACAGAGAGCAGAGATAAAAGGTTGCTGTGCAATAAGACTGTAGAAATGCCTGGAGAGGTTCCCAAAAGGGCTGTATCACAGTTTCAGGAGACAAAGCCCGAACCTGCAGAGAAGAAGAAGGACATGCCTGAGATACAGATCAATGCCATTGGGAAAGGAAAGCCACCTCCTATCCCACCACCGAGAAGGAAGAGGCTTTCCCAGGTACCAAGGATCCAAAGCTCCTGCGAGCTGAAGCAAAGAACAGTGGCAGAGATGGCCACGGCCACAGCCACAGCTGCATGCAAGGACAGCCCAGCTACAGTGGCAGGTGGTGCCACTTGCACAGACAAGACTGAACCAGGACATGGCCACAAATCTGTCAGCTCAGCTGAACTGAAGGGTTCGCACTTGTCCCTGGAGGACCTGGGAAGCAGCACCACAGCTCAGGCATCAGCATCTGAACCAGACTCCTACTCCACCAGTAGCACAGAGGATGACATGGAGATGCTGAGTAGTTCATCTGGTAAAAAGACGCACTCCGTGATCTTGGCTAAGGCCAAGAACAGGCTGTCCTTTGTGAATCTGTCCAACGTCTTCACAGTCTTTTTGTCTAGTGACAGGAAGCTGCAGAAGAAGATAGTGGAACTGGCACAGGACAAGGATTCGTACTTCGGCAACCTGGTGCGGGACTACAGAGTGTACAGTTTAGAGATGATGGCAAAGCAGAGCTCCAGCACAGAGATGCTACAAGAAATCCGATTGATGATGACGCAGCTGAAGAGTTACTTAGTGCAGAGCACCGAGTTGAAATCTCTGGCAGACTCAGTCTCCTACACCGAGGAACAGTTAGGTAGGTGACTGTGGTTTATTCATCCTTGGGCATGATTTGGGAAGGTGAGGAGGAAGACGGGATTATGCGGATGCAGGTTCTGCTTTACAGAATTATAAACCATCTCCTAAAAGCTGAGGGGTATGAATTGAAGTCTACTCTGTGCTTGTCAGCACTTGAAGGAACAGCTCTAAAACCTGGAGACCAATGAGGGGGAAAATCCCATTATGAACATTTTAAAGGGAAAAGTTTAAGTAGAAGAGATGTGTGTCTGTATGTGTGAGAGAGATGTGCATGTATCTATATATGCATGCACACTCATGCAAATAGGAGTCCGTGTGAGTATGTACACACAAAGTTCACTGGAAACACCAAAGGCCAACTTCCTGCTCTGCAGCTGCATTGCCCATGACCTTCCACATCCACTGCTCTGCTGTGAGGATGCATGTGACAGACAGAATAGGGGTCAGTCACAGTCTCACACTGAGGGGGACAGGACTATGATGATTTTGAGTGGCAGGCTGGAAGAATCCCTTGTTTCCAATCTGTGGGGCTCAGAGTTCAGAAGTGTGGAAAAGCTGCCTGCTGCAAGACTACTGCTGGCTCCAAAATGCAGCATTCACCTCTTTGCCACAGACAATTTACCTTTTAGGGAGTAAAAATAATGTTTTTAACTATTTACAAGTGTTTCATTGCTTCTCATTCATATCCTGTGAGGGAGTAATGTGCTTCTTCCATCCTTGCTAAGGATTGGACTGGTCTGTTTAATGTACATCCATGAGGGGATATACAAAGAGGTGTAGGATTTTTTTATCCCAGTCAAAGCTGTACAACCAGAAAAAGTGTGCATGCATACACTCACATGCTCTTTTGAAGGTTGAAAGTGTTTCTTGAGGATTTGAGAACCCATGCAGAGCTATGTATGGATCCCTGAGTTGGCCTAAAACAAGCCTGGAGCTGGAAGACCCAGAACATGGCCAGCCACAGAAGTGACCAGGGATTCTGAGAGATCTTGCAGCTCCAGTATTAGATGGGACCCAGCTAAATGGTGAGCCAGGACTAAGAGGCAGTCCACTGTCAGTCTCAGCAGGCCTTCCTGGTTTCTTTCTCATCCAGCAAAGCTTCATGTGATCCTACAGACTCCCCAGCAGAACAACCCTCTGCCAGCACCTTGCCAAAGCTGGTAGAGGGGACCTACAGTTTTACATCTCATGCACCTTACATAACACCTGAAATTTTTGTCCCAATAACCTCTTTCTTCGAGGCAGAAGTGTCAGCATAGAGAAGTCTGTCTTGAATCTTGATTATTGAAGGTGGAGAGGAGGCAGAAAGAAGTGTCCTTATGCTTACTAGAGCTGCATGTGTACAAGAATCCCACCACCTTCCCACAGATATGCCTGGTTGGATCTAGCTCTGTTCACTGACAGTTCCTTAACAGGATGATATGGCCCAGTCAGCCTCAGGAGGACTGTCTTCTCCTGTGGAGGACAGGAATTCCCACTGTGGAAGATTTACCACTTGAATTTGTCCTGCTTCAGGATGATTGATTCTCTGGACTCTTTAGAATAGTTGCATTTTGCATATAGAAATCTTACTGCCCTCTGTTTCATTCCTTACTGTCTGAGCAGATGAACTCTTTTGCCAATGACCTTTTTGCCTCAATGAAGGGGGAACAAGAGGATCTCTGGCAGTCCCTGTAGCTCTGCCTTTCCCACAGTCTCTCCCACAGACTTTCCCACAGTCTCTCATGCTTCCTTTTGTCTCCTGCTAAATATTAATCAAACATTTAACTCATACATACTATTTCCTCATCCACAGGTGGTGTAAGGTGTTTTAAGTACGAGTAATTTAGAGTCACTGAGCAGTAAAGATAAGAAACTTCTGACCAGATGTTGATGTCTGTCTCTGAGGTGGTGGCTACAGCAGCTTTCCAGTCACTGAGAAAATAGGGGTGCTTTGAGGATGCAATTAATTTCATCCCAAAGTGAATATCTCAAACAAGTCAGAGGAAGAGGGACATGAGATGAATCCCACCTGGGCATCTGTAAGGGCAGGGCTGTGAAAAGAAGCACAGTTATGTGAGGTTCCCCATCTCTCCCCAGAGCTGGCTTTCCTGCTGCCTGATTGTGTCATGCTGGTCAGCCGGGAGTCAGGCAGAGAGAGCAGGGACTGCTGGTAGCAGGAGGTCTTCTACAGCTTCAGTGGCAGAGGCCACACACAGTGACGTTAATCTCAAGCCCATCTAGGATTTCTGAAGGGTGTTGGTAATGAAATGTTTACTTTCTGGGATGTAATTTCTGTTCTCTGCTCATACCTATGCAGTAGTGCTGCCTTAGGACTTTTACTTGCACCTATACTACTGTAGTGATTATTTGTTATGTGCTTTTGTGTTCTTCCTTCTCTGTGCAGAAGTGATTGCTGAGACAGCTTTGTACAAGTGTGTCCTGAAACCTTTGAAGGAAGCCATTAATTCTTCATTGAAAGAAATACACAACAAAGATGGATCTTTACAGCAGCTGAAAGAGAACCAGCTTGTGATACAAAACACAACTACCACTGACCTAGGCATCACGACCAGTGTGCCTGAAACAGTTGTGATGGAAAAGATCCTTCACAAGTTCACAACCATGCACAAGACCTACTCCCCAGAAAAGAAAATTGCCATCCTGCTGAAGACCTGCAAACTCATCTATGACTCCATGGCTCAGGGAAACCCAGGTACAGTGCTCCTACTGCAATGGACCCTCATGGGTCCTTCTATATGTGTCAAAGTAACAGGGTTTATGATACAGCTGGTGTGGTAACATTCACATTGGAGGTAGCAGTGGTCGTTGATGTGTTTGGCATCAGCTGTCCACAGGGTTCGTTCAGAAGGAAATGGTAAGTGACAGTGAAGTTCTCTGCATTAATAGCAGGTATAAGATGTTATCTGATTAACTTTAAGCTCCTCAGCTCCAAAAACCAGATACCTGTGTGTATTTTCTGTGTCATGTCCTTTTTGCACAGGTCTCCATATATCCTCAGGGCTCTGTTCAAGCTTGTAGCAGAGTCATAGTAAACTTTAGGAATGGGTCTTTGGGACAAGTCTCTTGGTTTGGGCTTTACAAAGTTTTGCCTAATCTGAGGAGATGCAGAATGCTAGTACTGTTTGTTACTAATTCCTGATGCTCCAGTAAATTCCAAAAGCCACTGCTTCTCCAGTGTAAGGAAGTATGTGCTCTGAGTATAAACATAACTTGGGCCTCAGGCCAACCACTAATGCACACATTAAACCATTGGCCTGCAGACAGGATGAATCTTTGCAGATAGACCAGGAAGTCTGTTCCTCCAGCAATCTGCCTTGCCAGTTTAAGAGCTTTTTTTGTATACTGGTGAGCCGATGACCAGCCATGCATAAATTTGGAGAGAAGCCAGGTATTAATTTGCAATAACCTGTTCAAGAACTCAAAATCTCCAAGGGTGTTTTTAGCTGTTCTGCTTTATTTTGTACTGGCAACACTTGGAGCACTCATGCATGGATTGTTGTACCCCTGCTGAGTCTCAGCTCAAGGTCATCCCTTGGATAGTAAGCAGCAAGGTTCAATGACCAGTCTAGGCACATTAACAGCAGAGTAAGAAGCCACCCCAGGGCTGAGCCTTAGCTGCAGTGGGGGCAGACCTCTCACTGTCTTTAGGTATTATGAGAAGATTTGGACATATGTAGGGAATTTGCTGTAATTTTGTTAAAACACTGTGTTAAGTTTGAGAATAAATTTGGTATAGATCAAGGACTTGCAAGCCTAATTAAAACCCACATAAGAGATATGGTCTCCTTCCGACACTGGTGGAACATACATATATGTCACACCTTAGCTCAGGGCCAGAATTTCTCTGTTGAAGGAAATGCCGTTGGTTTATTTTATGTAATAAAAATTAGGAGTCAAGGAAGTAATTCAAAAAGCCCTACATTTTTAAAAATATTAACATTCATGTGATCAGATGATTTCATTGTGGTTTGCTATGCCAACCAAAGCGCTTCATTTCAGCTATTTTCTCATGTTGACTACTACTGCCAGCGGGGTGTAGGTCAGAAGATGATTTCAACCCTATGCATCCAGTTCCCTTTCCCTTATGTATGCTCAGTGATGTGTATCGGGGCCTGGCCAGGAGAAAATTGGCCTGGAACTACGGAAATGTACCCCAATTAACTCAGAACAGAAAAAGAGATTAAGGAGAGGAGAATTCTATAGTCTTACTCCTGGAAACCAGTGGACTTGGAGAGATGTGGAAACGCCCTGTAGACCCACTTAGAAGTGAAATGTGTAAAACCCCTTTCACAGAATGGACTGAGCCCAGATCACTTTCATTTTCCACCTGGCAGAGACACGTATTCAGCAACCTGAAATATTTCTCTGATTTCCAGCTGGTGGCATGCAGAAGAGCACGCTGTGCATTGCTCAGACCAGATTTCAGCAGGCACGAATTCTCCTCCTGCTCTCTGCCCATCTTAAAAGCAACAGCACAGGGCCCCTTTTGCTTTCAGCCAGCCTTGAGGCAACACAGTGTTCTTCACACAGGAAGAGCAGAGACCATGCTCAGCTTCCTGTGCAATAGCCTCTTCTTTTTAGCTCATTTTCCTTGCTGCTGAATTAGAAAGTTCCCTCCCCTTCCAAGACCAGGGCAGGTGGAACACAAAACTAACCATTCTCTCTGCTGCAGGACCAAAATCAATCCCTGTCAGAAAAATTATCTGTTTGATAATATGGTAACTACTTATGTTGTCTGGTTTAACTAGCAATTTGTCAGCTCAGCCCAGGTCTTTATTCACTTTAGGATGACCATAGGATAAGCTGACCTAAGCCTATGGTTTCATATCTCAAAGGAAAATGCAAATACTACCAAATCAAGCACTTCCTTTCCGCCCCCCAGTACCATATGAAAACACAAGATTTTTAACATTTTGAGACCCATATACAGCAGTCCAGGTTTGGCCAGCGTGTCCCAAGAGGTACCAAATTTTCTTTAAAACTAAGGATAGGCTTACTCAGGAACATCTGTGCTTTAGTAGTGCCCATCTTTGCACTGCTGAAAGAGCCATGAAACTTTGAAGTGCACCTCGTCTGACTCTCTATATATCAAGACATTTTATGAAAGGAGATCTTTGGTTTGATTGCAATTCATACTACATGACAAAACATGGCTGATAAATTGGCTGTGGTTGAACTCCTTGATACTTAAGACTAAGAACTGAATGGGTTAAATCAGCTGAATTAAACTAGCATTTCTTCCTCAAGCTGAAGGCAATCAATTTGTGCATCTGATTCCTCACAAGGAATTAGGAAGGAAAGTTCACAGTCTTTGTCGATATACCTTTCTCCCAACAGACTGCTGAGTACAGCTACAAGATAGAGTTGAAAGAGAACTAATCTATAGCTACATTTAGCTGTAGGTGGCCACAGATGGGTATCGTGCCCAGCTTCTCAGTACATACATTGGGGAATCAGTCAGTGGAGTTCAGGTGATTCATCTGGCTAGGTGTAGGCTTCTCCTTTAGGGTGAGATGACTCTAGACAAACTTCAATGCCAATATTGATTAACTCATTACTGGCTATAAAAGTAATTTAGGAGTACTGGTTCAGATGCTCATATGTACTGTGTAGGCAGTGATATTAGTAAATGAATCCTCCCCAAAGGGACAATTATGATAGTATTGAGGTGTCTCACTGAGCTTTTCCAACTCATATGCAAAGTTAAATAACAGCAACATATGCCTTCAAGAATGTAACCTACAACCTAAAAATATGTAAACTGCCTGCTAAAAATACTAGGAGTAGCTAATAAGAATAAAATTCATTAAAATAATAGAGAAAATAGAGTTTGGAAACCCACTCCCCACAAAATCGCTGGCTTTTTTTTTTTTAATTATTGTTATGTCTGTGCACTAGAAAAGGTAAGGGGCAGGAATCACGCTACTCCTACATTTGGAGGGCATGCCACAGTACCCGTAGGGCCAGTTGGGCACAGCTGATTTATGCAGAAGTCTTGTAATCTTAGGTAGAAAAAACACACTTATTATGTATCTTTCAGAAATACCTTTACTCAGACAAAGTATTAAAGGTATATTGTCTGGTATGAGTAGAATAAGAGTCTCTACTTTTCATCGAAAACACAAGTGACATTGCAGATGAGAAACAAGATGCAAATCTGCAATATGTGTGGTGTGTACTGGCACCTTCTGCTAGTACAGGCCTTTTGCTGCCTGGGAGCTGCCACTCTGTGGAAGAGAACTGATGGAAAAGCAAAGATAGAGCAGCAATAGGCATTGGTTTATAAAGAAAAATTGTGAGAAAAACTGGCCAAATTTGGTCAATCCATGAGTGAGGAAGTTCAGGCATGGAAAGGCTCTAAGTTTAAGCTGGAAGTTTGAAAGATGGGCAGATTGCTTTCTAAGGTAATTCAGGGAGAACGAATAGAGGTACAATCTTCTTATTGCAACATTTTTAACTTGTGAACTAACTAAGATTATGAAGCTTCATTTTTGGACTATCTCTGAACTGCACAGAGATGCTGGAACATATAGTTCAAAACTAGTTCTGTAGTATGATGGAATTGGTTAGGTGACTGGCCCTAAAACATCTGATTTCATAATTTCTGTTTCATGGCCAATGCTTTTGGGAAAAGCAGATAGACAGGACATATACTCCATTGGAATATTTCTCTTCCTTAGCTTTTAGAAGGAAGTTGGTCACCCTCTATAGAATTGAGCAGACAGGTATTAGCTTCTCTGATGCACTTGTATAGGGCTCTGCAGTTGACAAAGGTATGTCTGTCTTCCGTGGGATAGCTGAGCTTGTGAAAAGGAAACTGGACTCAAGTACTTCAGCAGCCAGTGTAGAACCCATGCTAGAAGCTCCTAAAACTAAGTCAGAGCAATTCCACCACACTGCTTGTTGTCACATCTCACTTCTGAGAAGGAAAAATAAAGCTATACATAACAGTTTTACTTTGCTATCTTTGGGAAGAGGATATTGAAGTTACTATTAATGATGACTGATGGACTAGAGATTCTGGGGTTTTTGCTAGCTAGCACAATTTCTACATTTGAATCAAAGAGGCAGTTCAAATTTTTCATGGGGAACAAATTCCTCTGATCTCTAAACCACATATTTATGATGTGGATTCATGCTGTCTGCATCTATTAACTCAATTCAACTATACTATAAATCAAACCTTGCTAAAGTAGTATGAGGTAGATGAGATAGCAAAATGCTAGTGAGTGGAAAGGATAGTCACAATCTTTTCTTATGATCTTCAACAAATCTTTGTTAACCTTTCTGTACCTCAGGTTTCCCAGCTATAAACTGAGCTAAAATTCAGATTTCCCAGAGATCTGCTGCTAGACATCATGAAAATGTTTGTAAAATATTAGAGCAAGGTACAGGGCATCATCAGTCCGATGGTTTCCTGAATTTACACAGAGGGAAAAGAAATGTATGAATGTGTTAAAATAGTCTGTAATTTCTTTATGGAGGCTTGGGCAGAATTCCAGTTGCTTTAAATCATGAATTTAATTAATACCCATCTATTCAAGTGCTGCATCCCAGCCAGGAGCTGACGTTCTATTTGCTTTGCTATAAACATAATAGGATGAATTTGTGGCAGAAGAGAAGGCTTATTTTAAGCTTCTTAGAGATATTTATGAAATAAATGTTTCCTGATCCTGCAGGGAAGAAGGGGAAATAAAGAAAAGTAATATCTGGAGCAGTACACTACTACCTTGAATAAGCAAGCTCAGTCCCACTGTCACTGAGACCAGTGGCAGGGTCAGAGCTAGATTTAACTGTGTCAGCTGCAAAAATACCCTTCTGTGAGAGACCACAGATGGAGCAAGCCACGCAGGTCTAGCAATTTGGCTCTGGCCCAGACTGAAAGTAGAGCTGAGGAGGCAGCAGCCTGCAGAGAACATCCCTGCTGCAGATCCCAGATGGACCCTGGTTAGTGCCCTGGTGCCTTTCATGGCACAGAAAGCATGTGGGTTACACAATGATGAGCAGCACCAATCCTTTGGGTGTCTTGGTTCACAGGCATTATTTCATGTATCTTTGTGGCCTCCTGCTCCTGGTCATACTTGAGTTGCTGACAGCACCTATTATCACCACAGATGGACTGAGATACAGAGCATCTCAGGGCCACGCTTAGTCTGATGGCTGTACATGTCAAAGCTAGTTTCTGTGGCTGCTGTGACATCCAGAGCCAGGAGAACAAGGGGAGATTCAGAATCCTGCCTTCTCAGGCAACTGTCCTTGGCTCCGTGTGCAGTCAGTGGAGAGAAGTTGTTGCAATGCTTATGAGGAGTAGGTGCAATATACCATGTCTGACCTGCCCTTGGCAACACTGGATGTATGTGGCAACACGTGGAGTCAGAGCTAGATCCTTGATGACTAGTTTTGCTTTTCTCTTGTTGACCCACTCTGCTCCTGCTGACTTCAGCTTTAGCTGCAGATGTGGGTATTTAAGAATCAGGCATCATATATCCACAAGTGAATTAAGGTGATGTCTAGTAATTTATGCAGGTTGTGAGCATACAGCATATAGAGAATGTGTTCTTTTCCCATTATTGCAGGCAGACATCCCTAGTTTGCATTTATTATTCAAAAAGAAACTCAGATTTTCATATTTAAGCCATACAAACAGCTGGAAGTCCAATAATACTCCCATGAAATCTTTACATTCAGAAAAGTTTATAACAGGGACTGGTGGAAAAAGCAGCTAAATTAGCTTGTAGAAATGAGATAGACAGCAATGAAAAATAATTGATTCAATGCCTGCTTGTACATACAACCACTTCTCAGGCAACAAAAAAAAAATAGAGAGATTCTGTAGGAGTTCTTGAAAACTGTCCTTTAACATTCATTTCAGCTGACACTAGAAGTTGATAAATGGGGACATGGAATTGTTTAGTTCCAAGCTGCTGTTTCCACTCTACATTAGTTGGTCAGTCCATTGTCTGCTTGGTGATCTCCTTTGGTGATATTTTAAAAAAACATCCTAAACAAACAAAAAAACAAAACAACCAAACAAAATCCCCAGGGTTGTTTTGGTTTGGTTTGGTTTGGTTTGGTTTGGTTTTTTTTCTCAGTGGATAGAAATTTATATTGTGAAGCAGCAACTTTCTTGGATGCCCAAGCAGATACAATATGAATCGGTCATAAAAGAGAAGTCGTAAGGGAAATTCTGCTGTCAGTGTTGCACTGGAAATCTCTTGGCATTCAGGAACTTAGAATAATTTTATCCATGCCACGGATCTGTAACTACTATATCATAACAAAAAAATTAAAGAAGGGAAAAATAAACCTACCAAATCTTTGGTATTTCATCTTCCTTTATACCAGTTTTATACAGAACTGACTCTCTTGGCCTCCGGTTCACTTGGCTCAAAAGGAGAATGGGGCTTTTTCCTGTGCAGTTTTTCTATTACATTGTCATGTCTCAGTTGTGCTCAGTTGTGTCATCTTTCTATTTTTTCCTAAAAAATATTAAATAGCTATAATACTAAGCTGCTTGTATTAAGGTAATGTATATGACAGTAATGAATTGGATCCTTCACAGAGCTAAAGCTTTCACAGAGACATAAGCCAACAAACAGACAAACAAAATGTTCGTCCAGATGTTAATGGAATGATAAAGTCCACATATAGTTTGGTTGAAGACTGAAAGCTGTTTCTTTTAACTAAAGGCAGCCATAATAAAGCAATCAGAATTGAAAGTGTTAATCCAGCTTTCATTAAATAAATTGTCTGTGTTGTGGCGTGTGTGGGTTCTGTCAGAAACAGCTGAATTACAGCCCTGACAATCTCTCCTTCTCTAACACTGTTTTAACTGGATCAACGCTCTGTTCACTAGTTATATTACTGGGTTTATTTCAAAGCCACACTTTTTTTTTTTTTTTTTTTTAGTCAGGGGCTAAGCTCATGTTTATTTGAGTCTTCAGAAGAATATTTTTCTTTGCCAGTGGAGAATCTGCGTCAGCTATGAATGACAAAAAAAGAAACCTGACTCATGGCAAAGATTCGAAATAAGTCAGTGGGAACATGTGAGAAATAGGAATTTATGCCCTGCCATGGAAGACCATGTGTACTATGGGCCAAAAATGGCTAAAGCATTAATTTCACCAGAGCTACATCAAGGGTAGCTTTGATTCTTTGAGCTGAGGCAAGCAGTTCTCAAGTGAGACACACATGGCCCATGAAACAAACACATCCAAATGGACAGGTGAGAAAATCTGCCCAGAGTCTGAGGAAAGGCATTCAGAATGAAAGCACTTTGGGATTAGGTTGAGTGAAATTGTCAACTCTGGATATTGGGGAGATAGACCTGTTAAGAAACTTGATATTATGGATTTTCTATGATGAATTTATGACATGTCAGTGGATCTTTCAAAGGAGAAAAGTTATACTTGTGTTCTTTGTGATTTATGCAGCAAATCTTAAGTTTGGATTCTATTTTAAGTAGTAATTATTTATAAGGATGACTGTTAACATGCATGGGTTTTTGCCCTCAGAGATCCCAAAGAGCTCATACAGACTACACATTAGATCACTTCGTTGACTTTGTTGATACATTTTAAGCACTGCAAATCTTGAGCACCTGCTGCACACCAATTTCAAAAGTTAGTCTAAATCCAATGTGAAAGCTTTTTTGTTTTCTTAGCTAGACACCATGGCTAGAAAGATGATTCCTCTTAGATCCTAGCTCTTGGGAGACTTTTAATTAGGAACACATAGTGTGATGTTTTGCCTTCTGAAGGAATATGAACACAGAAGTCTTCAGTCCTAAAAGCCACTATCTCAAATTCTATTTTCCAGGTTTTGGTCCCACACATAGAGTAAGCCTTAGAGAATAAATAGCCCTAATGCATATAGACAACTTCCCTGCTAATATTGCCAACCTGAATTTCAGTCTTGATGTCACTGTCAAATCAGAGTGACAAGATGGAAACCTTTGCACTCTCCAAAAATTGCCACGTGTCTGTGATCAATGAAGTTGAAGTTTCTCTTTCTCCGGTTAATACAGAATGGCAGAAATGGAGCTCACTAAAATTTTCAAGCTCATATTTTGGGCTTGAAGCAAGTTTATTGACTTTAAGTGATCTAACTTTCCCTTTTTCAGCATTTTTTCTTTGTTGATGCTTTTGAGCTTTAGCTCTTCAAGTAATGCAAGCCAAAGTCTGCAAAGGACATTCTGGGTGAGAAGTTGTCATGTTAGGTGGGAACTTGTTTTTGTGGTGAGTTTATTGGGACCACTCTGTGTTTCTCTTTGTTCAGGGAAGCCATATGGTGCAGATGACTTCCTCCCTGTGCTCATGTATGTGTTGGCCCGCAGCAACTTGACTGAAGTCCTCCTGAATGTGGAGTATATGATGGAGCTCATGGACCCTGCTCTGCAGCTGGGGGAAGGTAAGAGTACAGTGATTGCTCCTGAGATATTCACTTTGGAAATCATTATTTACCTCGCTTCAGTGTTTGTGGAAGTGGGACAGAAAGGCTCTGGCTAGACTTTTTGGATAAGCTTTGGCAAAGCTTTTCAAATCTGAAGCTCTAAAATTATTGTCAAATACCTTAACTCCTTTTAGCTGTGCAATGCCTTTAGACACCAGCTAGAAAAGCAGGGACCCAGCATAAATGAGAACTAAGTTGCTGAATTAGTAACCTAAACAGAGACACCTTGTGCTCCCTTTTCAACCCAAAGGCTGAAAAGCTAGAAGGTCGTTGCCTAAAATTAAGCAGCTGCTGCAAACCATTGTGCAGACACTTTTATTTATTCCAATGAGAAAAAAAATCACATTTCATACCTGCACTGTATGGCTGAGACCAGACATCATTCTTATGGTCACTCTACTCTTAAATTTGAGTCAACCCTCTGACAAAGTTCTCTGACTAAGTATCACAGTGAGGCAGAGAAAGAAATGTAAGGTAAGAGAGGAATATTGAGTTTAGATGTGAATAAAGACCTCTATTATTAGAGAGATAAATACCTCAGGGAACTCTGGGCCTTTAGTTTCTTAAATATAGCTTGTAAAGCAAATGCTTTCCAAGTGACAGTTATGCATTCTGAATTAGGAACACAGATCATTTATCACCAAGTAGTCACTAAACCAATAAAATGGGGTTTATTTTAGAGTTTGGCTTGGTAAATGCTGAGGTTCTAGAAAGGAGTCCTAGATGAACAACAGCAGACTAATTTTATTTATATTAAATGGAGGTATAAGTCTGAAAGTAAAAGCATGTCATCCTACACAGTGCAGCGGGGAACAAAAGTAAGCACTAACAGAAAGAACAGCAATACAATGTATTAGTGAGGTGTTTCTACGCAGGCTAATTTTTCTTCTGAAAAAAATTGTTAGCAGAAAAGATGTTAGCCAAAGAACAGCATTTTGCTGACATAAGCAAGCTGTTTGTGGTGACTCCTCTGCTGACAGGTTCTTCATTTCAAATGGGCACGCTACCCGGCTGGTTACTGAAGTCAAATGGGTTGGGGAGCTCAGGGTATCAAAAGCAAAGCTGGTTGGGAGTTCTTTTAACTCAAAGATGCAAGGACTGTGTGAAATGTGCACTCTTGTCAAAGGGGCAAAATTTTGTGACAGAGTGCCAGATCCAACTGGCTGAATAATCGTATCAGAAAGAACCCTGGGAGTAACTGCAGATACAGGGAATGGAAAAGAAAGAACATCTCAGTGAAGACAGCTCTGAGATCTCGAAGTACGAAACTGACAAAAGTTGACTTGAGTTAGGCCTTTCAAAGTTGAATGGCAAAAGTGATTCAGGCACAAAAATTAAAGGGAAAAAAGGGAAGCAGATGTGAGAAAATTGAGACATTGCATAGGTCAATACACAAAATCACTTAAATTTGTCCTCCAAATAAAAGCTATACCTAGAATTCATTTTATCTCAACAGTAGTGTTGACTGCTGGGGCATAGGCAAGGACAGATGATGGGGTATGACTGTCTGGGGAAAAAAAAAGGTACTTAGAAGTGGTGAAAAACTTAATTCATAAAAAAGTTGTTATAAATTCCTGTTGGGTGGGACTATGAAATCTTCCTCCCTGCATTCTGAAGGAAGGGATACACCAGGTTGTGGGTCCCATCACAGGGCAGGAGAAATAGGGAATGGCAGACAAGGGAGTGTGGTAACTATATTTAAGAAGGGAAAAGTGACATTTTCAGGCCTCTTAGTCTGTTCTCAGCAGCTCTTTGTGGGAGACAGTAAAGAAAAAGTAGTGTTTTGGGTGCATGCAGCCCTGCATGGCTGTGAGACATTCCTCATGGATCCACAGAGTATGTGCAGGTAAATGGTAGTGTCTTGGTCTCTCCTCTCCTACACCAAACCTTAATGGTGCTCCAAAAATAAATAGATAGATAGATAGATAGATAGATAGATAGATAGATAGATAGATAGATAGATAGATAGATAGATAGATAACTCTTAAATGAAGCGCTGTCTCAGCCACCCTCAAGCAGCCCTGCTCTCTGCCCGCGCAGCTCCCCGGTGCGGGCGGCTGCGAGGGTGGTTTGGGTGGAGCGCAAGTGCCATCTAGAGGCGACTGCAATTAGCGTGGAACTCATTAAAAACGGGTCCCCGCCCGGGTGATGGGCAGGGGTTAGAGTCCTTCCTGTTTTCCTGCCTCCGGGATGCTGGGGCGGCATCAGGGGCTGGCCTGGCCCCTCTGGGACACCACGCTGCTGCCCTGCAGCTCTGCGGGCTGGTGCTGCCCTCCCTGCCCTTGTCAGCACAGCTAAGCCCGGGGGTAGCGGGGAAAGAGCGCTGCAATCACCCGGGGCCTGGCAGGGGGTGCCCTGCAACCAAAGCAGCGGCGTCCTCATGTCCTCTGTCCTTATCAGGGCTTATCTGCACCTCTGCTGATGGAGCCGGTTCTGACACGGGAGAGTGGAAGGCTTAGACAAAGTTATTAAAAAGCCTCGCCCCTGAGTCCCGAGGTGCACAAAGCACTCCCTTGCTTTCTAAACTCCTTCTCAGAGAAGGGTTTAGGAGCAGCTGAATCCAGTCTTAGCCTCGGACTCTGTCAATGTTTTAGATTTAAGGAATTATGGAGGTGTGATTAAATCACTTTGTCCCGCAGGTTTTAATGATGGCAAAACTGATATATTTATATAAAATTAATTATTTATTATGGCAAATTAACAAGCAGGTGGACAGAAGAAAGATCTTAATCAGGATTAATTACCACACATTGTAAAAGCTGTAACAAAGTTATATAGTGCACTGTAACAGAGCAATTATATTAGAGCAATTGTATCAAGGCAAGCAAAAGAAACAATCACTAAGTAGGGATCGATGTAACTCACCATATGAGATAGCGAGCAGATCCCTTTCTTTCTCTCAGCCCCTGGGGAATAACCATGAAGAGGCATCCCTGCTTCAAGGGAGAAGCTCCACACTTCAAGGAAGTATGTGGAAGAGTTTGCCATATGAAAGTTGGACTGGGCTTTTAGAGTTATAAAGTGATGGACTGGTAGTCACGGATTTGCAAGCCCACAGACTAGCTTATCTGTCAAATCCTGCTTCAAAAAGCAGGATGTGTATTCAAAGTCTGATGAACCAGGCTGGTTTTAGCATAATTTAACACCAAGACACCGTCCGGGTGCCAGTAGTTGAACTTGCATAATCGTTTGCATGATGGCTTGTATAGTATGTATATCAGGGTAGGACTGTCCTGACACAGGTTCTTATCATGGTCCAGCTGCTTCCCCGTGGCTGCAGCTGGTTATTTATTACCTGCTGCAACCAACGCCACAGCAGTTGGGAAGTTCTGAGTGAAAAGGGCTTTTGCCACTTTGTCCTGTTTCTCTCCTTGACCAAGATTTATCCTGCAACTCCAAACAGTCCAAGAATTACAGGCAAACACCTGGGCTCCCTGTGTAGTCAATAGAGAATGAAGGGAGCAGAGGGCGATTTGTTCCTGCAGGTCTAACATATCCCAAAAATGGTGGTGAGCCCACAAAAGATCTGGGGTCTAAATATTCCAGCAGTGTAGCTGGAGTTGGAGGGGCTGGATCCAGGCCTTGCACTTCTCCTAAAAGTACTTTACAATTGTTCTTATGTCCTTACATTATGGGGACTGTTCAGGAGCCCAAGTTACAGACCTGTTGCATGGGCCTTGTCAAACACAACAAAAAAATGGCCATGCCCCAAAGAATAAACCATCTGTGGCTTGGATTTGTTTGTGAAAGCAGCTTTTGTAGCTGTTTCTCTTCAGCTTGTGTTCCCTCCCAGGACATCTACAGCCTCAGCAGTGTGGGCAGTGACACTGATGTGGAGCAGGAGGGAGTAGAGGACACTGGTTGTTAGGTCTCCTTTTGTTAGGTTAAGATCAGTCACCGCTGTGCTCCCTGTCCAAGGGTCAGACAGCTGCTGTTGCGTGGGCACCAGCAGGCAGGGTGGGAGTGGAAGTGCTGGTGTGATGTTCATACCAGGCTTTTGCCTTTTGCAGGTTCCTATTATTTAACCACCACCTATGGGGTCCTGGAGCACATCAAGAACTACGACAAAATCACCGTCACACGGCAGCTGAGCATGGAGGTTCAGGACTCCATTCACCGCTGGGAGCGACGGAGGACGCTGAACAAGGCCCGAGCTTCCCGCTCATCAGTGCAGGTAGCTGGCATTATATTCTGGGGAAAAACCTGTAAGATGAACATGCTTTCTCCACACTTACAATTTTTTTTAATATGGTAATTATTTTTAAAAAATTAACTCAAATCACTAGTAAAAGAGTACGTACGGTCCAAGATTTCCAGATCTTAAAAAATCACACCTTGTTTGCAACACATATTACTTACAAAATGCATTTTGAAGTCTTGAAGTACCCTTGTAATGTTGTAGTTTTAAATGTGACTGTAGAGTGATTTTGTTGTTCATTCTCCAAGGACCTGTGCTAGGAATCGTCACATAAGGATAGCCATGGTGAGGATGCAGGGAGCCCCTCTTCTCCATCATCCTTAATGACCCGGGAAACCATGGGTTAAACTGAGGAGATGTGAGCAGGCTATGCAGGGCTGTTGCCAGATGGCATAAAGCTGGAGGAGGATCTGAGACATCCCAAGACCCTGTCAGTCAAGCATCTTCCAGAGCCTGTCTTCTCCTGTCTAGCAGCAGGAAAGACCCAGCAACATCTGGTTAGCTTTGAAGCCCATGCTGTGTAAGGCCTGGCGAAGACCTCTCCATGCACCAGCAGGAGAGGGTCCCACAAAGGATGGATGTTCTGAGCCTCCAGCCATGGTGAGGCTGGGTACAGGTGTAGGTCAGGATGCCCTGTCAGCCCCATGTCCCGTGATCAAATTGTCACCCACGGGGAGGCAGCAAAGGCCACATCTCAGATTCAGCAGAGCCTTCACAGTGCAGAACTGAAAATTGTGCATGGTAGTGGGGGTGTGTGTGTCTATGTGTGTGTGTGTGTGTGTGGTATAGAAAGCCAGGGGAACTCTCCTGAGGGGGAGACACAGTCCATGTAGCCCTGTGAAAGCATGGAGTTGAACAGGTTTCCCATGTTGCAGTCAAACCAGTCCCTGACGATCTCAGGAATTGTGAATGGTGAATGAGATATAGCAAATATCCATCGAGCCCTGAATGCTGCTTTGGCAGTAGCTCATAGGAAGTATCTAACATGGAGCATAATAGCTGAGTGAAAAAATTCCACATTTCCCCAGAAGATTCCCACCACTTCCAGGAGATGAAGGGCTGTTTTCCATCTTTTGAATGAGGGGTAATATCAGAGACATGTGAGCCCATCCTGGCAGAGATAAACAGCATGCTGATGTGTTCAGCAGCCCCTGCCCATCCTTCTGGCTGCCTTAATCATCTGCAGTGATACTCCGTAAATGCAGTTTGGAAGCCCCTAAGTCTGCACATTTAGCAAATTTCACTTCTGCTGAGAAACCTCTGTATTTTCTGACCAAAATAGTTGGGAATTATTTTGAACTTCACAGATACAAATTAAGCACAAAGGTTCAACTGTGACCAAAAGCTCTCTAGATTCTGTTCCTCATGTGTTTGCCAAAAGGAAAGTTGTCAAAACAGTTGTTACTGCCTGAAACAGGATACAAGTAAATCAGCCTTCTCAGCACAACATCTTCTGCTGTTTCCTTCCTGAGGGAAGGAATTTTGGAATGCACACTCCCAAGGTGCTGTTTGGGTGATTGTGGAGTTACGAGGGTCACCACACTGCCTTTTCCTGTTTCTGGGAAACAGGGAGTTTTCAGGCCAGGTCTCTGACATTTGTGATTTGCTATTCTGGTCTGTCACTGCTTTGCATACTTTTTCTTCAGGAGCTGTAAAAAAAATGGGAGAATGAACCGTTGCAGACTGTTCCCTAAGGATATTCACCAAAATCAGAAAAAACCTTTCACTTACCCTTCAGAGGGGAGAGAATAACTAGGACATTGGAGAACAACTGGAGGATATTGGGGAGCATTTAGGAGCTCTAGGCAGCTAGGGTTTTGGGACTGAATTCTATCTCCTTCAATCCTAAGTTACTGTGTTAACTGCAAGGTCTATCCTCATGTCTCTCTTCAGGATTTCATATCTATCTCCTTTATGGAAATTGGTGCTCAGTCAAGGACACTTGCTTCCCGGAGTGACACCACGGCCGAGAAGCTGAGTCAGCAGTGTGCTGAGAAGTTTGAAGTCTCCAATCCCAAGGACTATGGACTCTTTGTTTATGTTGATGATCAGTGGCTGCAGCTGGACAAAGATGCCCTTCCTCACCATATTAAATCCTCCCTGCTGAAGAGTGAAACCAAGAAAGAGTTCCATTTTATTTATAAACCAATAGATCCTAAAACCCCACCAGTTCCAATTGTCAAAGAGTCAGACTTTCTCTAAGGGCTGTGCTGCTTTTGTTGCTGTGTTTGCTGTCTTCCTGGAAGGGCTGGGTAGTTTACCTCGTGAGATCCCCTGGTATCTGCAGTTCTCAAAAGGTCTCTCTATTGTGGCCTTCAACACAGGCAGGTGGGCTAATTGTAGATGCTGTCTGAACAAAGGGCATTTCTTGGCAGAGTTCATTTGCAGAAGTAAAAGGAGCATTCAGGAGAATATTCATCCTCTGGAAAACTTGAAGTATCAAGCCTTAGAACCTCCCACTGGCAACCAGCTGACATTGCAGAATGTAAATGGACAGTGGAGAAAATCCAGATATCTTGCAGAGAAGTGGACGTTTACTTCATAATAAATTATGGCAGGTGTGAATCACCTCTGTGCACAAGGCCTGGGAAAGGTCTGCACACACCTCAATCTGTTTGAAGGTAAGACTGCGTTTGTGCCTTACAATCTCTGTTCACCCAGTTGGAATAAACTGGGTCTTGTCTGATGTATTCAGTGGCATAGGGATGCCACCTGTAGCAGAACCCTATCTCTATCTTGCTGTCAACTACATCTTTGCCTTTGAAATCCATGTAATTACAAACCATGAAAGATGATCCTGTACCTTCACTAAGAATACATTTTCTGCCATCTATTTGTCACTGAAATCAGGTAGCACAGGCATTTTCATCGATGTATTTTTCTTAAAGGTTGGAAGTTTTCACCATCAGTTTTACATGTACAGCAGTTTAAATCACATGGGTTGTATGATAGTGTCTGGTTAATTGTATATTTATTTCAATGTGTGATATGGTGCAATTATTTTGAAATAAGCCTTTTTAAAGAACTTAATAATTTGCCCAGTGTATCAAATCAGATTAAAATTTTAAAGTCACAAGAACTAGAATTAAATACCTGTCCCTTTTTACCTGGCGGTCATTTTCACTAGTGTTATCCTATCTATAAGTCACACCAGATTATTCCTTTAATAAATTCAGGCTGTTGTGGACAGAACTTGCTAATTCTCCTTTCTACCTGTGCTTTCAGTCACTCAGTCATGGCAGACTTAAATTTCCCTGAAAACATAAATTCCCGTGGAATGCATTGAACCAATGCAAAAATGCATTTCATTGAATTTGAAAACAGTTTCTCAGGATTAGATAATGGAAGTGGAAGCCTTAATTGCAATACAGGTCCATGTTTCTGGGTGCCTTCATACAGGCAAGATTCCCACTGTGAACACAAGATACTGGATTGTCTGCACGTTACACCAATTTAGAATCAGGCCTAGCAAAGCTCTGATTAGAAAGAAAAGGTGTTTTAGTCTGGGTTTTGCTCAAAGTTGCTATTGTTTCCTCCCATTAGCATTCAAAAAAATATTTAGGACACCTTGGGCCAAGTTGCCCAAAGTCTCTGCCTTATTCCTGAAGCTCCAGAGGTAAAATGATATGGCATATAGCTGGCTACTCTCTTAATCTCTGGAGCTTGAAATAAATATCTGTGTCGATGTGTCCCAGCTGTAGTGTGCAGTAGCCAAATCTGCATCCAGATAGCAAACCAGTGCTGTGCATCTGCCAGCTTGGGCTGCTTGCATATCTTGTCAGGAAGGGACAACAGCAGAGAATGAGGAACAGTGAACAACAGCAATGTTGGTTTCAAGGATATCACGTGCTGAGCTTGCAGTGTGTGACACCGAGTCTGAGCTGACTCCAGATTCATGGCTATTTCTGCTTATGTGCAGCTGTCAGCACCTCCGCCTTGCCCCTGGGCAGCACACCCACAGCATGCCAGAGCCCAGCCGCTCCCTCTTGCAGGACTGTGTGTTGCTGCTGGGAGCCTCCGCTGCTCTCAGGGTTGCACTCTGGAGTACATGACCAAACCTGAGATACAGGTTTCCAGCACTGATCTGGGCAGTGATGCTGCTCTCAAGGCTCCAAGGGCACTCACAGACATGGCTGCCTCTGGTTCACCTCCCACCAGCCTTCTCACCCCTCTTGATAGGACTCCAAGCCATGTACCCACCTCACTTCCCACCACCCACTGCATAAGGTCCATGTATGACTGGACTGGGGGTTCCCAGCACCAGACCAGAATCTGGGGGTCTGACCAGCAGCTTGGGTCTGCCATGCCTGCTCCAAGTTCCTTTGAGCAAAGATGTGTTTATCTGCAAAAGTCCTTGGCCTGATCATGTTATCATTATACTGTAACATTCACAGGCAGTGGGCCCAAAAGTAATCTGATTATTACCAGACTAAAGGAGAAACATGGAAGGAAAGAACCTAGGAATGATCTTGTGCTGGATATTTCTGGAGAGCACCTGGACTTTGCACTAGCCAGGGTCGAGCAACAGGTTGATGAAGTGCTCCTGCATCTCACAGTGTCCTGTGACGTCTGAGTCAGCAGCTGGACTTTGGGGCTGGGAGGTACTACAGGATGTAGAGATGGTCAGTGGAGCCTGTGGAAACTATGTCAGTGCTAAATCACTGCAATCCAAATGGGCTCAGACTAAAATTTATCAAAATCTAGTTTTTGAAATGCAAGGAGTGCCAGCTGAATTTATGTGGGCTTTTACAAAGGCTCTCAAATAATACATGCAACATTTTCCTCTGGCATAACAACAGCAAAGCTCTGATTTGATTTGCAAAGATTGCCATGGCTCTCCTGAACTCAGAGATTATTGACAGTAACGTGAATAACTGTGCCTGGCTGCGAGCTGCCTGGAAGGAAATCCCCATGCTAGGACTTGGTGCAGAGCAGGTCTTGCTCAGCGGCTGTGGTGCACCTGGCCTGTTGGGTTCCATCATACAAACTAGGAACATCTTTGCTAAACGTACATCTCTAGGGCACAGGGGTGACCTGGCCCCTGGACAGCCTGACCACACTGTCCCTTGTCAGGGAGCACAAGACGGGAGATGACCCACATGATGGGATCCTGGAGGATCCAGGACAGAGACAGCTGCCGCCTCTCCAAGCTCACAGCTGAGTGGTGGGACTCAGGTTCTGTCTCACCAGAGTCATGCAGAAACAGCCTGTCTGGAACAAACACACTGTTGTTTTGCTGACCCTGGCAAAGCAATGAGTCCCCAGCACGGAGGTCACTGGAGCAGTCCAGCACATCCCTTCCTCTGGGCCCTGGTCCAGGATCCTGCTTTGAGCTGTTACCTGACATTTCAGATGGCAAGAGAAAAAAAAAGTCAAATGTGGGAATGAAATGCACATTTTTAAATGCTCCATGGGATTTTATTCATTGGCTTTGCCATGGGGGTTTCCTCATGCCGCATCCCAGGCAAGAAGGAAGCAGCCCAGTCTGATGATCTGCAACCTCCCCTGGTTAGTCAGGATGGTCAGGCTGTGAGTCACGCCCTGGCCCTCATGTGAGCCCTCAGCAGACAGCAGTGTTTTAGGGGGTTTTGACCAAGTAGGGTTGTGTAAATCAGCTAGGGCCTCCTCACTAATTTCCAGAGAAACCTTCTGCAAAGACAGTGCATTTAAGTCACACGGAAAGGATCCTAGTGTGAGAGAGAGGAACAGGGAGACCTGCTGAACCCAGGAACTTCTGCAAAGAAACAAAAAGCCTGTGTGGCCATTGCACATACAGAGCTGATTTAATGCCACTTCGCACCCAGCAATGCAATCTGTCAATAATTCACTGAAGTGATTACACTGGCAGGTAATTGGCAGGTGCCATTGAGATCAAAGGCAGTTTTCCTGCTGAATTCAAGAGCTTTTGGGCCTCCTCACACTCCAGTCACACAAACTGTACTTTGAAACCTGGCACACTGGTTTTTTTCCACGGGTTTGGGAAGTGATTCAGGTTGGCAGGGACCCCTGAAGGTCACCAGTCAATCCCTGTTCAGGTTGGGCTGCCTCCCAAGGTTGCTCAGGGTCTCATCTTCCAGTGCTGCAAATCTCCAGGGCTTGAGGTCATGGAGCCTCCCTGGGGCTCTACTGCAGCATTTCAGCCCCTTGAACTGTGAAAAATGGTTTCCTCCTATCCAGCTGGTGCGAAGACCCTGCCTGTCCCACCAGAGTCCCTCCTTGGATGGGTGCAGCTGCTACTGTGGGATACTGGCCAGTTCTGCCGGCAGCATGTGAGACTAAGGAACTGTAGTGCTTCTGTTGTCTCCTGCCTCTTCTGGGGTATTGTCCCCCCAGGAAGGAAATAGCCTTTGATTCAGAATTGCCCAAGGGCTTGGCACAAAAATGCTGTTTAGTCAGTACTTTAGCTTAAGCATCCTTTCCCCTTGCTGCTCCTCCATTCCTGCTCTCACAAGGCAGAGGCTGAACACAGGAATCAGAGATCTTCAGCCTTCTACCCTGAGATGGACACGGCTGCTCGGCACTTACCTCAAGCTATCCTGATGAGATAAGATGCAACTTGGTTTGAAGAGAGCTAAAATAATACTGCTCACTGGAACCTCTAAAAATGTGCATTATCTCCCACTCGTGTGAACCGGTTTCTGCTTTATTGCTGGTAGAGAAGGGTGGCTACCCATGCTCTGAACCAAACTGTATCCGTCTAAGCTTGCATCTACCAAAACAGCCAGCACACTGGCTACTGTGGAGGCTGACCATGGATCTGCCCTCCAGGTGCTCTCAAGGGAAAGGCTGTGAGCTGCTGTGTGCAGCAGGATGTTGGGTAGAAACACACAGCAGATTTGGCACACAGGTGGGAAAAGGGCCTTGAACTCCACTGTTGCAGTAAAAAGGAGGACAGGAAGCCCTGGCTGGGGCGAATGACACTCTTCCAAGACATTACAGATATACACAACTATCATGCAATTTTTTAAATAACACAGCCTCAACTTTGCCCTATTCTGCCTGGTGGTGACAATTTGCTGGAAACCCGAGTGTTTTCCATATTTTGCATTCTGGCACCCCAACATTCTAGAAATGGTAGTCTGAGCAGCTGCATGCCTGCAGGAAAAGTGAGAGTGTCTGTACTTGCCCAATATACCACAAGACACTGGCGTAAGATTGACCTTGCACAATCCTATTTTCTCATTAGGTTCTGTTACCATCCCAAAATAAACAGCCTGCAATGCCTGTGTAATGTTATTTGGAGACCTTAAAACAAATGTATTGATCGGTGAAGGTTATTGTTTTTTTCTTTTGTGGGGCTGTTTCCTGAGTGACTGCAAAGGAAATGGGTCTCTGGATACAAAGTGAAAATTCCATAGGACACAAGTGCTTTTCACAGGGTATGGATGAGAACCTGCTGCATCTCAGACAGCATTGTGGATGCAATGACATCTTCAGGAGATCGTCCATCTTTTATTTCAGCCATCCCTGAGGGAAGGGGTAACAATGACACTGAAGATGATGAAGTTCTGAAAATCACTCTTGCAAGAGGAAAACGGAACAAAACCCCACTCTCATGTTTCAGTTTTGCATCTCAGAGCTACAAGGGTCTGCAGGAGGGCCAGGGCACGTGATGGCAACAAGTGCCACCTGGGTGTCACTGATGTATCAAAATAAGAATATATGCTAGCAGCTGATTTTTCATCTGATAATTACTTTTCGAGGTCTATTTAGTATGGCTGGAGACTCTGGGCTGTAAAGTGATGCCATCTATGAAGAACCTGGAGGAGTTTTTTACCTCTGCATTCTAGATATGAAAATCCAAAAGAACAAAAGCCTTTTCTGAATGCTTCAGAAGTAAACAGGTATTTTAAAGGGGTGAAAAAAACTGTTAAACCTATGAACTGAGGATGCTAAGTGCTTGAGGAACAGCCTGGATTTCTAGGGCAGAGAACAAGTCTAAAAGCAGTTAAGTAAAACAGCAGATTTAATGTATATATTCAAAGAGGGCTTTGAAAGAGTAATTTCTTGTTCTTTCAAAGTGTTTGGGGACTTAGTACACTCTTTCATGATAGCAGCCAAACTCACTCAAAGCTGTCCTGTGTGGCCAGCCCTTCCTCCTGCCATCGGGGCACCTGCAACACATTCAGGCAGTCATGAATTTCACATGCCTTTTCAGCTTTACAGCTGAAAAGAAACAAGAAGCAACTCAAAAGCAGCACATACCCAAACTTTCAACAACCTCCAATGTGTAAACTTTCACTTATTAATTCAGTAAAGCCTCTCTCAGCTGAAAGTGTTCATGTTCCTGGCTCTATCTAGTTCTTTGTTATACAAAATTAGTTCCAATTACACCCCCTACAACCCCTCTACTCTGTATAGAGCTACACAGAACTCTCTATCCTGGAGATGTTGGTTTTGTCAAAACTAATTCTTTTTCAATGGAGATGAGGTAATTTGGCATATTTCAGCACACTTTTTGGAAAGAACTGAAGTATTTCTGTTTCTGATCTCCATGTGTAAAAAGGTATGGACAACATGAAACCTCTGTGAATCACTTCAGAACCTCTAATTTTCCCCCTGCTTGTGCTTTACTGAATCATCTCTGAGGAGTGGTGCCTTCAAGTGTGACCTGGGGCTTTTGATGTTTTGTTGTTGCTTTTAGGTTGCAGTTTGGGGGTTTGTTTTGGGTTTTGTTGGATCAGTTGTAGATTTATTTTTTTTAGATGACCTGTCTTATAAAAGTCTTACAGGGATAGATTAACCTTTTAATGCAATGTCATAGAATAAATTAGCTCTCCTTCATTTTCAAGACCCAAGATATTTAACACTGCCTTGCCCTGTAGGTGGATGAAACTGTCAACTTTATTCACAGGCAATTCCTGCACTCTGTGACTTTGCACAGGTTTGTGTGTATATACAATTAATTATAGAATACTGGTGCTAAATTTACAGCATTAGATTTTTTTTTCCTTTGGGAAACAGTGCTTTCTACCCACAAAAAAATGTACTATTCACAATTTAACTGCTGTTCACATCAAACAGTTCTCTAATATAACTCATTTCTTTAAACTGTTAAGGAGTTAAAGCTTAAAGAACAAGCTTTGGTTTCTTCACTCTTTAAACAATCTGCAAATTAGTCACTGTAGTGGAATTCATTAACTTTTTTAAAAAAGGTAATAGTTAGCAATAGTATAAAAGGAATTCCAGAATTAATGACTCAATGTTTAAATTTAGCATGGATTTAGCAAGAACATAGGTGGTTTATAGTGTTCATCTAGAGATTCTTAAGAGCATTGTGCTTTGAAACAAATTCTCCATCTTGAAAGCTCCGGGAGGTCTGCCAGAATGCCCCTCTCAAAGCAGGAGGCTGTCAGCAGGTGGGGATGCAGAGGAGAGCACTGGCAAGTGCTGCACTGCTCGTGGTCAGGTGCCTCAGCTCCCAGCACAGTTCCAGTACAGTGGTTGACTCTCTTCAGGTTGCATGCATGTAAAGTCTGAATTATTACAGTTATGAAAGGTTATCACTTGTAGTAAGGGTTGTATTAGGGACTGTTGTTTCCATCAATACCCAAGGCACACTTGATTCATGGCCAGGCATATTCTGCAAGACAGAAGAATGAGTAATTTTTCAGATGCTCTGCTCAAACTTTTCCCCAAACTGACTGCAGCAGGCTCCCACCAGGAGTGAGGGCAGCAGTTCTTTATCTTCTGGGTTGCATGTGCATGCTATCTGAACCACCAGTCCACTCTCCCATTCCCCACCCCTGTGCTTTCCTCTCTCCCTTTTCTTCCTCTTGTATGACTCACAAGCTAGGATCCCAACCTCTACCACAAACTCCCAAGACAGAATTTCAACACCATGCTCTCCTTGGCCCTACTGCACCACCAAAAGGGTCAGCCTGGCCCATTACTTCCCTGTTTTCCTACCACACTCTCACAGATGAAGGCCCTAGCACCATGTTCCCTTTTGTCACCTGAACCCAGCAATGCTGTGGTGTTCAGAACCGACTCTGAGGGGGCAGCACAGAAAATACAGCAGATGCCAACCTTGCTTCAGTGTAAGATCATAGAGGAGTTACAGGGCAACACCCTTGCACCAGTCATGCTATTTTACATTGTGTGGTGCAGTGGGATCCTCTGACTGGTAATTTTCCTTGAGGTTCAACAAGGAAATTAAAGGGTTACAGGGGACATGGATCATTATGAGTGGATCATTATAGTAATGATATCTTTTCCAAAATAAACATTTCTAACTTTAGAGCAGGAACTTTACTAACAAAATTGTCAATAGAGCAGAACAAGTGAGAAGTTTCTAGGATTAGGTTTCATCTTCTTATTGACTTCTGCTTTTTTAGCCACAGATAAAACCACACTGTGTGTCTGGGAAGCTCATTACCTGTCAATGGGGTATCCTCCTTCACAAAGGTTGACCAAGGCATACAGCTGTCTCAGTGCAGACTCATACTGAAATGAACAAACATCATTAATCATTTCAGTGAGGAAGAGCAGCTATTGTTTCTCCAGACTAAATTGTGGAAGTAATTTATAGATAATATTCAAGCCTGTTCAATTGATGGTCTCGATGATCTAGTACTGGGCTAAACAAACCTTTGTTCACCTCTTAGGCAAGGCCATCTAACCCATAACATTCTTGTAATCCCACAAAACAAAACATTGAAGAGGATATATTGCCTGAGGTCAGGACTCTTATTCTTGTCTAAACAGTCTAACAATCCTATCTAACACCAGGATTTGATCCTCTACTGGGATCCCAAGAAGAACAAATAGGAATCAAACCCCCAAGCTAAAAGGTGGCTCTCAGGAATTCAACAAGACCATGGACATAGCAGCAACGCTATTGCAAGGAACTATGCAACATAAAATCATAATACAGAAATCTAAATGCACCCAGATTATGAACTCACAGTGGTGGTACTTGTGTTTCTGTTTTGTCAGTAGAGATGCTTTGAGCAGAAATACAACATGACTTATTTAATACAGGGATCTCTGGGGAGGGAGTTGATGAAGGGACAGCACTAACTAGTAAAAATTAGGGATTATTTTGGGGTTTGTTTTTAGTAATCTTCTTGCTTACCTAGAGGTGTAGTGGAAGTCTTTTCCTGCTTTCAAAAACATTCATTAACCTTTCTCCAAAGCTAAGCTGTATGACCACCTCAAGCTAGCTTTTTAATAAAAGATGATTCTGAGATGTGCCTATGACTACTATGCTAGTTTTTCCAGTATGTTTATCAGGTTATGTCTAATGATTGACTTACCACAGATAGGTGCCAGTTGAAGCAATGAGCTTTGAAATGGTTCACTGCTGACTGGTAACAGTCATAATTGGTGATGGTCAATCTGTCTGACAGAATTTGTTTAGTCTGTTCTGTTGATCCTGTTACTACAGTGATTATCTTTCGCATGGATTCTTCGATAAATTCTTTCACCTGTACATAAAACAACAGGAACTTAAAAAATGCTTTTTCTAAATCTACTTTGAAGTCTCTGAATGAAATTTCTCTTTCTTTAAATCCTACTTAACTTTTGGGCTCTTTAAGGAACGCAACCTGGCCTTTTATATTTAGCAGTCTCTTGGACTTGTCTTTTGACATACAAAAAAGTAGGGAGACAAAGTCTGACTCCTGGAACCCAGAATCACTCACTGTCCTTCTAGTGTTCTGTCAAAATAAATAAAGCACTAACAACACTGACTTTCATTCTGCAGGAGCTATTTGGTTTTACCTCCAGATATGCCTTCATCTCTGCAGCAATCTTCTTAGCCTCATAAATGTCATTGGTAGCCATCAGCTTTCGTTTCATGATTGCAAAGGGCACATCTGGACTAGGCGTCAGGTCATAGTGTTCTACAGGTGGCAGAGAAACAGGCACAGCTTTCTTTCCCATGCCCTGAAACTGCATCACTTTCATGGAGGAAATACTCTGAAGGGTAAAATGTAAACAGATGGAAATTGTCAGTTGCTCCTGGTATGTCATTTGTCTTTGCTTTGCCATGCAAACCTAACTCTCTAAACTTGCCTTATTAGACAAAATAAATGAGATCATAGGGTTGTAAGTGTATGTGTGTGTGCACATGTTGGATTCTTAATATAATGAGGTCAAAGCTGACAAAAATGAGGGAATTTTATTTTCAAAACTCACTGTGAAGAAAAAAACTGCCAGGTTAAGTAACCTTACATATTTATTTTTTTTAACAAATATTTAATCTGTTGAATAATGGGACTATTATAAATGTATCACCTCTTAGCTCTTCCCCTCTGAGGGATCATTGTACTTTTAAACATTTCATTAATATTCATAATATGCCTGGAAGTGGTAAATACCCTTCTTATACTTGACTGAAGTGCCAAATCACTGGCAGAGCTTGAGGACAACTTGTATCCTGACTCCTTGAATTAAAGCATGTGCAAGGCTGATTTCCTCTGGCATTTGGGACCATCATCTTTTAAATGCTAAGTGGTCTTCTAAGATAAACAGCTTCATTTTTTAAATCAACCCTGTCAGCTTACAGTTTTTGTTTGGGTTTGTTTGTTTGTTTTTAGGTATGAAAATATGAAAGGCTGTAAGGTGTATCTGACCAGAAAGTCCACTCAAACACATACTCTGTTTCCATACTGCATCACATGGCTGGTGTTGGTGCGTTTCTTCACCAGCTGAAACTGCTTGTGGAGTGTTTCTCTTCTTAGATCCTCCTGCATGAAGAAACTTCCATGAAGTCACAGATACTTAAATTCAGCTATTCTAAAAACGCAAGGAAACCTGAAAAGGTTCTTAGCTGTCAATATGCAGAAGGGAGTATAAGGCAATAACTATGTAACCTTTGAAAGACACAAATGTAAAAACTGAAACAAAGATTTGACAGCAGAATCTCATGTTGCTTTCAGTGACCTCCTAATCTCCCAGTAAATGGGCAAGAAGGGAGTGGGCTAGTGTACAAATCCCAGATTTGTTTCATTAATACTATTTTCCATTATGTTTAAAAATGGGTTAGCCACAGTTCAGTATTTAAAGACCCCTGAAGCAGACATATAACTTACTGAACTGCCCAATTTGTTCAACACATCTGGAGATGTGGTCTCAGATTAGCAAATAAAGATTATGTGAATTAGAAACTAGATGTTAGAAAATTTCTATCTTATAAATAACCAAAGAAGACAACATTTGTCAAAGTTAGTTTCAGAAATAAATTAAATGGCCCAAACAAATAAAGATTATATATGGTTCTGAGTAGTAGATAAATACTTTTACCAACTCAATTTGTTGATTTCAGTCTCACATAAACCCCAGTATTTTCACAAACCCTGTAATAGAGCTATTTTTAAAAAGCCTACTGATTTTTTCATAGATGAAAATGAAAACTTATCTAAGTAAGTTACCATATCTGAATCTTCCATCCAATTCACACTGTACCAGTCTCCAAGATAAGTCTGCCTTTCATCATCATAGTAACATGCATAGGATGACTCTTTGGGATTGGCAGCTGTTGTTGCATAAACTGTAAGACAAATAGAAAGCTTTTTTTCCTCCTCACTTTTTTTTTAACCCCGCTCCCCTCACATGATTTAATACCTAGCTGCACATGATGTATTTGTCTAAGTATTTTGGCTTTCAATCATTTACTTCTAAATAGCAGGAAGGAAAGAAGCCTGTTAATAATTCTGTTCAGTCAGCCTCAGTTCTGCTGTAAGAGCTTCTTCCTTGTTGCCAAATATGTGGTCTGGGGGAGTGTTTAAAGAAGAAAATGAACTTTGGAATAAAAAATTCTACTATTCAAAGAACTGCCCGAGAACACTGTGCACGAACAACTATCTCTGCATTTATTTTCTTTATGACAATAATGAGGACTTTTTCCCAAACTTGAAGTGAATCCCCTAAAAATCATCTTTTATTCCAGAAAGTGCCACCTCCTACATAATAGATTTTCTAGATAACTCTACATGAGAGAAAAGCAAAACTAACCTACATGTGCCCCAAGCACAATGTTCCCAGTAAATCATCTTTAACACATCAGAAATATTGTACACACATCTTTACAGGTATTCAGACGAAAGCTATTCTGGCTATTTGCCAAAGTCAAAACCTACTTGTGTAACTGAAGCCCACATTTCAAAATGAAAAAGTGTCACACATGATTTTATAGAGCTACAGTGCTGTTTCTACTCAGCTTAAAGCTCAAAAGTCAAAAAAGTCTGGAATCCTGTCTGTGTAGTAAAGTGCTCCTCTTATCACTCTTTAAAATGCTTACTAAGTAACAAGTTAAACTTAGCAGCTAGCCACCTAATGCTGCCAGAGACAGCTTTGTACTGTAGCACATAAATTGTCAATTTTCTGCCTTTGTAAATCTGTGGCTCAGCCAGTCATAAAATCAGAGTCCTCAGACTGGGAATTTCTGATAGAGCAAACTTTGGAAAAATGCTGATTTACTGAGTATTTATCTTGAACAATCATCAACATGAAACTTTCTGTAAATCTTTGATAAGGCTTCAAGAAGTCTAGGTGGGTGCCAGGCAGCACATTCCAGGGCCAAAGAATCAGGATGCTATGGTTGATCTTCCCTGGAATCACAGCCTCAAAACTACTACTTGGTCTCTTTGCCACAGAAGAGGAGTTGCAAAAGACTGATTCCTAATTCTAATCAAGGCTGAGTTTCCATCTCCCCAGCAGAGACCTCAGAAACCCTGAAAAATCTGAGTTCCATATCCTGGGTTATTATGCAAATGTGCAACAACATTGCCTAGCTATGGTGTTTCACAAGTGTCTTTGCTTCTCAATGAAACTGAGAGCAGGAACTTCACACCTGCTGCTAGTAGTGCTGAGGCTGAGAAACATCTGTGTAACTTAACTTCTACCAGTTAAGGGCAAGGGCAGGGTTCCTGAAAAAAAAATACTTTTTCAACTTCTCATTTGCAAGAAACTGAGAGCCCTGTTAGTCTTTTATAAGAGTCCATTAATTCCTTGAAGTGAACTTCCTGTACATGTAAAAAAATATTACTTTCTCTATGTCTTGTGCTCCCCTGCTAAGACTACATAAAAGTGCCTTGAATCTTGAGCACAGTCAATACCTGTTTAGGTCTGTGACAAGTTGTGACATTTAAGTCCAGTAAGTTATCTGATTGCTCACCATTGATATTATCAGCCAAATGATTCATCATAGATCCAGACTCGCATGCTTCAATGTAGAACACCATCTATAAGATAAAAAAAGTAAATCAGAGACCTTAAGAAATTACACCAGGAAATGCAGAAAATTCCTTCAGTGCTTTTCAGCTGTAGCTAGTTGGCCTGTACTGCTATGCCTGAAACAAAAACTATGCATAATGCTACAAAACAAAAAACAATTTTTCATTTTCAGGAACTAAACTATGTGGAAAGGGGAAAAAGTCATAATGAAAATGAAAAGGTGTTATTAAGCCAAACAGAATCCATAGGGATCTACTAACAAATGTACAAAGCACAGATCAAATATACAGTCACTCTTTAGCCACAGAAATGTATCATTACTTAATGTCGTATTTCTGGAACTGATGGCTGTCTGTGTGTTCCTAAATACAGCCAGCCACACCAGACATATTACCACAAAGAGCTGCTTAAAAAAAGCGTTACTAAAATGTTCTAAATACCAGTTTTTCTGCTTAACAGTAGATATGATGAAATAAATGCAAAGAATTTTCTGACAAGAGGTACAATCTCTTAAACTATACTACTAACTGTAAGAAAAACATGAGGTATATACAAACTTCCTGTAGTAACAGCGCGGTCTGAAGTGAACAAAGCACAGGAAGAAATAGTCAGCTACAGATTATGAAGGTGCAGTAGTTACAGATATTGTTTTTCTAGTCAGAATACAGCATTAGCAAATGGCAGTACACTACATCTCAACAACGATTGCACAAATAGAGTAAGCTAAAGAAAATAAAGAAAATTTGGAGCAGATCAACCGATTTAAGTGCAAAATCCTACTGTGAACTTCACTGCATGTAAGAGATTCCTCCTGCTTTGAACAACTCTCAATATGAAGACATATCTCTCTCCCATGCCAGCTGGTCTTTTAATTTCACAACTTCTGATATGCTTTTTTACCTTCTGGTATTTCTTGTGATGATACATGTACCAAATAGTCTTATTCAAGTCCTTCACGTGAAGCTGTAAAATAAGAAGGCTTGTTTTAAAACCACTTATGTTCAACAGACACACAATTGACTTAATAAGAATAAATACTAACTGCCGTGAATATGTACACTATTTTCCCAACAAATGTATCCAGTGCTTTGCCTTTCTGAAATACAGTATTCTAGTATTTAGCACTCTGGAAAAGATGAGTAATGGTCCCAGACTAAGTATAGTGCACCAGAAAGCCAAACCATGCCTGTGTGAAACAGTATGCTTGGACTGCCAAAGCCCAATGAAATATGAAATGACGTAACTTAGTTTCAAATGAATGCTTCAGATTCTAACTGGATAAAATCCAGAATACGGTGATGAAAAGAATATTGCTCTTTTTATGTCTCCCCTCTCAATATAGCAGTGGATTAGATATTTTCATGTTTTACATTTATTACTTATTATTTTAATATGTCATTAAAAAGATGGTTTTCATGTTATCCCCAAAATGCTTACATCATCATCAGGAAAAGCCAGAAGTCCTGGAGCTCCATGGTCAGTGAAGTAAACAAACACATGATCCTTGGGACCACTGTGATGAAAAAATTGCAAACAAATTCTTTTTAACTACTGCAACCTACTCTTCATTACAACAACAATTATCCACTTCTCAGTGTCAAGACATGTCAGTATCTGAAAATAATAGAGCTGAAGCACCTCCTCCTCTTGGTAATATTTTTTTCCTCCCAAGCACACTTTGAGTGCTTATGAGAGGAGATGAGTGTCTGCAAAAGGAATGAAAACAGGGACACAGGTTACTTCCTCAAGCACGGGAATATGGCAATTACACTTCACATTTCAAACCATGAACTAATTGTGAGGCAGGGGCTGATATGTAGGGAATGGTGGACAGCACAATTGTTTCTTAATGGCTATCTGAAGAATTTGTTATACTGTGGGCATTTGTAGCAGTCTGGTAAAAAATGAATGCTTTTACAACTAAGTTATATTGAGGCACCAGTAACACAGAGATAAATCATGAAAACTTCTTTGCTAAGATCCTTAGGTATGTGCATGTGCCACCTTGTTGTGGACTGTATGGACATAATCAGCCAAATCAATGTCAGTCTACAACTCCATGAAGAACTGGTGCAGGTACACACTCACCTGTAAAGCCAGACTGGCACTTGCACCAAGTGGCCCTGCAGTCGGTCAAGCACTGAATGCTCACAGGCTTTGATTCCCTCACATCTGTGAAGTGCACTGTTTGCTGTACAGTCTTACTGCACTCTAAATCAAATGGATCATGTTTGGGTGATTGCAAGGTCTTGCCCTAATAGCCAGATCTGCAAAAGGATTTTGCTTTTAAACTGTATTCGGTGACAATTAAATATAAAACATGTGAACAGACTGGGAGGAGTCCCCAAGCCACCCTCTCTACCAGGGTCCAGCAAATAGCTGCAACTGCAGCAGCTCAAGGGGACACTGTCCAGCTTTCTCCCTGGCTGGTAAGTTAGGGGGACAACCTGGAAGTCCATCTGGAAGCCTTCCGGGCAGAGGATAATTGAGTTGTTGTCCCACCCAATGGCAAAAGTCAGGCCACTTGAAAATTCACACAACAGAGCCTAATAAAGAAGGGCTGGGTGTCACTTTTCTGGCTCTGGCTCTTGATTTTAAGTGCAAAAAATTTGACCAAGGTAAAATGTAAATAACTGGGACTTTTATATATGGGTTCAAGTTGTCTTCCTGAGCACATGAGAGTCTTTGGCCCTCTGCAGAGATACTCCCTTATTTCAATTGGAACATCAAGCTTTCACAAGTGAGGTGTGTTCAGAAGTACTTTCTTTGAAACAAAAAATGCTTTATAGTCACCTCTTGACTCATTCTAGATACTAGAAGAGCACAACCTAGTAATATGCAGCAATTTAATAACTTTTTTCCCATATCCATTGCATGTATCATTTTCTACCTCAGCTTTTCAGGATGAGGTTTAAACAATTGAGAAAAACAGCTTATTTGACTACCGTCCTTCTTTTTTATTATTCTCCTCAATGCCAGGGAGGGATTCTTCTGTTCTGTTTCACTGTTTTGCCTCTAAAATTAAATGTCAGATGAAGATAGACACATCACAATTTTTCTTTAACTAGGTTAATCCTTTCAAATGGTCAAATTTAAATTCTTAAAGGTTTTACAGCAATTGCTGCACATCGAAAAATATAACTCTTTACCAGCTGTAAGAAATAAAACACACCTTAGTAAGTAGGCATCATACTTTCACATCTCAAACTCTGTAGAAGCAAGATAAATAACTGACACCAGGTATCCTTCTAGGAGAACTTCTAACTAGGCTCTCAAATGTATTGCTCTTATTCTTGAATCATTATATATGTTTATAATATATATATAAATCATTATATATGCTTATATATGTTGCCAAACAAAATCACTTGTGTAACTTGGTTTACAAATAATTTATGCATAATACATCACTTACAAGGTTAGTTGTTCACATTAATTTTTTCAATCGGAGAGATTCTTTTTTTTTTTTTTGCATCAAGTATAAACCATAACTTCATTTCATTAGGAATGGAATTATGGTTTATGTTCAGCCTGAATAACTACATGTACCACAAAGACCAAGGCTGGGATTAGACATGCAATTTTTTCAGCTGATTAGCTGTTTAAGCTCTCTCTGTCCCTCTGCCACTGACTGCTAAGTCTCATCACTCCAGGTGATTAATACAACTGTTCATGTACATTAAACCAAGCCTTAGAAAATCCTTTCTGGAGGTCTCCAAACTTTAATAACACTCCCTTTGAACAGCCACTCTTACAAAAGACAATAGTCTAAATAACAAATACCTTAATACAATTGATACTATGCTCTAGTAATAATCAGCAGATGCTTCTTTGTGGTCGATAGTTCAAGAAATCAGAACCTCTGTATTTCTAATGTAAATGATCTGGAATTGCCATCAATAATCTTGCTAGATTCCCAAGTTGCTCTGATTTACTCTATTCTTTTCTTGAAATCAGTGTCAATGTACAACTACACACCCAATTATTTTCTAAATTAAACTTGTCTTACCTTTTCAATACTTTTCCTGATCCTACCCCCTTCACTGCTTCCGCATCTCCTCTGAGAACTGCAAGGAAATTCTTTGGAGTAACATCCTAAGGATTTGAGAGGATTAAAGTTAAATCTGATCATAAAAACAACACCAAAATCTTCATTCAGAAAGATGGCTTCCTGAAAGTCAGAAACCATGCACTGATGGCAAGTTTAGCTAGCCGTCCTTTTCAAGCCATCATTATCTAATGCATTAACCACTGATGACTCACTTGGCTACTGCACCATGAAATCACTGAGTGACTGGATTACTGCTCTGTTTTAATGAAACAATTAGTCTTACACAGCTGTTCTTCAGACTGAGATAAAACATTTATGAATGCAAGACTTTTCTTCCTTTGATTCACGTGTCAGCAAAGAAACAGTGTAAAGGTTCGCTTTTATGACCACTGCTTCAGTTCAAAACGTCTATTGTTTATATTCATCTCATTAACATCTTCATGCCAAACTATGCAGGTAAATTACCTGGAGCCTTTATAGTATGTGGATTTTGGAGTCTAAGATACAGGCTGAAAGGATTTATTCAGAACACTGGCTAATGCTGAACCTTCCCTGGGGAATGGGTTTCATTCCTACCTCCTTTGTATAGTCCTTGGGCACTCCAGCATACACATCTGAACCATTAGGTCTATTGATGACAATGCCTTTTGTTGGATTTCTGAAAAGTAAATGGAACACAAATATTAATACTTGACTACATGCTATAAAATGACCATGGGACAACTAGGAAACCATTTAAACTGTCCTGACTGGCCAGCTCGCCTCAGAGAGAGTATGAAAACTTGCACCATCTATCATTAAGTGATCTCAGAATACAAAAGTCTTTTCACTTCAGTCAGTTACACGTGTTTATCTCAAGTGTCCTTATCCTCAGAGTACATTCAAGTATCCCACCTCAGATCGTGCCAATTGATCTGAAGATTTAAGTGGGTGGTCTCTTATGCTGTCATCTCTCTCCCTGCAGTCTTGCCTTTATTCCCCTTAACTCTTTGTTCCCAGTGCTGAGTGCATGTGATGTCTGCTGAATTTGACAGAAGTTGCCTCAGAATTTGAGGCTGTATAACTGAACTGTTTCATAAAGAAAGCAACTAGAATGGAAGTTGTATTTCATTCTTCAACAAGAAATTCCATTCTTCACCAAGAATGGAACCTGTACCCTTCTTCACTGAATGTACATGCTAGGAATTAATCTCATAATGTCCTTTCAAAAAAGCCCTGCAAGTCGTACACAGAGCTTCCCTATGTCTTAGGGTTTAGGCTATTTATCTGCTGTACAGGGTTATGCCTGGGAGTTAAAGGTCCCTTTCTCTTGTAACAACGAAGCTCTGCAGTCCTCAGTGCCACAATTGATGCTGAGTTGAGTAAGACTCAAAGTTCATGAGCACATTTCATAGAATTACTGTACTGATTGATACAATCTTTCTATGCGTATCACAGGTGGTTTTAAAGGCTTTTCTTCCAAAACTACTATAAACTCAAAACATACTGGTGACTATAGCATGTTTGTAGTAACCACAGTCTGCGACTAGTGTACATTCATCACTTACTCCTCATTATCAGCAATGTCATCATACATCATGACAATGATCTGCTCATCCGGAATTCCATTTCGGTGTACAATCTGGTATGCGTGGCACACATCTGCCTGAAATGAAGCAGATTTTCATTACCACCTTTAACAGAAATGTTACCTTTGTCATGGCTTAGGAATGGTATTCTCCAATTTAGCAGTCCCGCTAAAAAAACCCCAATGCTGTCACTCACTTCCTCTCCCCCTCCAGCTGGAAGTAAAAAAGGCAGAGATTACCTCAAATGGTAGAGATAAGAACAATTTACTGGGAACAACTATGAGATAAGAAAATTAAAGTAACAGCAACAATATTAAAAGCAAAAGGTGTCAGACAAAGAAGTGAACGATTTACACCAAAAGCCCGCAACAAATACTGACTGTCTCTTCCCCACCACACCACACTTTTTCCTGACTGGAAAAGAACACCCTTCTTCTTGGAAGTGAGAATCCCTTTCCCCCATTCCTAGCAATGACCTGATATGGTCTTGAATAAAATTAGGGTCTTGGCCACATCCAAACGGCTCCAGGCTCCACCGCCTCAGGGCTACTGCAAAAAATTAACCCAGTCCTTGTCCAAAATCAGGACAGATTTGACACCAGAAGAAAAATAGCTTTGCAGATCTAAGAGCAGGCTATTGGCCTCAAGAAACTGCATTTCAATGTAAGAGATTAAAGGTTGCTAGAGGTTAAACCAAAACTCAGCATCTTTTACTAATTAGGAGCAGTTACATTAATAAGAGAGACTAGAACTAAACTCCCTCTCTCATTACCTTTTTCTGATTTCTTACGTAAACAGAAACCAGAAGTTACTTCAGCCTTGGTACAGATAACAAATTTAATAAAAGGTTCTCAGCAATGCTCTACATTCTGTGAGAAAATCTAAAGGAAAACCTTGTGCACTGACAGATAAATTCAAAATGTGCCAAGCAGAAGAAGAAAAGATTTGGATTTCCACCAATTTCAATTAGTTCTGCACCAAGCCTGCATGATTAGGCACAGAAGACTGTCCTTGGCTTAAGCAAGTATGGTTCACTGATGCCATCACTGCAAAGAATTTATTAAATTTTGTTTTACTAGATGAGAAGTTTGGTTAAGGAAAACTTTTTAATTATGTATTGCTTACCCTACAGAGTAACAACTTCAGCACAAGAAAACCGTTTTCAGCAAAAAAACAGTATTATAGAGTTTCTATTCAGGCTCTTTTCCTGACTTGTACAGGATATGAATAAGCAGATTTTATTTACAGAACTGTCTTCCCATGATGCTGAAATAACAATATGCATTAAAGTGATATTACAGTAAATACAAACCTCTCTCAGAATGCTAAATTCTTAGTAACCTCAGCTCAAATTGCTATCTTCTTTGAACCTTGCAGTCTGTGAGTGACCTAATGGAACATTAACAAGTACTCCTCAACTCAAGAACTACAACCCACCACATGCTAGAAAAAGCTGTGCAGGTTTAATGGAAGAAATCTCCACTAAACCTCCATCTCCATCTCATCTAAAAAATGCACATTCAAATGCAGGCAAGAAGCAAGCTTTTAAGCTTACTTTGTTGAATTAATATAATTTGTTAGGGTGGAAACCAAAGTGAAGTGGTTTAAGGGGACCAACGTACATTCAGATAACTTCAGAATACTAGTTTAACAGAAAGGACACTGTAAAGTCCTGTAACTATAACTCTTGGTCTTCTAAGTGCAGATGAAGCTGAAAAGAGAAGACAGTTGTACAAAATTCTGGGAAGGGTGAGGCACATTCAATGCTAATGAACACTCCCACAGTAAAATCCCTCAGGTGACTAACGCTGAATGTTAAACTGTTCTTACTAGAGCAGTCCCACTTCCTACTACAAGTAGCCTACAATCTCTTCCACCTATCCCAGACAATTCCCATTGTTTAGTTTTGCATTTCCCTGTTTGTTATTACACCAGATGTTGTCTCAACAAGTCAAAAGGTAGAGGTTAAACAGAGTTATAAAAGTATCACATATAACAGGAAACAGAAGAGTGCAGGTTTGAGTAGGCATGTATTTGATTTTCAGAAGCAAACCAAGCAGAAGAAAACACTAACCAGGGCTTCTCTACACTGATTGATGAGTAGATAATACATCCCCTCCCACTCTCAAAATATCATAAACCTTTATTCTGCTGACAGAAACAGTTTTAGGCTGGTAACACATGGGCAATGCCTTAAGACATACCATAGTAATATTGTATCACCATATCCAATCAGCAAATGTCTGTGCTTCCACAGACATGTGGCTGGACAGCAGGGATGTCAGAGGTGTTTTCAATACCAAGTACCCAAAACTAGTTAAGCTTTGTAAATGCATTTTATCAGCATATTCTCTCCTTCCTTCTGGTTCATTGACTGTTTGCTCAGTATGTCCTGTCTTAGCGAACAGTAAAGTAGACATTAGCAGTAAATATTAATGGGTTAAATTCCCTACTGTGAGGGGAGATAGATCAATGTAATCAATTCCCCTCAGCCTTAACTTACGCCTGTTTGGGGGTTGTCCCAACCTTTAAAGGCTAAGGGAACCGTACCTGCTGGTAGCATAATGTCATTATTAACAAAGGCTAGAGCAGCAAAAACATGTTTTGCTGCTAAAACACCATGGGCTAAAGTAGGACAGTTCTGAGTAAACAGTAGGTTTATTGCTTAGAATTAGCTGACCTGATTAGTCACCTTTGATTTTGGTCACATGCTCTTCCTTGTCCCCTTTATACATAAAAAAAAAAAAATAAATGTCTATAAAAGTTGGAAAGTTTGCTGCTAGAGTAGGGTGGCATATGTGAAGCTAGAGTATTTCCTGTTGATGTGTAACTGCCTCTCAAATACAGCTATTTGAGCCTGTTTCTCTCAGAAATATTTCTGGCTTATCTGTACCTCCAAATCACTCTAAAATTAGAGACAGCTGTTCAGTTGTTTCAGATCTCTTGTTGGTATTATTGTTGTTGATTTACTAGGTGAAATGACTGCTATGAATATTTACTGAATAAATTCTCACTAAATGCAAATCATGCTTTTGTGACTATAATTTGAGGTAGGCAGCACCTGCCCTGCACAGAATAGGAGAAGGTGTAGCTGTACAGCTCCTAACACACAACTGACCTTAGGCCAGCTCCAACATCGACACTGTTAACAGTATGGTTCAGACCTTTCATCCCCTGGTTAGTTTAAACCTGTTGCTACATCAGCAAATTTCTGTGGAAGATCTGCTTAAACAATTAACTCCTAGACTTTGAAAGCAGGGGGATCAGACGGTGAATTACCCTATTTTCCTGGGATGGACATTTTGTTTCCCAAAATGTACATTTGGGGGAAATTCTAAAAGAAAAAAAAAAAAAACCCACAAAATAAAAAAAAAAAACCCACAAACACAAACACCTACTTTCCTCTGCCATAGAGCTATTTATTAACATTTGAATGATACAGCTTTTAAGTTGACTGCTTGGGCAGATTTTTGGAAAAATCAAGTTGTTTATGACACAAGCATGCATAAATAGTTCCTAAAGGGAAAAGCTTGGACTTCTGTGAAATTGGTTACTTCTTGTCTTATGATTGCTAGGTTCATGGCTGAAAAGCATGTGTAATGAATTGTCAGCTTCATTAAAAAGTGGCATGATTCCTACTACAGGTACACTGAAACATCACAGCCTAAAAAAGAATGAACTCTAATATATAAGCATGGTAGAAGAATATGTCTGAAATGCCAGCCACATCTCACTCCTTTGCTTAAACATATATCAATGAATCTGCCAAAAGCAATAGCTCTACAAGGAATTAGGAAAGGTTTCCTGTAAGTTCAATTTCAATTTTCTAAGCACAGTAAGGAAATGCTAATGAAGCCAAGCAGCCAAGACATCCTTAGTGTCTGTTACTTGCAAGACCGGAGAATTTAAGACTGTCTTGGAATAAGATACTGCTCTGGCTGGTGGTGACTAGAACCCTGAATAAATACAGCCCCTGACTCAGAAAGCTCAGTAAATATAAGACTAAAAACAAGAACTGAAAACAGATCCATGTATGCAAATTCAAATCCTTTTTAATTTTGCCAGACTTTTTCTGTGTGGCGTTTTTCTCCTTGAGTATGTCCTTCATCTTTCGTAAGACTCTGTTTCACATCAGGCTTTTCCACGGACTACATGTTTTGAGTACCCAGGAAGTACTGGTCTGTCTCTTTCTGATTTGATATGAAACCAGTTTTAGATTCCAGTTAGCTGGTACAATCATGTCCCAGAAGAGGCAGACAGTTTCTCTTAATGTGAACTAGTTTCTTGACTCATTCTCTAAACCTATCAGAAGCATTTAGTGCTGTATTTGCTCATGTATGCCACTAAGCTTTCCAGAGGTATTTTATCCAGCTCTTTGTGCAGTAGAGAGCTGAGCCACTTTCCCAAGCAATGGGGAATACTCTTAAACAGCAGCCAGTCTGGTAATCAAAAACATGCTACAAAAAAGTCAGTAACTGCTGAGGAGCAGAGAGAAGCACATCGATAGTCCTTCCACAGCCCAATCAGCTCTAAACAAAACCACTAAGATAAGGATAAAAACACCAAAGAACTGAAAAGCCACAAGCATGAAGCAATATGCATGCTAGCTTTGAAATGACACTAAGTCTATCACACTGGGCTGTATACTAATCAAAACACTTTATTTTAGACACTTGATGAGATAAATGCATTAAGACAAGTTTAGATCACTCTGACTAGGAAACAGTCACAGAAACAACTGCCTGGAAGGTGTGAATCTCACTCATATAAAAGTGCAAATGGTGGTTTTTTCCTTATCTTGTCTATACTTGGTTTGCACCACTGATAGTGGATCCTGACCACTGACAGCTAAATAACCAGTCTTAGATGGAGTTTTAGATTCCTTGAGATTACAAGGTGTAAACTCTGTGTTTCCACGGTCTGCAAAGCCTTTACAAACTTAATGTTCCTGGGGTCTGTACAGCATACAATGATGGACTATTTCCCCCAAAACTTCTCATGTATGAAAGCAGACATTTTTGAGGGTGTCATCTATTTCTTCTGCTTTTCTGGTTGTTTGGTTAGATGAACACGTACTACTGCTAGGTAACTACTGTGGCAGGCAACAGAGCATGTTTTGACTGTGTTGTGTGCAGGCAGCATGCAAAACAGCTGGAGTTCACAAAATATAAATGTAACACAAAGATGCAACATCATGTACTAACTGTACCCTGAACAGCTGAATGGAGCAACTGAAACCCAGAGATGTGTCTGCTGAGGTCTCAGATTCCAAAAGGACATTATGAGTGCTCAGTCACATGTACAAAATAGCAACCAGTCCGGTAATAAAAAAAAGCCAGATTGAGTAACTACTTACGGGAACATTCACATCTACAAATCCACTTGTACACAGTCTAGGCCAGAGAAGTTCTAAGGAAGAAAGGTGATGGCAGGAGGAAAGCAAATTAGACTATAACGTATTTTCTTCTACAATTTCTCCCTTGGAAAGCAAAGAATTACACTAACCTGCAATCCTGAAGCACTGCTTTGTTTTCTGACAGTATATGTATTATTCTGAACAATAACTTGTTTCTGTGTGTGTTCACTATGGAATTACATTCATGATGGATAAAGTACAGGAGTGAAAGACCAAGTCCTATTCATGGTTCCATTGCAAGTGACTTGAGCAAATAATTTAATTTAATAGACTAAAAGTCTATTGTTCTGCTTATTTTGCTGGGAACAAATTTCTCCAGTTTTCTGATACCCAAGGCACCCTTGTCTGGATGACACTTCATGGCACACACAGGTGGATTTCCCAGAACTAACTGCTGTGTTTGTGTCACTGCATCCCACTCTCTCACCATGGGTGCTCACTCCCACCAGGCCCCTAAGATTGGCCACCAAAGGCCAATCTTCCCAAGGCAGAGCACTACAGGCCGCTAACGTGCTGCATCTAGTCGGAATTGATTCTTTTCCTTACAAGTTAAGAGGCACAATATATTGCCCAGGACAGGCAAGTAGGAGCTCAGCCATGTTCTGAAGGATCCTTCACACAGACTCTTATGATGCTGATTTCATAATTTTTATAGGATTATCGAACATGTTCCAATTTTCTTTTCTTTCCAAATGTTAACAATGTACCCAAAGCAAATGGTAGTTTAAAATACTGCTAGTATTTAAATTCAGAACACTCTGACATGGCAGATATTTTGCATTGTTAGTTGACAATTATCTTCAAAATTAAGGTACTTAAAGAAATCCTGCTCTCATTTTTCTTGCCTTGAAAAGGAATTACTTAACTATGTGCAAAGTGTGACCATACTCAAAAAGTTAATATGCTTCTGTGAAACTGGCATGTTCAAAAGACTTACTGTTGAATAGAAATAGGTAAGCAAGGATCCTGCGCTCCTCATAACTCCATTATACCTGACAGATATACTTGCCAGTGAAGGCTCACTGAGAAAAGGAATTCTCATGAGCCACAGCTTCAAAAATGTAGTTTTGTTTAAAGAACGAATGTTGTGGTATTAACTCCTCCTGGAGTGGAAGGGAGCCAGCTATACTGGTTATACAACAATAGCAACAACCACAGCACAACTCAGTAATTATATTTAGACACCCCAAGACAAGCACTGATCAAGTACAGAACTAGTATTTTCATAATTGTTTTCCAATTTCAACTTTAAAACTCTTCTTAATTTGAAATACGAATAGTTTATTTTAAGGCTGTAATATTCCAACTATGATTATCAGGTGATAGCTACAGTGAAAAGAGCTGGCAAAATCCTTAAAACCTGCTTGTCAAAGTGTTGAGCTAGCACTTGCCAGTAACAAGTTTTTCAGATGCAACAAGATTGTCAGTCTGGTTCATTTAGTTTTAAACTCATCACTACACTGAAAGTTACAAACTGATTATGAGCTGCAGGGGAGGAGAAGCATACACAAAACCTAAGGTGCCCAACACACAGAGGCTCATTTCCTCCTCAACACAAAGGATGAAGCCTCTCTAGATTTTACAGGCAGTTACATTAAAATTAATACTTTAAAAGTTCCTGTGTTCAGTAAATCAGATGTAGAGAGTTCAGTTAATACAGATCAGTTTTTAAAGTGCTGGTTTTGTACGCTAGTGTTTAAATCTTCATTTGAGTTCAGCTTAACCAACAACAGCCTAGTCAGCTATTTTTCTAACATTTACAAATATATACATAAATCAGAATTAAACTGACCCTGTGCTCCAGGAAAGCAAAAGGTAGTTTTAAGGTTCAAGCAAAGACTGCATTTAAGCATAGATTAATCTGTTTAAAGAATTGCCCAAGAATTCCCCAAGGGGAAAATGCTGCACAAGTCTCCTGACTGTGGGTTATAAGTTTTGAACTTAATCAGAATTAAGTCACTTGGATATAATCCCGTCCATACTGCCACCTACACTCAGACCACAATGCCACAACACACTGGCTTTCACAGCAGTGTCAAACTCCAAAGCTCCTGTTCCCTTTTCTCCTCTTTCTCACTTTGTTCCCTGCAGCCTGGTGCACAACCCTTGTTGTGACAACACAGCTCCGAGGCCATGATATAAATAATCAGTCAGCAAACTGATCCAAGTTAAAAAGAAACCTCTTTTACATGTTCTCCACCCCTCAAAACATCTGGCGCATTTGCAGCCTTCACACATTTTTCTCTGGAGAGAAGAAAGGGAACTTTTCATAACATAATGAAAACAGGAAAACAAACGGAAAGAAAAAAATGAAAAAAAAGCATGTGTCTCAAAATGAGATTTAACTCTAGACATCATTTGTATCCCTGCAAGTTGAGGTTAGATCCTCTAGTCTAGTAATGGAATATTTATCCTAAATGACACAGGTCTCACAGGATGCAGAAGTGTGCCCCTCCTGCTAATGACAGCTTTTTCAGGAGAGCAGGAGAGAAAAGACTGAATAAAGTTGTAAGCAAAAAAACAAAAAAAAAAACAACAAAAAAAACAACAACACTAAACTAAAAAAAATATCACATTGTAAAAGGAACAGTGGAAGGGCATTCTTGGGGTGGTAACAAGAACTAAGAGCAGATTCTGAACAAATCTTGCTGCTATTTGTTTTGAAAACTTCAGACACCTGAGAGCCTGGAAGTAGAGGCACTTGCCCAAATGACAGAAGGTCTGAACTAGTCTACATGGTAGGCAGCTATGATTTTCCCACGAGTCTGGGAGCAGGCATTTCCTGGAGCATGGACAGCATCAGCATGCGGAGCCAGCAGTGCTTACCTGGTGCCGATAGTTGTACCAGCCATTCGAACCTGCAACAATCACCACCCAGTGCTTGCCTCCATCTTCAGGGTCTTCCATGGGGAATGTGCTGATGCCCAGAGCACAGCCCAGCAGCACAACTGCTTTCAGTATCATCTCTCTTCTTTATTTACTCCACAAATGGCAGAAATGCTAGTTTCCTAATGAAGAATTTGGCAAGAAGTACATGAGAGGACATCAGTCAATAAACAAATGCACAGCAAATAGCAGCAGTATCACACTAGAAGGTTTTCTTGCTTGTGGGGGTTTGTTTGTTTTACAGACCATTTAACTCACTGAACAATTTCTAGTCATATTTTCCTTTAGCACCAAGCTGCTACTAGTTACAATAGTTTTCTGTCAGCTTTTAAATCTGACTGAAAGCAATTCTGAATAGGACAACCAAGTCGTTCAGCTCCCTCCGATTGTTTTGTTCTATAATAGCTGGTAATGAATAAGCCTCGAATATGGAGCAAGCTTCACTTATCAAGTATTTCACAGATCAAACTTTTTCAGATTAATACTGTTCTCTTCATCTCTGCTTATCTGGTTCGATGGTTTTCACTCACTGCCAATTAGCCCATTATTACTGAGTCAAATCCCAGGTGATGTAGGCACAAGGATGCACCGACATGGAGAACTGCTGGGGAGTTGGAAGGTCAGAAAGACACAAAAGCTCTCTGTGCCACAGAGTGTGGAAAGAGGTCATGCCACTGTTCTGCAAGAGATACAGTCCAAACTGCTGGGGCTGGGTGAAGTGCAGGCTGTGAGAGCCTCATGCTATTTGTGCAACCTGTCATGCTAGTGGAGAGCAAATGTGAACCAGTACCACATGAAAGAGTAGCATTCTTGCCTCTTTTGCACAATGGTTAAGTGTTTGCACAAGGCGAGAGAATTGGGTCTGAGCCTGTGAATGTCAAATTCAGAAAAGCAGAGCCAGAGGGGAGGTTTGAGCCCTTGCGGAAATGGTTCTTTCTACTTTGAGAGGACTAGAAGTAGGGTCCTCACCAGTGTACTTTCTGAGCACCTTGGTTGTCTGAAAAAACATTTGCATCAAAAGCAAACAACCTGGCCATATCTAATCACAGGTTTAAAGGTTTGCTCTTTGGGTTAGGGGGAGAGAAAAGGCAGGCAGGTTACATATAGTGGTCACCAGTCTCAGGTCTGCTGCATCCAACAGGTCTCTCACAAAGCAAACTCTCCTGGAAATTGCATGCTCTTAGCACATGCACAAGGATCACATACTTTCTCATGTACTGACATCTGGGATTCTACACCGGCCTACTTACAGAAAGGAGATCCTGGAAGTTAATCGTTGCTGCTATGTACAGAAGAGGTGTTGGCAGTAAGAGCTAGTCTACTTTAGCATGGTTTTCTCTGGAATAAAAGCTGGAAACCCCCAAACCATACAATACAATATGGTCACAAATGTCAGAAGTACCACTAAACCAACTAAACAGTATCTAAGTCAGCCTCAGTTCCCCAGTCAAAACCACCCGCCTGCAGCCAGTCAAATGAGGCTGAAAGAAGCAGCCAGCTCACCTTCAAAGCAACACCATACAGTGAACACTGCTAACCTAACACATAGAATGGCTCTTTTTCCAAGACTGCATCCACTGGTCACTAAGATTCAGTCTTGTATGAAAATATATTTTATATATATTTGGAAGTTGGGGTGCTTTTTTATCCTTTTTTAATGGAGCTAGCACAAACTGAAATCATGCTAGCAAATCAGCTCCTACAGGAAGGGCTGTTACCACACAGAAGAACTCCAGAACAGAAAAAATAGAACCAAACATCTGCAAAGCCTGCCTACAAACATTAGGTAAGAAAAGAAAATCAGTATTTTTTTAGACAATCCGCTTAGAAATCGTAACTGAGCTTGGCTTACTGGAACATGCAGCTGAAATTTCATGAACATTCAGAGCTCAGTATCTATATCATAAGAAGAAACTTTTTTCCATGTTTATTAAAGTATAACTTTTCCTTTCTCCAGCCATAACATTAATTACATTTACATGGCAAAAAAAAAAAAAAAGACAACAAATGGTTCAAATGATTGCTAGAAATCCTTTCACATGATGCTTAGCTCTTTGAGACATCATTCACTGGAATACAGGACATATCAATAGAAGCTGTGTTGCTGCCAGCTGTTCACTACTTTCTAGGCAGGTCCCAGGATACTGGCATCCATCACATGGAAATAGTCACTTCACTGTCAGTTCCTGATACACCATGCAACGGAAACTGAAGCAGCTTCAGAAAAAACACACAATGGAATGCCAAGTCCTGAACTGGAAGCAGTTTGATGGGACTATCTTTCCTGATGAGTTCACACTCCTGACTATACTAACACAGATCTATAGTTCTCAGGACTCCAGCCAGTACCTCTGCATGGGCCTTTGCTGTGCAGGCACGGATGTACCACGTAAGAGCCCCTCATTCTGCCTGCAAACAGGCCCATAACAGAAAAACCCAGGGCCAGATCAAGAACGGAGACTTAAGCTATCAAGCCCATCAGGCAGTCACTCCATGAGGGATTCAACAGTCTCCCATGTGGTATGTGGGTATTTAGACCTTCATGTTTCTCACTCCTGCTGAGGCAAAAGTTGTGAATGATGCAGAACACCCGGGGGGGGGGGTGGGGGGGGGGGTGTAGGGGGGAAATAACCCACAAACACCAAGAAACATTTGCACTGTATTAGCAAATCATACATATTTTGTCATGGATTATTCAGAATAGAACAGAACCTCCTCTTTGGCACTAATTAATGACATATCATCTCACTTATCTGTCTTTTCCTATACTGTAATTAAATCGAATTAACAACAGAAAGAAGGGGAAAAAAAAACAAAACCAAACATACCACAATGCACTAATAAACTATTTTTAATAAATGCTCAGGTCCCCAAGGTTCTCCAAGCAGCACTTAAAATAGGTTTAACCATTAAACACATATGTTGTGGGAATATTTAAAAAAACAGAGCCCAACTCAAAACAAAATAAACAAAAATACCCCATCAAACAACAAAAAACCGACAACCATGCCCCCCATATTTCTGCTTGTCTTAAAGAAAGCCTCTGAGTGCAAGACTGTTCTGGGTTGTGTTGAAGTGTTGTTGACCTACATTTAAGAGGAGAAAGTTCCCCATCACATGCTTTGTCTTCAAGTCATACTACGAGAAAGCAGCTCAGCTGACCAGCTTACCACAGGTACATAAAAAACCCTTCTCTGTAGATCTGTCACATGCAATCCTAGATGCATGCAGAGTGAGACTCTGTGGAAAAACTGAAAATTCACTAAGAGATCATCTTAGAGCTTTGGTTGACCCACAAAATATGAGAAGATACGATCAGCCCTGCTTACTCTTTCTGGCAGAAGAGTTAATTAATTTTGCTTTGAGACCATGTAAGGAAAAAGGCACATCTGAGACACAGTGGGTTGAACGTCAGACCTATACAGACAGAACCACAGCATATACACACACAGGTAGGCTGCTGTGCAGTTTGCACAATCTGCGGAAGATGTATGTCCTGAACTGGGTGGCTCTTGCCAGAACAACTCACTCTTAAAAACCCACCTTTCCAGACAGAGGTACTCTGACCACTTCCCACTAGATAGTTAGCATACTCTGCATTGATAAGAGCAGGATGCTTAAGAAAGATCGCATCTGGAAATGGCTGGCTGCTGCTACAATAATTTTTCTGGCCAACTGCCAGCTCCCCAAGAACCCAACTTTCCTCTGGGAAACAGTCCTCTAAGATCAAACTCTTAGAACAACACAATACCACTCTAAAGAGAGGAGGTTGAGTTGATAAAAGTATTTTCCACCAGTGTTTAGAATGATGTTGACACTTCAGTAGGTTAAACTCCAAAGAGCTCAAGCAGCACCTCCAAGAGCTATATAAACAGAAACCATAGCTCTATTTTCCTTTCATGTGAAGTAAGTAAACTAACAGTAACCTTGCTGAAAAATAACAGCCTTAAGCTAATCAGATGATCATTCCAGCTTTTCTAGGAAATCTCTTTATCAGCTCATTTCTTATGACCTTTTAGTTTCCAGAATGAAGCCACAACTCCTTTTTCCACACAGTGCTTGCATATTGCCTTTCACTGTAATATTTAGATACTGATTTCCACAAAATATATGACTCAAGATAGTCCTCCTCATGGGAAACTGATGTCCACAGTTCTGTCAGCAACGTTCTGCTTACATGCTGTGCTGGCTGCTACATAAACAGAAGCACCTCAACCCGTGATTAGGCCCCTGCAGAATTAGTCAGATTTTCTTTCTGCACTTGTATGGTAGAAAGAAAAAAATCTTTCTCACTGTAAATTCTGATAAGGTGCATTTTGAAGGAGTTTATGGTCTCTGTTACAGGACATTTCCTTACAAAATCTATCAATAACCACTTTATGAATTGGCTTAATATGATCGCAACTTGTAGTAAAATGGTTTTTATAGTTCCTGAAGATGTATAAGTCATTTTTACTGTAAAAACCCCAAAGAATTTGTAGTTAACTAATTCAGAATGGTTTTTAGTGTAAAATAAATGTATTCTAAAGTAATTATAAGTAAAATTCATTCTACTGTTTGCAGATTTACCTTTCTCAGCAGCAGAGAGATGGCACAATTTACCTGGGGATAAAAAAATAAAATCATTCCTAGAATGGTGATAAACACCTGCATTAGGGCATTTTTTTTTCTCTATGCATGTCAAAAACCCCAAATTCAAATTTGGCAGATCTCAAGGCTTCAGTAAAACTGCTTCTACTATTTACTTTCGTGTCTGCCCACAAATTTACAAACTGTCTGCCATCACATTCTGATAGTAGGAAAAAACAGGTACTGAAGCACTACCTGAATAACTTTGTTACACTGCACGATTTGGGAGGAGAAATCAGACAAGGATAAGCATTTCTGCTCAGCAAACATGGAAATGTTTGGAGCCTGGACAGCACGAAATTCTGGCGAAGTGATTGCGCAGAAATTCCTGGGGGAGGTTACGCGAGACTCCCGCACTCCGCACGTCTTTTACTATGGTCCATGGTCCATCTCGGCGTTCCTGGTCTCCGCCGCAGTGTTTGTTTCAGCCCCGGACACCGCCAGCCCACGCGGCGCTGCCCCATCCCGACCCGCCCCCCGCAGCCCCTCCGGCCGTGCCCGCCGTGAGTCCCCGACACGGCATCGCCGGCTCCCGGCGCAGCCCCCGCAGGTTGGTACCCCGTCCTTTCCCCCGGTAAAAACCTGTCTCCGGGGACCAACCCCGAGCTGCTGCCGCTGCCTGCCCCCCGATCCCCCTGCTTTCTCCTCTGCCAGCCCCGGGCAATGACCCTGGGAAGGAGACGCGCGAGTCCATTCGCTTCCAGCGGGGAGGGACCGAACACAGCGCCCGGGCCAGGCGGGCCCGCAGCAGGGGCGGGCAGCGGAGCCCCAAAGCCCCTCTGACTGCGGCCAGCAGCAGCCGTGCCCACGGGGTACCGGCGGGGCCGGCCCACGCCAGCCCCAGCGCCCACCGCCGGCCGGGTCCCGGCCAGCCGGGGGCGAGGGCGGCCGGGCGGAGCGGCGGGGGCTTGGCAGCGCTCGGAGCCGCGGAGAGAGACCAGCGCCCTCGGCCGCTCCCCCGGACCCGCTCGTCCCCCCCCTGCCCGCTCCCGCTCCCCTCGGTCAGTCGGTCGGTCGGACCCCGCTCCCGGCCCGGCCCTCACCGCTCCGCGCCGCCGCCCCCGCCGCTGTGATTGCAGCCCCGCCGCGCGCCCGTACACCACGGCCGGCCGGGGGGCGGGGCCAGCCCGCGGCCAATGGCGACAGCGCGGGGGCGGGGCCGCGCACCCGCCCGGCCGCACTACGGGCCCCGGCAAGCCCCGCGCGCCGCCGCGCTCTGGGGCCGCGGGCCCTGCCCGCAAGGCACGCCGGGAGTTGTAGTCTCGCGGCGGCGCGGCGAGTCGCGCGGTCCCGGGTGTCCCTGGGGAGCTCGTCTCGCGTGGCTCTCCCGGGAGGAGCATCCCATCCCGGGAGGAGCATCCCATCCCGGGAGCATCCCCGGCCGTGGCGTTTGCGCAAGTTGTCCGCGCGACGCGGACGAGTCAGCACGGGCTGCGCCGTCGCGTCCGGGCTGAACTGTTCCCTCGGGGCAGGATGGGGGCAGGCGGCCCGCACTGGGGAGGCAGAGGAATGTGCCAAAGGGAAACGATGGAAGAGGACGAAAGGCCGCGCACCGTCCTTCTGTGTCTCCTCAGGGCTGGCCGGCAGAGTCCTGGCTGCGCACACAGCCCGCTCCCGGGCACTGCCCGAAACCTGCACACGTCGTCAGAGAGGTGTTAGGGTGTCTGGTCATGAACTAACACCTCTGTAAAGGCTTCTCCGTTCTTAATCACAGAGGGAGAAGTAAAGATCCCTTTTGAAAAGTAGAGGCACGTGCGCTTTTTTTGCCTAATAAACCACATAAAAAGGAGCACGGCAGCTTCCTCATGGCTGACTGAAAAGAACTTGCGTATCAGCAAAAAAACCCCAACAATTAACTTTGTGCCCAACCGTTTCTGAATGCCTGCAGAAAGCCATAGTTTTGCTCTGACTCTGCCATTTGTGCTAGGTGCACAAACTCTTGTTTTGCTTACGGTCATAAGTGTAAAAGGTCACTGCAAGTTAATCTTCAGTGCTTTTCTGGACGTTGTGTGCCCAGTAACCTGACATGCCTCCTGACACAATCAAGCTGTTAGAATTTGGGTCAGTCCAGAAATGACCTTTTGAACTGACCAACGCCATCATGCTGGTTATCCATCAGGAGAAAAACAAGCCCTAAATCTTCCTTACACCTCATATAATTTGAGCTTAGCAGCCAGGTGGGTTATGCTTATGTTTTATTACTTTCCTGCCCTAAAAGATATCTAATATCACTTAAAAGCATTGCTGACCCATCATCCAAGTCGAAAGGTGTTTTTCATAGCATTTCTTGTTCCTGAGCTACATGAGGTACACCTTGTGTCAGCTGTCACTTCTAAGAAGTCTAATACTATCATTGCCAAATACCTGTCTATAAATTCTGCACTAATTAAACATCAGCGGGATGTTCCTTTTTGTGAGAAATAATATATGGGTAGACTGCTACAGAAATCCTACATCTCTATCAAAATGTATCAGGCAGGTACGAAAGACTCTCAAGTAATACTCATATTTTTACTACTGAATTCAGTTATTTTTTTGATGGTGTTAGAAAGTTAGGAAGTGTTCCTGAATCGAGTGGACAACTATTGATAGGACAAGGGGGAATGGCTTTAAACTGAAAGAGGGCAGGTTGAGACTAGGTATTAGGAAGACATTCTTTAGTGTGAGGGTGGTGAGGCACTGGAACAGGTTGCCCAGAGAAGCTGTGGCTACCCCATCTCTGGAAGTCTTCAAGGCCAGGTTGGATGAGGCTTAAAGCAACCTGGTGTAGTGGAAGATATCTCTGCCTATGGCAAGGACTGGAACAAGATGATCTTTAAGGTCCCTTCCAACACAAGCCATTCTATGATTCTATGAAACATTTGGCTCTTGTTCTGACAGTGCTAAAAAACAAAAGTAACCACTAGCCATATGTCTGATAACAAAACTTCAACCGTGGAAAGAATTGCACCAAGCCACCAAAGCCACATGCTACAAATGATAACTAAGGTGCCAACAAACTCTGAAAGTGTTGACCAAATGAGAACCAAAAAAACACCCACCCCAGATGTGAAACTTCAAAACTGCAGATGAGGTAGGTTCTTTCTCAATTAGAGAGCTTTTACCAAACAGGGATGGGAAGTCCTACAGACCAGAAAGCTGCTGTACAGTAAGGGTGGGTAGTTTAGCTCCAATTCTGTTTTGTTAAGAGCGCACTGAGAGGATTCTAACTCCTCCATCTGACATTGCTGACACCAGGCTGGCTTGGTAGTGCTGGCATGGTAACACACAGGTTTCCCCAAAAGAGGTTTATGAGATTTTTGGCACAACTCTGGAGATGTTTTATCACAGGTATTTATGGTTCCATATCACTAACTTAACAGCTGACAAAATTTAGACTGAAAAGTCATTGGTTTTGCTTTTAATGTGGCAGAAAATATACTAAAAATGCACAGGAAACTTTTCTGTACTGGACCTACACTTTCCTTTAAGAGCAGCTGAATTGATCAATAATTTTTTTAAATGAGTCAAAGACACTTTAGCTGGGAGAAAATGGACTGGAATCATGAATCGAGCTTAATTAGGGTGTGCTAATTCTTTGTAGTTGCACAAACTTGATAAGTAATAACAAACCAAAAAAAGCAATTCTGGGGGGGGGAAGTGAATGTTTAAGGTAAAGAGTAGGAGAGATTTAGAGTAAATGAAACAATGTGCTGAGCCTGGTCTTTCCACATCTTCACAGGCAATGAGATTAAACTTGTTAGACTAGTAATGATGCATGACTAGCTACCTTGTAAAGGCAAACATCAGACAGGGCTATCCATATACTTGAAGTGAAGGGAGACTTAATTCTCGTTTTAGCAAAATTAATTGATTAATAAAAGAGTGATATTAGCTATCAAATAATTTAAGGAAAAAAATATTTATTTTGAGAGGAAAATCAGACAAGACTTACATAAAGTGACTTTAATTCTGAAAGAAAGAGGATTAATGTCAGGCATATCATTATGGAGATAAACTTCCTCCCCAGGTCTGGGAGGAAGAGGGATTTAGATGTTTAATTCACTTAGATCACTAAGGGAATATATACAGATACATTTTCATCCTACAGAAAACATAAAATTACTTCAATTCCTTTGTGCATCTCTTCTGCAGATGACACCTTTCTACCTTTGCAGTCAAGTAGTCGAGTAGTTGTCAAGTGCAGTCGGATGAGTTGTACAGAAGAAAACAAAGGTCTGGTGTAGAATAAAGTAGGTGTGAGGTGATAGTCTCAAATACCCATATCATCAGGAAGCTCAAGGAAATGACAACGTGTACCAGAGAAAACAAGCAAGGAGGAGGGAAAAGAGGAAAAAGTCTAAAGGTTAAAGGACTACAAACACGTCCTTAGAGACAGTGGCTTCTAAATAACTGTGTGACTATGCAATGGAGAATGTATTTTTAAAATTGTGAAATAAGGTACTGGCCAGAAGTAGGCTTAATGGTGTTATTTACTGCAAATCTACTTTATCAGCATTTTCATACCTGTAGAATATCCACTGAAAACTGAGAGAAAAAAAGCCAATTATGAAGTATATACAACTAGAATAGTATTCTGTGAGCTTGACTTCTATTGTCTTTTTAGGTCACCCCAGACAGTTGTGGGAACCCTCATATCTGACTGACATGCTTCCTAAACCTCACTCCATGCATCCCCTTGATAATGCACCCCCTTGATAATGATTTTTTCCCTGCACACTATTAATGTCTAAGTATATGATATGTTTGCAGTATCACTGTGGATACCTGCACTCAGATTCCAAATAGTTGAATTACCCTTTGCCACTGTCAGGAAGAACACTCTTTTCTCTCTCTCTATTGGTTAAAATACACTCCATATTAGATCCAGGTTTGCCCAGGAAATCTATGCATTTATAGCTCCGGGACTAATCCATGCAATTCACACTTAAGCCAGGAAGTTGCCAAACTGGCACAGTGAAGACCTTCCACACAGCACTCACATCACTGTTTGCATCCAATTGCATCCTCTTGTTTGAGGACCTCTACCCTTTTAGAGAAAGGTAAACCTCTACCCTTTCAGAGAATTATTCTGAGTACCTTGGGGTTATGAAAATGCATGAAGAAAGGCATATAGCTTAATGCAAATAAACCCCCAAATCCTCAAGTGGCATTTTACTCTCCAGACTTTGTATTCTCCGGGTTGCTATTTTTTTAAATGTCACTAGACCCTTTTGATCTCCTAACTTTGATAATTCTGGCAGTGTCTAGAAGGGCTGGCTTTGCTTCTTGTTAGAAGAGTTATATGCTATTTCTGTCTTTTGTCTATAGAGAAAGGAAATAAGGTAGTGAGGACACTGCAGAAAATGTTTCCTTGTGATTTATTACAGGAAAAGAAAGAAATGGGAGTAACAAAAGACAAGAAAGCACTAAACAGAAAGAATGAAAGAATGTGTGTGTGTGTGTGTGTGTGTGTGTGTATAATACAGCTGAGTGTACTGTAGGAGAAGGAATACAAGCAGAGCCAAACTTTGTGTCTTTCATTTTGACACAAAAGTGAGGATGCAACAGTGGAGGCAGAGCAACCTCACTCATGTAAATGAGCAGTGGTCTAACCTTAAATATCCCAGCCGTGAGTTGGTTGCGTGTTTTAGCCTGGGTCCATTGCACCTTGTGTACTCATGTACCCATGATTACAGCCACTAGGTAAAGAGTTTCTACCATTTCATGTTAAAATGTAGCTCTATTAAAAGTCCTCCTCAGACTCCTGTCAGTTTATTCTAACATTTTCTGTGCTAGATGTTTATGGAAGGTTTGCTTTCTAATAATTTTCAGTTTATAAATCATTCTGTGGTATTGAGGAAAACAAGAGGGGTGTGTTTCCAGCAAGAGGAAACAGAATTGTGTCTCTGTTTGCAAATTCTCTGGCTCAGATGTTCTTGCTTTGAAATGTTCTATTAATTATTAAAAAAAAAAAATAAAAAGAAAAAAATTCTTTGAAAGCCTTTTAAATGCTGATACTACCTCTGACTTTGGAAGTTCCTGAGTCAAAATCCTAGGGAGAATGTAGCAGAGAAATATCTTGTGTCCTGTTGTTACACCTTCCTTATCACCTGCAGTTGGCACAGCTGCACTAGTCTAGCCGAGGGGAATTATTATGTTCAAATCACAGCTGTGCCTTTTTGCCATGTTTGTGGGAGGCCTGTCACATCTGGACTAGTTACATACCTTTGGATCCTGAAAGTATGTTGAAGGCTAGTGATTCAAATTCTCTTAAAAGTTCACTAGCAGTGAACAAGATCCATCCCCAAAGTTTGTACATTTTGACCAGACCAAACCTGCTTTACTCTGTTCAGGCATGAAAGAGGACTTCCTCTTTAGTTCCTTCTCGCTGTAGTTCAGTTCCCCACCTGGAATGTGAAGATAGTACACCCCTTGCCTCAGAGGCTGTGGGTGTGTGAACTGCATATCCTGGTTAACGTGACAGCTTGAAGGTAGGCTTGCTTGGGAGTGTAGGTGAGGTCACCCAAGGTAGCTAAAGGAAGAGGCCATGTACCCTCATTTACCAGAGAGTACATGCAGGAACATGAGCAAATAGCACAGAGCTGTTTCACCTCAAGTTTTCCTGCAGTAATTGATTTTTCTGCCCTTGCAAAGTCAGGCAAAGACATAGACAACAGTCATAAAAATTTATGGGACAAGTTCATACTATTTTATTCAGTGATGCATTTAAGTGATGGGTGGCATGAGGCCACATACTGAGTGATGGGAATGAAATAAAAGTTTGAGTGACTACTTATCCAGTGACATTCAAATTGTTTGCCAGTCCTTAATATTTGGTATATTTTCAAAATACTGCTTGAAGCAAAGACCTTGGTCCAGATATGTAGTGTATATAATATATCATGACACATATGAAAAAGATTGAATTATGATGACATGACTGATCTTTATTTGTTGTTGCTATGTTTTGCGATTTTTATGTTTTCCAGCACATTTTACTGTAGAAACTACCTGCCAAAGCCCTCTTTCAGTATATTTCAGAGAAGAGATTAATTAACTTTCTAAGTACAAGTAATGTGATTATGTATCTGTTTTGCCTCTGCTACGTAACAGCCCTTCATGAACAACGAAAAACTTGTGAATCACCTCAAAGTGGGGAATGGTAATTTTTAAAAAAGAAATAATTTTGTCAACTGCAAAACCTGCCTCTTTTTTTAGTTAAAAAAGTAAAATCTAAGTCCCCGACTGTTTTCTTGCAGTAAGTTTTGAGGAAGTGATTTAATCTTATTCTGGCAGGTATTTTCCAGTTTTGTTATTTAAATCTCCTTACAATGACAGTTATAATATGAAAAATTAATGTGTCTAAATGATAGCTAAAAATTACTTCTACTTTGAATATGAATAGAGACCAAAAGGCTTTGTACAGAATCTAATCGTTCATCTACAGCTAGATATGAATCTCTCCCTTTTAGTGCTGGCAGACAGAGAAGTGCAGCCAGAAGCTGTCAAACTTTGCAGCAGCACGTGTAGTATATCAGATCAGGGCCTGGCCTCTGGGGAGGGCACCTGTGAACTGAAAAAGCACCTGTGAAGGTTTCAGTGGTAGTTAATGAAGCTGTATGTCCCTTGTGCCAGAATTAAATATATTCTCACCACTCAGCCTAGCAGTCACAGGTTTCTTGGAAGCAGCTGTTGATACAGCAGACATAAGTGATGTTATAAATAGGTCAGTGAAACAAGCAGCGCATTCTCTTTCCTTCCTCTGTCTTCCTCACCACACTGCAAATCCTTGCCACCTGAGAACATCAGTTATTGGAATAAAAATACAGATCTCAAAGAGTCACCAAGGAAAGACATACCACTACTCTAGATTTCTTTATTATTCAGGGTCTAAACCATTAAACTTTCTGCTTAATTTTTTTTTCTAATTTTGTAAACGGAAACATTATTTTCTGAAACTATGAGTAATTGTGAAAATACAAATGAAACAAACTTTAATAGTGTTGCTGTAATCTTTATGTCTTCTCAAAGATCAGGCAATTGCAAAATTTACACACTACACTGGGAGACAATAAATAGGGGTAAAAATGGCATTTTATCAGAGCACTCAGAGGGAGTAAGTGTGTTTTCCAGGTTACACATAAAGTATGATTTATTTTATGTAATGATTCTATAACGTAGCAATTCAATATAAAATCTACACAGGATTTAAAGGATGTGGTTCCCTCCACTCTTAGCCAATCGCTTTATCAATATGAGATCCCGGTTTTAAAGATTTTGCATGAACAGGAAAAGAAAGAGGGTTGCCATGGAATTTGCTTCAAGGTAAGTCACGATGTCATCTCAAGAACCAGAAATTCTTGGGCTTTGGGCAGTCCAGATGTGGTCCTAGGAGTCTGCCTATGTAATTCTGCATAAAAGGCACTTCTGTCAAACCATTTACCCATCTGAACTAGTTTGGTCAAGCAAGCACCATGCAATGGCAGTAGAGTAGAACAGGACATATTAAAATGTGTACTGAATTCCACTTGCTGGTTAAACATCCCAGCTGTGAGTATATTTCCTAGAAACGTTTTCAGACTGTAATGCAGAGGAAAGCTTGTTAGATGCAGTGATGCAATCAGATATTTTCTGGGTTGAAATATGCTCTCTCTGAAATATGCCTGTAAAAGACAGAGATAGTCTAGGGCATTGGTTCTGACCCTTCTTGTTTCTTTGGAACATCGTGAACAGACCTGTCCACATTGCTTTTGGTCTTCACCGATCAAATACTCCAAACATCCTCCAAACGTACTCCAAACATTCATCCAATTCACAATCATTTCTGAACTTCCCACTGATGGGACTCATAATGTTTTGAAGAAAGGTGGAATAAAACTAGTATTAATTTGTAATTAATATAATCAATTAAAAACCTCTCCTCTTGTTTTCTTAGTGTCTGAGAAGGCGACGCATTCATCTAAATTGAAATGATTGACTGTGTGCAGCCGAGTCACATGATGTAAAAGCTGAAGGCTGTAAATTCCATTGGTATATTATTTCCAATGCGCTGCCCAATCAGTCATGAGGCAGGAAGGGTCCTGTATTCACTCATGCCAGTCTCAACTCCATGAGTGTGCTCTGAATAGGCAGCAGGGCTGATATCTCCTCCTTGGGTTCCTCGTAGGAAGAGGGAATGGGATAGTGGGGGATGGGACAGGCGGGAATGGGATAATTGGCACTGGGATAATTGGGACTGGGATAGGCGGGAAAGGGGCGCGCGCGTCAAGCCCCGCCCCTCCCACCGGGACGGGGCTTGAATGCGTCATCGTGTGACCACGCCCTTTGCGCTTCCCGCGCATGCGCACACCGCCCGAGCCCGGAAAG
>JAWWTY010000156.1:48749057-48799374 GCA_035222235.1 Margarornis squamiger
CGGGGCTTGAATGCGTCATCGTGTGACCACGCCCTTTGCGCTTCCCGCGCATGCGCACACCGCCCGAGCCCGGAAAGGCGGCCACGTCTGCCGGAAGAAGATGGAGCCGCTGGGCCCGGCCCGGAGCGGGGCCTTGCCGTGACAGGCGGGCCCCTCACGGCTCCCCCGCGCTGCCGGCAGGTGAGGCCGGGCCGTGGTGGGGTGTTTGGGAGGGGGATGGGGATGGGCAGTGCTGAGGGGGTTGTGGAGAGGAGCCCCCCTGTGTGAGCCGGGCTAGCGGTCTGCAGGCCGAGGGTGTGAGGCTTGGTTGTGTCCTGTTGCTGTGGCACTCCGTAGCAGGTGCTGAGGGCAGGAAGAGGTGCGGTGATCTGGTTTTAATGGCCTGGATTTAATTAAAAGTCTTGGTTATGTCTGGTTTGTCTCAGAAAGTGATTTGGTTTGTTTTCATCAGTTGCCAAAGCAACAAATCACCAAACGAGTAAGAGAAAAAGCTTTAAAATAACTACAGCACTAATAGATTAACACTGCAGTTGTTTAGGTAACCCATACATCTGGTCTTGTCAACACTAGTGTGATTTATAATCCTTTTTGTCTTTTGCAGCATACGGTCCTGAAGTTTTAGTTGTACAGAGTTTGTCAACAGACACTCATCATGTCCTGGCTTGTTGATCTCGCTGGAAAGGCAGAGGATCTACTCAACAGAGTTGATCAAGGAGCAGCATCAGCTCTGAGCAAAAAAGACCCATCAAGCAGTGCAGTTTATGATCATAAGAATTTGGATTCTGCCAATGAATATTCTGAAGTGCACCAGCATACTGGAGAACTGAAATACCAGGCATCATCCAAAGCATCCTATATCTCCTCAGCGGCTGATAACATTAAACATCAAAAGGCCACAATCCTAGCAGGAACAGCAAATGTTAAACCAACACGTAGGGCATCCTCGGAGGTTGCCTCTCCAGTAGAAAGTGTTTCCACACCCAGACCTGCCTCGCATTTTGTGAGAAGAAAAAAGTCAGAACCTGATGATGAGTTGCTGTTTGATTTTCTCAACAGTTCAGAGAAAGAGCCTAATGGAAGGATGGACTCTAAGAAAGAGAAGAGCAAGGCACCTATTCTTCAAAATCACTCTCGGACTTCAAGCATTAGTTCTGTGTCTACCAGTACACAGAGTGCAAAAACTATTGAAGATAATTCCATCAGGAGCCAAGGCAATGGTAGTTAAATAGTCTTGAACCTAGAGATATTTAAAACTCAAGTATGTCTAGGGTAAGGCTAGGTAATGGATTTATTGTCACTTCATGAAACATTTAGTGGTGGTAGTAGTGTGTCAAATGTGTGGGGTACAGCAGGTCCCTTCGCTTTTTTTCATCACTGGGATAATGTTAGATACCATGCCAGTTTCACAAACTGCATAATTAATACCTAAACCTTCTGTGTTTTGGATCTACCTCATTGCTACTGCTCACCTTGACCTCCTTGTGCTGTGTGACCTGACCTGGCATCAGCCCTCATGTGTCCCCACGGGTGCTGCTGCATTTGTTTGGTCACACAGGGGCCCTTATCTGTTGTTGCCACGTAGGAGAGGGAGTGACTTTGCCTGGCAGGTAGATGGTGTTGGCTGCTGCCCAGTGCACCACGTGAGGTGGTGTGAGGGTGAGCTGACAAACATACTTGTCCTGCAGTGGGAAGTTGGATGTGTGTAGGCTGTTGTAGAGCTACAGGCATGAGAGAACTAGACAGATAAAGCCTTAGGATTTGCCAGAAGTAGCTCATTACTGCAGTCTTAAATCCAGAGGCCTGAAAGCCTCTGGGCCACATGGTCAAAAGATGGGGCTATTCTCAAGGGAACAACACAAAGGAGAGTGTGGCTGGGAATTGTCAGGAATTTGCCTTCTCTGTCAGACTGTCTAGTCTGTACTCGGTCGTTCTGTTGCTGTGCTACTTTGCTGTTGTTTATTCTAAAAATTGAAGGATATGGTTATGTTATTTCTTAATAATGTAGTTAGAATACTTCATTATTTGTTCAGTATTTTGAGCTTGTAAACAATTGTAAATGCCAGTTTATTTACTTACTGCATTAAGTATGCTGAAAAGTTTTAGACATAAAGAGGGATCCTTTCCAAAGTTGTGAATATTTTTGTATTTCAGGATCTGTAACTTTTCAGTAAGGTTTACTGCTAATAATAAATAATTCAAATGTGTTAGACCTGGCTAAATGGCCTTGCTGATTGGTGCTTAAGAAATATATTTGTTTTGCTCACTGTGGCCTGTTGGATTTTGTTCTGAGAGTTTTTGAGCGAAGTTTGCATTGTGGAACTGCTAAATAGGAAAGGACACAGTTACAGCATGGGGTTTGAGTATGCTAATTTCAAAGTTGATTGTACAGATATATCTGTGTCGTTTAAATATTGAGTATGGAATCTGCATTAGCTATAGACAAAACCAATTAACATTGTACTTTGTATATTGATATCGTTATAATCTAATCTCTGCAATATGGCTAATTTCTTGCTTTATTAGGTTCATTAATCTACTGAGTTTTCCAGACAAGTAAATGAGGATAAATTGTCTCTTAATGTGGAAACTCTGTGAATAAATCAAAGGGAAGATAGTGAACTTTTTAGAACTGTTTAAATAGGAAAGGGGTTTGCGAAAATGTGGAAGAAATCCTAGCTACTTGTGGGTGTGATGGTGTGCAGAATTCATGGTGTCCTCCATTTCCCGGGGCTTGGTGTGATAGGGACTGTTGCAGTGGTAACAAGGAAGGTGGAGCACCTTGGTTGGTGATCACAAGGTGAAGTAAATCATGTTTTGGCAACTAAACTAAACTGCAGTCATGCTTGGAATTAGTTCCAGTCTGTCCTCCTGGATTTTCAACAGTTACTCACCTGGGACATACTAAATTCAGAAGTAATATTTTTGAATTGCCTGCTGTTTGTTCATTGTGTGCTGTGTCATTTTATCTTAACGCTGGTTGAAGGCTTTCAGCTACCTTCATGCTGGGATCAAGGCTCTTACAGTGGATGTTTAACTCTCACAGCATTAATCAAGGACACTCTGTGTTTGTGCATGATGGGAAAAGGCTGTTGGTTCCGCCTTCCCTGCAAGGGACTGCTATTCAGAATACTGCCAGGAGTTCCCTTATTCTTCTTTTCTAAAATATAATTTACATCTGCAGAACCTGAACGGAAAACCAGAATGAGCTTGTACTAAAAATTCCCTTAGTTAGTTGCTATGAATATGTAATATTTTCTGTTGCTGTTCAGTTTCTGAGGACATTTCAGAGTAGCAGTCATAAAAAGAGTGTTAATGTTTTGAAATCCTAAATTTGCCATTAATGTAATAAGAAGTTTTAGAACTTCCATGTCTTGTCTTGCAGGTTTAACAAAAACACTGCGTGGCCCATGTATAATAGTCCTATTTTGTGCAAGTCCCTTGTGAGAAGCAGCTCCATATTCCATTTCAATATGAACTATTTTGATTATCATTATTATTACTATTTAACCATTGATGCAGAACATGGAACTACTGCTTATATAAAGGCCATTTTAAATACATGTATTAGTTCTAACTAGCATCTTTCTGTACAGAAACTCCCGACAGTTCAGACTCTGGCCTGGGAGCACAGGGGAATGGCGTAAAGGATCCATCACTAAGTGCAGTAACTAATCCAAGCCTTTCATCTAATGGTGATTCCAAATCTCATGAGCTGTCCAATCTTCGCCTGGAGAACCAGCTGCTGCGAAATGAAGTGCAGTCTTTAAATCAAGAAATGGCTTCATTAATACAGAGGTCCAAAGAAACACAAGAAGGTACTTCAACTGTAACCTTAGTAAAATGCCAGTGAACTAGAGAACTGCTTATTTTATGTTAGTGTTTTGTATTTATAATCAAATCTCACTAGTTACATTTGCATCTATGACTTACCAAGTAAACTGATTCTTGGTTTCAAATAATGAGATGGGAGAAACTAAAAGGCTTGTTCAACTACAAAGATAAATGTTGCTCTAAATGATGTGTTCAAGTTAGTTACGAAGCTTACATCTTATTAAAGCAGTGGCAGCAAATACCATGAGTAAAATACTTTTCCTACGTTTTAGTGGTTATTGCAAAATACTTATTTTTAAATGAGTAAATTCCTTTAAATACTACAAAATCTGACTCCTTTCTGGCTGCTACAGGCTATAATATCCGGTGCCTAGAAACTGAGAGCAAAAAGATAAAATTTAGTATTTTTAAGATAACCTCATTGACTTTTTCAAAGCCAAATGAAAGGAAAAATGTAAAAAATGTGACTACAATTTAAATAAATGATAAAACATACAGTAAACTCCTGCTGTCAGACATAAAACTGAGGGATCATGGGTTTTTTTCCGCCGATAACTGTATAAGCCAGATGGTTTAAATGTCGAAGTTTAATGTGTGATGTTTGGTTTAAAACAGAAGCCTTTGTAAGTATTCAGGCATTATTTCAACACTGGGGTATTTTTCTACAGTTATTTAGGTTGAGCTTCTTGTCACATAGAGTTAAACTAGATGCTTTACACAGAGATTTCTGCTCACTCAGGCATATTTGACAGTAGGCCATTGCAAGGGATGGGGCAGTTGAAATCTGTCTTCTGCAGTGTGACTCAAGGAAATTTCTATTTTGGGATCACCTCCAAAATTTTATGGGTCATGCTCTGACAGCCAGTCTGGCATTTATTACTTCCTGGTAGCTCATAAATTTTGAGTTTTCCTTCAACTTGGTTTTATTTAATTTTCTCTTTAAGAAATGGGATACATGCATTCTATCCTCACTGTTTGCAAGACCTTGTGATACCTACTTTTATAAACTTCCAAGAGCTTCTTATTTTGTAGAACTGAACAAATCCCGGGAAAAAGTCGAGAAGTGGAATGTTGATCATTCAAAGAGCGACAGGATGGTTAGAGAACTTCAGGCTCAAGTTGATGATCTGACAGAAGCTGTGGGTGCCAAAGATTCACAACTAGCTGTGCTGAAAGTACGGTTGCAAGAAGCCGATCAGCTCTTAAGTGCCCGGACAGAAGCTTTGGAAGCACTGCAGAGTGAAAAATCACGGTACTTCCTAATTCTGCAAATAGCAATAAGTTTGAAAATACAAGATAGATAACAGTCTCTTTAAGAAGAGAAATTAAGAAGCTAATGGGAAAGGGATTGTGACAAGGTTTGAAATATGAGGATTAAAGTTTGCTCTGAGCCTTCTATATCGTAATTGGCAGCAGGAACAGGGGAAATGAGTATAAAATCAGGACAGTTGGCACCAGTTATTGAAACCTATTTTGTATAAAGTGTTTGTGTCAGAGGCCAGAGGAAGGTCTCTCTATATATTTCTTACACTTGCTTATCCACAAACATGAAGACTTTTCTGACTTATCTCAGTGCTGGGATATGAATCAGTAATTGTCTACTCCAGACTATAAGTCAGGGAGGAGGTGTGTGAGTTCTCTAACTCCAGGCCTCATATCTGTAGTCAGCCATAGGCAGTAATTTTACTGGGTAGATTTTCAAAGCTGGTTTAGAAACCAGGAAGTTATATTTCTACCTGAAAAATCCCACTAGCTTTCTTCTGTTTGAATTAATATGTGTTGCTCTTTCAGGATCATACAAGACCACAGTGAAGGAAGCAGTTTACAAAATCAAGCCCTTCAAACTCTTCAAGAGAGGCTCCGTGATGCAGACTCCGCACTTAAGCGAGAACAAGAAAGTTACAAACAAATGCAGGTTAGACATGAAGAGTAAGGAAGACTTTAAGACTCTACTTTGGAGGCCAGATCTGTGAAATTCCAAGTGCTCTCTCCTCCCTTTCACTGCAGTTCCTGTTTAGGGTACTAAATTGCTTGAAAGCGTGTGCTTTTTGCTGCACTAAGTATCCTTGTGACGCTAATTTGCTTATTTGATGTTATTTTGAAAGCTTCACATGTAAAAGTTTTTGAGGATTAATGCTGACAATTTTTACTGCTTTTTTCATGCTCTTAATACATGTTTGAAAAGTAACACACTAATCAGTTTATTTTTCAATGTTATGTTGTTACACATTTTATTGTTACACAATTTTACTGTGTAATCTTAAGCATATTAAGCTGGACGATCACTTCTGTGGTGAAGATGTGAGCACATCATTGCTAGAGACTGTTTCCACTTAACTTGGCCTTTGTTATGTGTAATAGCATCTTTGAAAAAACCCAAAGTGAACACTGATAAATATTTTCAAAGTACTTATCAAATGTGGTCTGACACATTTTTAATATTTTTTTGAGGCAAAAGCTTGCTTTTTGTTTGCTAAGTAAGTGTGAATAATGGGGGGATTGTTATTCCCTCTGTATTTCTGCTGAGGGAAATAAATGTGTATTTTTACTAATATTACTTACCACTTGCTTAAGCAAGAAGAATTTCTTTCCACATAGCCCTAATGCATCTTTAAGTTGGAGGTGGCAGATATGAGGTGGTGTGCCATGTGTAGTTGCTTTTAAACTTTCTTTTTTCCTTTCTAGGTTAAAGTTGAGACTGTGTTTAAACACAAAGTGTTGTTTCTTTATTGCTAATAGAATGAGTTTGCTGCTCGTCTAAGTAAAATGGAAGCAGAACGTCAGAACTTGGCAGAAGGGATAACTGTAGCAGAAAGAAAGTATTTAGATGAAAAGAAGCGAGCTGATGAACTTCAGCAGCAAGTCAAAGTAACTAAAAGCCACCTAGAATCTGCAAAACAGGAACTGACAGACTATAAACAGAAAGCTACTCGCATTCTCCAAGTAAGCATTTTTGTGAAGAAATACAATTTGATTTGTGTGCTTTAACTTTTTTAAGGTGTTATGCTTCAAATAATCTAATTTCGGGGTTTTTTTTCATGTGACCTGTAATGTGTTTTGGGGCGTTGCTGTAATGATACCTATATAGAACAGCTACCAGTCTGTATTTTGTAAATTTAAGTTTGTAGATAGAGTTACATAATTGGAATGATAGTTCAGGTCCTGAACATGAAGAAAAATCCAAGTGAACTATTGCACTTACTGTGCATCGTCTGTCAGTGTGTTCCCCATTCAAGAATCCAATCTTAGGCAGATAGTTAAACAGATGAAACTTACAATTTGTTCCATACCAGTATTCCTGATTCAGGAATATTGCTCTGTTCTGCTCGAGGCTGAAGCATGGCATAGAATGGATACTTATATGTAACAAGAGAGAATATTTTTCTATGTTCTGAAAGGTTGCACGTGATCAACATTATATAAAGAATGGCAAAATCAGGTAGTTTGTAGAGTTCTGTACTACTTAAATTGTCAAAGATACCAAGTCCAAACATGGTCGGTTTGAGTCTTGTTTATTATGAATGTTGATAAGATGTTGAAAACAGAGATCTCTGTTTAGAATAATTAATTTAGTCTAATGGCCAAGGACAGGTTTTAAATCACCTTGATAAATATGAAAAGCCTGAGTCGCAAGTCAGTGTTGAGCTAACTCTGAGTAAAATTGTTTATCCTCTTTCCTGGAAGAGTTATTGCTGTATTTGGTTCTTAGTTGGCTATGTTGTCAGGAGAAAGGATGGACTGAAAGGGGCTCAGTTCTGTCTTCAGTGTCTGTTAGTGTGTGTCTTCTCTGTTGTGGTAGCTGAAGAGCCAAAATTGTTATCCATGACAAGTTTTAACATTCCGGGCACTTCTAAAGAGAAAAGATGTACTCTTCCTGAGAGAACACAGGCTTTTAGAAAATCCAGTCTCATGGTGTATGGGAGACCAGAAAAATTACCGGCAGGGAAGCATTTTCATTTTCAAATGTGTAATTATTAATTTGGCTAAATGAACCGATAGAGCAGTTCTTTACTGTCTGTGTGCATTTGAATTTTAGAGCAAAGTCTTTCTGCCGTATTCTAGTTGAGCACTTTTTAAATAGTGCTATAAGTAATATTGATTTATTATTTCAGTCTAAAGAAAAGCTGATCAACAGCTTAAAAGAAGGCTCTGGTATTGAAGGCCTGGACAGCAATACGGCAAGCACAGTGGAACTGGAAGAACTGAGACATGAGCGAGACACTCAGAGAGAAGAAATACAAAAGCTACTGGGGCAAATCCAGCAGATGAGAACAGAGCTGCAGGTAGCTATTCTGATGTACACGTGTATTTGTAGTTAGCCATGACAAAGGACTTTTTTTCCTCCTATACCATGGGTCTGTTGTTTCTGCTATTTATTACCTTACTTCTCTCACTTCTTTCCAAACGAGCGTGGCAGTTTCTGTAGAGATCACCTATATCCTTTTCTGCAAGGTCTAGTAATCCTTGAAGCACAGTAATCCAAGTCATCTGCTGGCATAATGGGCTCAACCCAGCAGTTGCACGCGAGCCTGCTTTGCACAGTTTTAGCCTGTAGATGTTAGAAAGGAAGAAGGGGAGGCTTTTCACGTTCACAAAATACATTTATTTTATTACTATATTAGTAAAAATACTCTTTATAAATGAAAAATCTTGTTTATTCTATATACCGTCGATGTTTCTTTTGCTTGAAGCAATACTGCATATGCTACTGTTTTTCTGCTGTTACCTATGCCAGATTGCAGAAATGTTTGAATGTTAGTGAAATGGTTATATTTCTGTTTGTTTTAGGATATGGAGACGCAGCAGGTAAGTGAAGCTGAGTCAGTGAGAGAGCAGCTTCAAGACCTACAAGAGCAGATATCAGCACACAAAACGGCCAAGCAGGAGGTAGAAGCTGAACTAGAACGGCAAAAACAGGCAAGGAATTCTTGAAAACTTACCGATCTTATTTTAGGCCCCATGTGGTGTTATCAGCAAAGTATTTGGCTTAATAAGAGAGTAGGTTATACAATATTTGGGTTATTTTTTCATCTGGTATTCCAAAGACATTCCCAAAAGCTTGTTGAATGTCACTAGGCCAAAGAAAGTGCAACCAGGACTAAGCAATGGTCAGGGCCTTCTGGATATTGCTGATGAACAGGAATGTTGTAAAATGTCATGTGTTAAAGAATAAACAGGACCATAGGGAGCGCACAGAATTGATCAGGACCTTACATTTTATTCATCAGGGAAACAATCAAATAACAGGGATATAGTAACCCTTGCAAGATTATTTATATCAGGGAACTCTAAATGCTGAAAGTGGTTACTGTGGAACTTCCCGTGCTCCTGTAATACATAAGTTTTAGCTCATAAAACAATGTCACTGGAGTACAAATTTGTAGGGTTTTTTTTAATCCTTGTGTTACTTCTGCATCTAAATGTTGTTACTTCCAATCTGCTTTATTAGACAGTTTGCTGATAAAATTATATTAGTCAATTTTGTCACATTGTGTCACCTTTTTGAGCAAACTCTGCCTTGATTTAAGCAATTTTGTGTTAAAAAGAGAGTGGGGAAAAAAGGCTATTTCATCTTTCATGTGAACAATTTATTGTTCGGTAGGAATTGGACAAATATTTTGCACCCTGTTAGAAATTTTCTCTGTAAGAAAAAGCTCATGTAAAGAGAATAATGAGGAAAGCAGGAGTACACTGTATCTGCTAGGAACAGTTTATCTTATAGGATTATCTGTCCTTCCAGAAATTGCATTTTAATGAGATACTTGCAGCTTGAACTAATTAAAAGGCAAAAGTCGAGGTCTGCTTTTGATGGGTAGTTGATGTTTATTATGTCAAAGCAGATGGTAGATTGTATTTTGTTACTCCTGCCCTTCAGAGGAATATGATGTAAGTCAATACTACACAGAGAAAGAGTGAGGTGAATTAAAAAAAACCTTATCAGTTATTGCAGAAACTGAAGTATTCCTTTTGATGGCACACATTTACTTGTGCTTTTAATGTAATTGTTTGTGTTGATACTTAATGCAATTATGGTCAATTCTGGCTGAGAGTTCCTCTAACTATTGCCATAAGGTTTCTGAAACTGAAGGTGAAAAATAAGTAGAAGTGTTATTTTTTTGTACACCTGGTGGTTCAAAAGGAGAATAGCATTATCTGCTTTCTGTAGCAACTGACAGCGGAAAAAATAGTGGCTGAAAGACTGTTTTAATTTAAAAGATAAGCATGACAGGTCTTTAAGTGGCAGCTAAAACAGCCACTAAATCATGGGACTAACAAAAGTTATGGTTAGATTTTTCTTTAGTAATTTGTTTCTTGTTAATATTCCCTCCCCCTTCATGAAATGACTTCAAGTTGTGTCAGGGGCGATTTAGATTGCATATTAGAAAAAGGCTCTTCACCCAGAGGGTGGTTGGGTGCTGGAACAGGCTCCCCAGGGAAGTGGTCACAGCACCAAGCCTGACAGAGTTCAAGAAGTATTTGGATGATGCTCTCAGCACATGGTTTGACTCTTGGGGATGGCCCTGTGCAGGGTCAGGAGTTGGACTTGATGATTCTTGTGGGTCCCTTCCAACTTGGCATATTCTGTGATTCTCTGATCTGCTGTGTTAATTTATCCTAAACTTTAGAGGAAGATGCGTATCGTACAGAATTATAGATAGATATGCCATGGGTTTTTAAAAAATGGTATTTTGAATTAATGAGTTTATTTTAGGAGTACAGATTCCCCACAAAGTATTTCCTAACTGTGACATTATTGACATAGTTTCAAGATAGCAATATAATAAATGGTCAAAGTATAATGAAGATAAGTTGTGGTCCCAGTGAAATTGTGTGACTCTTAGTAAGATATTCTGGATTAATATTAATATTAATATTAGGTCAGTCTCCATGAAAGAATTTAATTGGTCTTGTAGGTTGTGTCTTCATACTGAGCTCTCTTTCCCCCTACCCCCTGTCCTAGCCAGACACTTAACTAAAATTAAATTTCAGTTTGTATTTGATTGCCACATATTGCTTTGTGTTCTGTTGTGGAACTCTAGATAAGAGACTGTCTCTCAAAATACTTAAACATATAAAATCTTTTATTAGTAATTGTGATAAATTTTGTAGGAACTCCATTATACCGAAGAAGAATTGTATCGAACAAAGAATACTTTGCAAAGCAGAATAAAAGACAGAGAGGAAGAAATTCAGAAGCTCAGAAATCAGGTGTGTATAGAAAATAGTTTTATAACCTTCCTTTAAGAAAACAGTGATGGGGACTATTAATTTGACTAAACTTTCCTGAAAAATCCTGTAAAGGTTCTACTAGTGAATTACTGCATATTTGTTTTCAATACAGAGTAGAGTTTTGAGAGTAGGGAGTATAAGAAGGGAAAGATGTAGAGTAAATAGCCTAATTTATAGTTGTATATGCTTTCATATTAAGGGGGGGAAAAATTAACCTCTGTCCCAACCAGACCTGGTGGGGTGGTGTTGGATCAACACTCTTCTCTGTGAAAACTAGAAGTCACTGGAGTTTGATTAGGTCATTATGGTTTCTGCTAAGATCCTTGTAACTGGGCATAAGAACCTAAGTTACGTCCTACAGACTCAGTGATCCATCTAGCCCACTGCTGTATCTTGGACAGTGGCAGTAGGAGCCACCACGTTTTGGCCACTTCCTTCACTCCCTTGTACGTGCTCACCATCAGCAGCTCAATTTGGGACGTTAGTGTTGTGAGTCTCTACTAAGCCCTACCACCGGTATGTTGATGGACCTATTTTCCTTGGATCAGCCTAATCCCTTTTGGCACCTTCTGATACTTGTCAGCCTCCACAGTCTCTTCAGTCTCTTTGGGCAGCATGAAGGCATAGGGCTCATTTTGTGCAACTTACCTTAGCATGATGAAAAGTAGTCTGTATGTAGAGAAATTGATAGTCTGGAGTCAGCTATGGTCAGCTATGTAGTTACAGTGTCAGAAGGTTTGAAAATCGTCATGTTGTGATACAGATTTCTTGAGCATGTTGGCAGATTTTTCTTCAGGACTACCTGCACCTGCCATGCTGCATACATCTGATTTGTATTTTGGATACCTGTCTTTCCTGATTGATTCTGTTTTTCATTACTGAAGCTACATCTTTGTGGTATATGATACCACAAAGTGGCTGAGGTTCAAGACTGTACTGAGTAGATGAGCTATTGCACATATGGCAGATCTGGTGATTTCCATTTGCTTGAAATACTTTCTGCAAATTGAATTACATGATCTATGTCAAAGTCAGGATGCACTTACTGTCCTTGAAGATTCTATTTGCTAGAACAGTTGTGTTTTCTGCCTCAGTGCTCCTCAATTCTTCTGCAATGTATCCTGCATTTTCACCATTTCGTTCAAGTTTTTCTGTAAAATGGTATCGGATTCTCCACATTTTTACACAGTTTTTCCTTCCTTGCTTGTAAATATTTTACCTATTCACTTGTGAATTTGCACATATGGGACCCAGAGCGGATTAACTTGCTATTACCATGCCTACCATTTAAACTCATCTCTGAGGTGTAGCATTGATTTTGTGATCAAACCTAAGGTTATACAGAAATGTTCATATGATTAGAGGTGGAAAACAGAGGAATATGTTTTTACACAGTTTCTTGTGTCGTGTAAAATCCTGTTGTAACAACTCTCGAAACTAAGTTTCCTCTTTATTATGCTCATTGGTGATAGTTTTGATAGGATTATCCTGAAAAAATTCTGCAGTGGAGTAACTTGGTTCTTGAAGACTCAAATTATTGTGGAGTTTTGTAATTTGTCATTTGGCCAGACTTAATCTGATTTTTTTTTCTTTGCTTTGTTTTTTAGCTCACAAACAAGACTCTAAGCAGTAGTAGTCAGACAGAATTAGAAAATCGGCTTCATCAGCTGACAGAAACACTCATTCAGAAGCAAACCATGTTAGAGAGCCTGAGCACAGAGAAAAACTCACTTGTGTATCAGCTGGAACGGCTTGAGCAACAGCTGAAGGCTATCCAAGGCACTAGTGCTAATGGACCTTCCATTAATATGGCAGGAATTGATGGTGCTGAAGGTAAATAAAGGAATATAATACTTAAAATTCCTGTCTTTTCTGTAGTTCAGGCTTTTATATTTCCTAATGCCTTTCCCTGAAAGTCTTGAGCTTGTAAGGAAAAATAAATGCTGAAAATAGGCCACTTGTTCTAGAGACCTTGTCTACAGCAGCCAGTGTTATAAAAATAGTTAACAAGAAGCTCCTTTTTGCGTGTAAATGACTTTAAGTAAATTGAATAAAACCAATTTAATCTTTAATTCTCAGTGCAATGTCACTATTGGAACAATCCTGTCACAGCTGCAAATAAACCTGTCTCTTGGGGCTTAAGCTGATCTGAAGCAGGATCTAAATATTCTCGTGTAAAAAAGGGGTTTTGGAGAGGAGCAAGAATGGGATACTTCCTTTTGAGAATGGATTGGAAGTCTTGTTGAAATTAATTTCCTTGCTTTCTGTTTTTCTTGAAAAGCAGCTCAAAATACAGCAGTTCTGTTGAGGTTGGTTTGTCTGTCCTGTAGCTCTGGGAGAACCTCAGCAGTTGATCCGTGGTGTTGAGATGTTACTTTTCAAACTTTGTCTTTTTGTTTATATTTTAAGTAACTTTAAAAGCACGGGGCAATTACTAAGAGGTATAAAATGACAGTCCAGGCTTTTGTTTCTCTGCTTATGAAAGGAGATTTGAAATATGTTTGCTTTTGACTTGATTATAAGTAACTTCAGAAAGCATAAGTTTAATTGCACAAAGGTAATGATAGTGGAGAACCTTTTGTTTTTAAATAAAATTGATATGTAGTAAAAATAAAAGTAAAAAATTTTTGAATATGCGAGTTAGCATCAGAAATGCTAATCAAAGTTTTAATGTATGAGAAGTAAAAGCATTTGAGAAATTGACAGTATCAAACCCATCATTTTATACACCTAATAATAGTTATTATGACATGATAGACTTGAACGTCAAGATACCAATCTGGTGAACTAAAATAAATTTGAAAAACACACTAAGTTGAAAAAACATTTGACTTGATTGTAAGTTTATCGAGAACTCTGTTCTCAAACATACTCCTCTGCCCCCAGCAAGACGAGAGTACAGTCAGATTAATCACTCTTTATGTTATTTTCATATATCTTTGTTATACACTGTTGATTTGTTTTACTTAAGCAACAGCTTAGCTAATGGGACTTTTTGCTTTTTTCCCTTCAAACAGGTGCCCGAATGCGTAATGTTCCCGTCCTGTTCAGTGACATGGATACTGGCGTGGCAGGAATGTATGGGAGAGTCCGCAAAGCTGCCAGCACCATAGATCAGTTTAGGTAAGAGTGTCCTGAAGGAATGTACTTTGTAGCTGCTGGTGCACTTTGTTTTGTATTGCTTTTATGAAGGTAGAAGTTAAAAATAATGCAGCTAAGGTATGGTATAAATTACTAAATGTTGACTTAGTTCACTTGAGCTTTTCTATGATATTAATATTCTTTGGCTTTTGCAAATTATAGTCAGTTTAAACAGCACTCTGATAGATTTTGATATAAGATCACTAAACTATGTGCAAAAAAATCTAACCTCTTTCATTACCTTCTTCTATGTTTTTTTACTTTCAGAGGTTTTGATTGTGTCTGTGATAAACACCATAAGCCTGTATTAGAGGGGGGAGTATCATCTGTACTCTTTTAGTCCTGTTCAGGCATCCTGACAAGATTCTGGGTTCTGACCCAGTGTAGCTGTTTACCTTGAAAGATAATCTGTTTGAGGAATTAGTAAGTTAAAATCACTCTGGATGCAGTGAAAGGCTTGCTTTGATCCCTTTTCTGAGCAGTTAGGTTAATTGCCAGTAATCACAGTATAGGTCTGCTTACAAAACTTGAACCAAATCTGATAGAAAACAAAATTGGACAAAACTTCTTAATCCTTTGAAAGCAAAATACCTCAACAGAAAGTCTTTTGTGCTTTCAGTGGTACTTGAATTTCATTGTGAAGGATATCAAGATTTCCATTATTTGGACCCATTATATGTAATGTTTCAATACTGAACTTCATTTGACAGTATCACATCCCTTCCATACAGGGATTTGTTTTTACCTGACATTGCTGAGCAATGAGCAGGGCACACATCTAGTACAGTTACTTTGAAGCACTGTAGCAGTAACCTTGCAAAACCCAGGTGCTTTTTCTCTAATGTACTATAAGAATAGTAGTGATGTATCATGTTTTTCAAAGGAATCCAAAGTTCTAGTTGCTTAAATCTTTTTGAAAGATTCATGACAGCTCTTCAGGTAATGAAATTTGACAAATATAGAGTGTATTTGTGAGTTTTAAAATACCTGTACAACTCTTGAGTCTTAATTCTTTTTCAAAAACTCCGAACTTAGCATGTAAGAGAAAAAAACTAGGAAAATATGTCTTATGGTCTCAATTTTCTCACTTCACTTAATGCTTTGAGTACATGAAGTAAAACTCAAGACAGAAGCAAAAATGTGTGTTTAACACCAGCTGATGTTTGAGTTTGTGATGACTGGGATGAGAGGAACAGGAGCTTATTGCTCAGTGTTAACTTGTGTGTTTTGTTTTCTCTTGTACCTGTGTAGCATTCGGCTGGGAATCTTCCTGAGGCGGTACCCCATAGCAAGAGTCTTTGTTATCATTTACATGGTGAGTCAGCTTTCTTTAACACAAGATTTCTGTAGCCAGTTTATATAATATGTCTTAAATGGCAAGACTGGTGTTCAAAAGGCTATATAATTAACAATTCAATGTGTTTTTTTGTAAAATGGCCTTACATAACAGCATTTTGGAGTCATGTTGCTTTGCAGTTTTTGGGTTTTTCCCAGGAATTCTTCATATAGCAGTCTTAAGGACACTTATGTAACTGTCATTTAAAGGACTGCAGAAGTAGATTTCTACTAGTAAAATACAGAATAATAGTAACCAGTTGCCAAGGTTAACCCACCATGGCTGCATACACTGCATTTAGGAAAATGGACATCTGTTAGAGCTTTTTTAATATTTGACTTTTCGTGGTTTTTTCAGCGTCTAATGATAACTCTGCTCTAGTAGCTGAAAAAATAGCAAGAAACGTTTTTCTTGGGAGACTTAAACAAATAGTAGAAAGTTGCTCACCCACGCCGGGGGAAATTGTCAGGCTGGCAACTGATAGCAGTGCAATGCCTCTCCTCTCCGCTGGAGGGCAGGTGCCTATCAGCTGCATGAATTGTGGAAAGTGCAGTCTGCCCTGCTTTGAAATACTCCACTGGGCTGAGCCGTTCAGTCTTGGACATGGAAAAAACCCCACGCTGCTTGAGAAGGCATGATGAGTTACTGACCAGAGTTTCTGAGAACAACTGTCACTATTTCAGCATGTAAAGGAGATAGACACACATGAATAAAGGAAACTACAATTTCACGCTGCAATTACATCTTCTACCCTTTTAAGTACTGGAAGGAACAGACTGTCTAATTCCTAACCTTTCCTTCTTCCTATTCATTACTTAAACTTATCAATGTATGAATAAAATGCTTTGTACCCAAACAGTGAAGACTTCTGCTGCCTAAGCTGCAGTCTGAAGGGAAACTCAATGATCACTATATTGGGCAGTCAGTGGCAGTTACCCTTTTACAGCTCAAACCTTGACTATGCCTACTGTAACTTGAGGTTTTTTTAAATAATTGTGGCTTATGTATTCCTTTTTGCACTCCTAGGAGCTTCTTCAATTCTAATTGGATATTTTCAGCCAAATCTGAATGAGAATTAACATTTCTACAGAGTTCATAAAAATGCCACAAATCAGTGTCTGTGGTGAGGAGAAGGAAAGCAGAACTCAGCTGTTTTATGCAGCCTGGTGCCAGCCAGTTGGCACAGGAGTAGTGGCTTACCAGTGGCTCGAGGCAGATCACATAATGTGCTGGCTGGGGACTGGGTATTGGAGAGAACAGCTGGAGTCACTGGGGCATGGAGAAAAAGAGAAACCAGAGGATGCAAATCTGTAGGAAAACAGGCTGCTTTATTTTTGCTGCTTGTGCAAAGTCTTTAGCTTTCTGCAAGTGCCATCTTCAGAATCTGACTCAGCATTTCATTGTTCAAATACAAATTATGTTTTTTAGGAGTATCTGATTAATGGGAAAGATATTTTAGTCAAAATATTTCTACGAGACAAATTTTATTAGGTCTCACTGGGAGCTCTCTTATTTACTGCTGCTGTGAACGATGATTGTCAGTGCTAAGTTTATTTCTTTTCTTTTCCCAGGCATTGCTTCATCTCTGGGTTATGATTGTTCTCCTTACCTACACCCCAGAAATGCATCATGACAGTCCCAGTGGCAGGTAGACTGAGACAGGACCATATGCTGTGCTAATGTGATTTGGACTGGCAATGTCTTTAGAATAATCAGTCCTGAAATATCAGCAAACCCTTCCTCATGGTGTTAAGGAAGGATGAAAACCATCATGCCTGATTTATCACTACTTTTCAAATACGTATATAGTACTATGTAGCTTTTTCAGTTTACCTAAAAAAGCATCACTTTCCTGGAGAAATAAAGCTATTAAGTTAAGCTATGGTTAGCCTTTACATTTTATGTAGACCTTCTGGTGGTTAGAGGGAAAGATAAGGTTTTCTCCTACAGAGAAATGCAAGGATTTCTGAAATTACAGATATATCTGGTACAAATTATATCAGGTCATACTGGATGTGGGCTATGGTCAGGTAATAAACTGTACTTAGCAATTCAAATAAACTTTCTGGTTTCTTTCAGTCTGCTTTTGCACTTCTGTTTTTAACTTTGTAAATAATAGACTTTTCCTTAATATATTAAACTGGAAAAAGGACAATGGATTGGTGCAATATATTTTTTTAAATAAGTCTAAGAATAAAACATTATGCATTCTTCTTAGCTTTGTGCTTCTAGTGCAATAGATATATCTTTCCTACCAACTGATTAGTGGGGCTGCCTGTTTAGAGGCTGGTATTTTAGCTTTGTTTAGAGAAAGAGAGCGATGGTTCTGAGAAAGGTTTAAACTCTTGAGAAATAATGGTGTTTCTTTTTGCACTTGAAATTTGTATATTTTAACTGCATTTTCTTATACCTCTCTCATTAGTACATGTCTTAATCAGATCTTATTGAAACATTTATTTTCTAAAGCTTTGGGTACTTAATAAACTATTTCTATATGAAATCTATCAAAACATTAAGAATTTCTCATGTCTAAACATTCAGCAAATATACTAATAAACAAACCTCATCAAATATTTCTCGTGAAACCCAAAATACGAAACCAACTGTAGTAGTTCTGTTGCTGGACTGTGGCATTCTACAATTATGAATTATTAATAGACAATCACACGGGGTCACTTTCCTTAAGAAATTTTTTGTTTTCTTGTGTGGTGCTCACAGCTGAGTAGTGAAAAGATGACTACAAGCAATTTGTCACTCTTGCTCTTAAGGATATGGTTCAGTCTTCACGTGACTTGAACACGCTCGGCATTCGGTCCTGTCCATGAAGTCTGTCATGCGGCTCCGATGGAAATGTTACAGTAGACAAATGACTGTATTGCTGCTCTGATTCAGATCTTGCAGAAAAAACTGAGGTGTTTTGATAAACTGAGTAATAAAAGAGAGCGTTTATTGTAAGTTGTGTCCCTGCCCTCTGTTGCATTTGCTGTACTTTGCCTAGTTCCTGTTGCCTGTTTTCTTTTCAGTTCTGATACTAGAGCCACTTCTGAACTCGGGGGGGGAGCAGATTGTACAGACAGAGATCAGGTGATGGACCTTTGCACACTCATTTTCTATACACATGCTGTTTTTTCATTTGGAAATCTCCAGAACACTGAATCTTTGGATACTCCAGTATATTGTGACATCTGTGGGGGAAGATTCTTGGTGGTATAAACGCCTTACAGCTTTTCTGGCATACCAACTGTCCATCAAAGTATCTATTCTTACCTCCTTTCTCCCTTTTTATTTGGTTGGTTGGTTGGTTGTACGTGGACAACAACTTTGGAATACACAGATAGTTTGGGGTTTTTTTTGTTGAAATTTACTGAAGCCATTACAGTGTTTCTAGAACCTTTACAATCTTTATGATAGCTTAGTATTCTTTTCTTCAGTTCTTCCAGATTTTGTGGTAGAAATTTCACAGGGGCAAACTACTAGAAGATTTCTGCTGACTTTTGCCTATGGAACTAGGCTCTTGTATTCAAGTGTCAGTTTGTGTTTGTGCAGTGTTGACCCTGTCATGTCTTGGAGATGACAATAATGACTTCTGTACAGGCTGCTTGAGCAGCATCAGCCCTGTGCTCTGGACAGTGCTAAGCTGTTTCAGAGCTATACAAGAAATAAAGAACTACTCCTCAAAGCTTTTTTTCAAACACTGGATTTTTGCCCCCAGAATTAATTTTAATGAGCTGTACAGATGCAGTGCAAGAACACACAAGACCACATGCTGGAGTCTCTCTGAAGATAAATGTCAAATTTCAAGTTGAAGAGTGAGATACACGTATTGCCTCTGATCACCAGTATTGGGTCCCAATGTCATCTGTATAGATTTGTGAAGTGTGGGCCACAGCCACAGGTCAAAGGTGCTGTGAGGACACCATTTTCATAAGCAGCTCCTCAAGGTGTTGCCTTACTGGCAGGAGATTGCCTTGCTGAACAGATGGCTTTGGAGTGAATGAGACACTTTTGGTAGCCTTGCTTAAGTGGTGGGAGAGCATTCCAAGAGCTGAGTCTCTTCTTAAAGGACTGTCATGCTATTGGGCAGTTGAACTGCCCCCCATTCAGAGATCACAATATAAATTTTGGGATTTTGAAAATATTTTACAAATGCTGAGCCTATCATTCCATGCTCTGTAGCCTAGCACCAGAAATAAATGGTTGTCATAACTGGCAGAAAATAGGAATCTCTGTCTCCCAGCTGCTGTATCTTACTGCCTTGAGATCAGAATGGGTTATTGTGTGGCTGAAGGAAAGTCCTTTTTCATTTCTTTCCTCCCAGGACTAAAACTGCTCCAGGTATCAAGGGTACAGTTTGACAGTGAATATTATGAAAAAATGAGAAAGAGGGTTGATGGGGAGAACCACATTATTTATTTATATTTGTTTGCTCCATCCCCATTTGTGCTGTTTCTGTGCTATGGTCAGAGGGGCAGGGTGCATTATGCCACCTTTCTGGAAGGGATGAGAGGAGATGTCCCCTCTGGGATGGCCAGCAGCAGGCTCGGGGAGAGCATCAGGCAGACAGACTGCAGGTGAGGGTGGGAGCTGCTGAGGCAGAGGAGGCTGCAGAGGGAGGCAGGGAGAGGTAGCAAGAGCATGACTGCTCTTTCCCTGATATTTTGCAGCCCAGAAAAAGGCCTGTTTCTTTCAGGTCCTGTTCATCTTGGTACATATTCAATTAGGCAGATGAACTTGGCGACAGATTTAGGTTTCTGTGAAAGAGGGCTTTGTGTGCATACTCTCAAGCCCTCCTGTGGCAATAAACTCGTTTGCCACCTTGGTTTGCTGATATCTGATCTCTACTTTATTTGCTGTGCTAGGTCAGCCATATGTATACTAAGACCCTGTGGAAGTGACTTTATTGCTTGATTGCAGATAATGTTAACAAGGGGGAAATCAGACTTGCACAGTAATTAATTTGCTAATTTCTCATCTGTATATATGAGAAACATATTGTGCTACCAGAGAGAATGGATTTCTTTGCTGACTGACTGCAGCCTGTTTATAAAATTTGACATTAAGATGTTCCTAGATATTTAGCCATGAAGCTGTAAGAATAATACAAAGAATCCATCAGAATTCAATTTGCTTTCATCTGTATGTTACCCTCCTGCCCTACAGCTTGACTTTAGAAAGCCTTGACTTGGGAACAGGCAGACAGATGTCAGCAAATGAATAACTGTGACAGATGAATAAAAGCTCCCCAAATTATCTGCATTTTTCTAACAGGCATCCATGTGCAAGCACTCACGTACATAATCCTCTTCCTTTCAGAAAGGCACTCATGAATTTAATCTCTGTCTTATGGTACTTGATGTTGGGCTGGTGGCAGAACTGGATCCCAGCACTGCATTCCACAAATAGCGGAGTGATATTTGGAGTTCTGCCTACCTAATGTTGCTTCCTGCCAATACTGCTTGAATTAAATGCTATGCATCAAGCAATAAGTGCAAGCTGTTGGGAGAAAGTATCTGATACTACAGGTAGCTAAAGGAACTGGGGGAATTGTGGACTGTAGAACAGATCCAAGGTGCAAGAAAATAAAGGTGGGTGAAAAGTTTGGGCTGGAAACACAAAGACACCTTTTCAGGTTGGAGGGGAAAGAACAAAAGTTGCTGATTTATGATTAAAAACCTTTGCTAATGTGTGGGTGAAAGTCCAGCAGGTCAAATATCATATAAGAGGCTTCTTATGAGAAAGTAAAAGATAATGAAAGAGACAGAATGACCTTTTTGTGCCATGACTTGGGTTTTTCTATCAAGAATCAGAAGCGTGGATGGGTGTTTTGGCTACAATTGACCTTTCCTGTGCTGAATTTTAACTCTTTTTAGATAGATGTTGCATGTGCAGGTTTTTACATTTGCATGTTCAGTTCAAATCAAGGCAAATTGTATTTTGACTACACATTTGTTTTAAAGAAACTGGAGGAGGACACAAATCAGCAGGAGTTTGAGCTCTGTAGCAGCAAGTGGATGCACTCCAGATGTTCTGTAAAATCAAGCAGCTGTGTTTGTTAAAGGTCTGTGATCTGAAATTGCTGTTCTCATTTGCTGTAGCTAGCAAAGCTGAAATTAATCAACTGCAGCAAAATACCTGATATGATACAGGAAAGATCTGGAATTCCTTAGTGGAGGGGCATAGAGTGAGTGTTGATTTCTTCACACAGAAAAGGGGTCTGTTTGGGCATTCATAGTGAAGAGAAACATTATCAAAGGTAGCACTTTCTCCAGCCTAGTGCTAATATACTTGGGGTGTTTTCTCAGTAGCTTATAAAAAAACATCACCTTAACACTAGTGTATTGCAGCAACCTGGAATAGACATAATTTTTTAATGCAAATTCAAGGAATAATTAAGTCCTGAATTGATCTATTTAAAAATAAATCTTGATGAAAGAATTTGCATTGATACCTTAGTGGCAAGAAAACACAATTCACAATTAGTGTTTAATTTGTAATTAGAAAACACATTCTGCTGAATGAGAGATGGGAAATGCCAGTTTTCTGCCCAAACAGGTAACTAGTTGCTTGAGGAGATCCCTGCCCATGAATCTGCCATCTCTACTGCAGCCTTCCAGTTTCCCTCCTGCTGCAGCAAGTCAAGAAGCTGCACAGATACAGCAGATGAAACAAAGAGAAGAAATTAGTATTTTCCCAGCTGTTCATGCTGATGTTCAAAGCTTGCCTGTACAATAAAGCCAGTTTAGCTTGAATTGCCTTTTTGAGTCTGCAAACTGGATATGCATATTGGGACTTCCCTAAGTGGGTTCTCCTAAAAATATATTTATGCACTTGGAGGAAGGAGTCTGAATTTTTTTTTGGAAAGCCTTGATTCTTCTGGGCTCTGTTGTCTTAGTGACCTTTATGGGACACTCAGCTGGCTTCAAGCTGCTTCTGTATGATCTTTTGCTGCCTTTACTTCCTAAAAGCAGCACAAGCTTTGCTTTTGCAGAGCCGCAGGTGGTGGAAGGCACTGTGGTCTGCAGACACACAGCCCTGGCCCCATGGGGGCTGCTTTGCCACGGCTGCTGCCAGACCCCCAGCAGCCACTCGGGCATCACAAATGCAAGGGACCCCATTTGCAGTCACAAGAGTGGGAACGTCTGCCTTGTGCCAGGTAATCTGTTATCAAGGACCAAGACATGCTCGATTCATCGGTGATGTGTGTGGCCATAAAGCCTTACCTTGATGGGGCTTTCTAACTGCATATGGCATTTTTGCAGGACAGCAATAGGGGAAGTTGTCCAGACTTCTGCTTCCAAGGTGGACACAGAAGCAGGGTTGCCTATGGAGGAGACAGGGGTGATGCTGCCTCTGCCAGCAGGTCAGACAAAACTGGAGACTGTTTACAAGCCAAAAATCCTGTCTCTGCCTGGGGGGGTCAGGGAGGGAGAAAAGGTCGTCCAAGGACTGGGGACCTGGCTTTGCAGCCAGGACAGACCTTTGCATAGGCATAAAGCAGAGCCGTGTGATCACCTGTATCAGCTATACATGACTATTTATCATTAACCCAAGGTCATGGAAAGCACTGGTTTGAACTGCCTGCACCTGCTGCTTCCCGAGGGTTCACACTGAGATCAATTATGCAAGGAAAGCCTTTAATAAAAGCAAGCTGCTGTTCTGAGGGAGCTGTGCCCTTGCTGTTGGCTTGGGCTGTGTACCCTGCCAGCCACGAGGCCTGTCACAGCTGCCTTGGGGCAAATGTTGCCCTTCCCTGGCTCTGCTCACCTCCACTGGGGTGGAGGCAGCAGGATGAGATGGTGCACCCACTCAGAGACGTTCACCTCGTCAAATATTATAGCTGTATTTACTATTTTTTTAAGCATAAAATGTGGGATGACTTGGTGGGGGAGAAGAGATTGAATAAAACCCTTGCTCAGATTATTCCCAAAATAGGTTGGCATGAGACATTGAAATACAGTTTTATGAATTATTTTCCTAGCATAAAAGTTATACCCAAAGCCAAGTATTGGACAATGAGTGGCGAGGAGACTGAAAGGAGCTTGGCTGTGACATGAGGGAAGTTGCTGTGAGGATCAGGACCAGCTCTCAACAGCACTGTTTTCCAGCAGTTTTTAGTTTCTTTGCAATTTCAGCTGAGCTGAGGTTAGAGTTGGGTATATCGCTTCCCCCCCCACTGAGCTGATGTAATATTAGTTCAATGGTTTTTTACGGCCTGGAAACTACAGTTTGTAGAGAACAGACAGATCTTATTTGTTTTCACCTGTGACAGACTTCTGACAAGATCCCAATCTGTGTTTAGGGTGAGGTGTCCTGAGGGGCAGCTGAGGCAGCAGTGGGCATGATGCTGGCAGCAGAGTCCAGGGTGCACCCTCCAGCTGTGACCTCTGCTGCAGCTCGAGTGTCCTGGGTTACAGGGAAGCCGCAAGCATCAAACCTCTCCAGCAGGGGAGTTTCTTAAATACAGGTGTGCTGAGTCCTAAGGAAACTTAGAAGGGATTAAAATGGATCCACTGTTTCCTAAAGCTGCTCCTGTCTGGAGCTAAAGGAGGAGCAGGCACAAGCCTTGCCACGGTGGGCTGCTGTTGCAGAGGGGAGGAGAGGTCTGTCCTTCTGGGGCTCGGTTCTCATCTCTTCCAGCTAGCTGGGATCAGCTGGGTCTGGCTTTTAACAGCAACATGCCTGCCTAAATCACCGGTTGGTAAATTACATTTTTCTGTCTAGAATGAGGTAAATGTGTATTTTATCTAGGTAATTAATCTGAGGGATAGAGCTAACATGATTATTGTGTTTTCTTTTCCCTCACTCCTGTCAATATGGCCATGTGGCATTTGTATCTTGGAGCCTTTATTAAACTGGTTTATTTGTAAGCAATCAAACTAGGAAAATTATAAGGACAAGGATGATTTTGTTCAGCACTTTATCCAGCACTAACAAGCTAGGAAATGGCACTGCCTTTTATTGTCTTCCTATCTCTGTAAACTCACTTTTATTAAAAAAAAATAAATAAAGCTCTTAAATAAGCAAAACAGAATAGGCTTGGGAAATTCTGTGGACTCCAAGGTGCTTCTCTGGTTTTCCTCTGCAGGAACAAACACCACCCATTCCCTCTTTCCCGTGCACTGAACCTTTTTATTAATATGTCAGGAAGCGTGACTCAATCTGCAGCTTTGTCAAGACACAGGCAGGAAATTTAGGTGGTTGCATTACCAACTGCTTCTGTTTGTTACATTTCCCCCCCTTAGGTCTTGATAGTTTAGTGCCTTAGCACAGGCTGCTTCTTTGGATATAGTGACTAGTAAGATAGTCAAAGTTGCCTTGCCATTAGAGCTTCTTTGGGAGGGCATTGAGTTAGCAGAGAGGAAAATGCTGTGTGTTACTGGAGGCTAGGAGAAAAGAAGTAGGAAAGTCTCTCACCTGCAGCTGTAGCAAAAGTCATCCATAGGTACCTCTTTGTTCTGTATTTCGTGTCTCCTGTGACCATGCAGCAAGATCCTCCTGTGTTCTCTTCAGTCAGAGCAGAAGCCAAGGTATAACCTGAAATGGGTCACTGTGTCACTGTTTGGTCCTGTCCATGGACCAAGGCTGGGGTCAGGCCCCAAGAACCCGGGGTAGGGGCAGCTTGCTTAGACCTTACCTGCACCCTGACTTTAGCTTGCAAACTGCCTGACCTTGGGTGCAACTGCAGTACTGGGGACCCCGGCCACTCACATAAGCCTATTTTATGGATTTCACAGCTTGTTTTATGGGTTTCAGTGCATGTTTTCCAAAGGTTGAAGCTCAGACACAGATCCCAGTCACCTTGTGGCCAAGAGCCATCCACACTATTGCAGCAAGCATTGCAAATCAGCAATGATCTGCCAGCTGGGAGATGAAATAAATGTTTTCTTCCAAGTTTCAAAGGTTTTAGGGTTTGCTTAGCACATTTTTAAATTTTCCACACAGGTTTAAGTAACAAATGAAATTACTGGTTAGTACGGGCCTTGAGATGTTTTAGAAATTACCATTTTGACTGCTCAAAGATTTTAAACATTTACAGTGACGTAGATTAATTCTATATTTTAATATCAGAAGGAGAGAAAGGATTTGATGGTATTAGACACAGCTGGCTACTTGTCCAGGATGAGCTAAGTCACCTGGCCAAGCATGTGCTGGGCAGGAGAGCTGGACGGTCATCTCTGGTTCTCATGAGGGCTGCAGCTTTTGAAAGCAATAAAATACAAGAAAATAAAATAATAAAATATAATAATTCCCTATACCACAACTTTGACAGAGCCTCCTTATTATCTCTTTCACAAAGGAATATCTTTGTTATACAGATATATACCCATGCGAACCTGAGCATACCCAACAGAGGCAGTGTTGATCTGCACCATCCCAAAGATGGTTCTATGTAATATTTTATAAAACTAATAAAAGCACGTGCTTTTATTTACCAGTGCTAAACTAAAACGTGTCAGGATAACATAGCTGTTCAGATTTCATTGTTCATTGTTTCATTGCATGAATATCTGCTGTGTCCTCTTAAGAGGAAATTATGTTTACATGTCAAAGGCAAAGAAATAACTTCTTTCTGAAATGCCAGTGTTGTTTTATTAAAACTATTTCCCCAAAGGACTAGAAACTGCAATATGTTGAAATATCACATTACAGGAAAGTGGACTGACTGTTGGAAATTAATTCCGCCATTCATCCAGCCTCTGGTCACTGTTCACACAGGGTCAAACAAGACAGACAAACTGAGAAATCTGGTTTCACTTTTACTGTTAAATCTCAGGTTCTGTGTGCTTTTATTAGTTTTATAAAATGTTACATAGAGCCATCTTTGGGATGGTGCAGGAGATCATCTCTTTGCAAGTCAGACCAAGAGCACAGCTGGCCCAGCCGCAGGTGGCACAGGGCACGAGGATGTGCAAAGCTGAAGAGCCTCAGGCTGCCTGCCACTCACTGCTCCCTGCCAGGCTCCCGCCTCCCACACTGCCTACAAGGCAGATGCGGCCGTGGAGCCTTTTGGCAGGCTCCCACAGGGCTGCATCATTCCTCATCCAGCAGTAGCAAGCTGCCCACTTTTGGCATGGGTGTTCAGACAAGCTGCCGTGTGGCCTTCCATGAAAGGGTGCAGCACATCACCGCTAGAATAAGTGGCAAGCGCTCTGCTCCCTTCCTGGTTTGCCATGCCCTAGTGTCAAGAATTATCATGCTGTTCCATATCCCATAGGGCATATTCCATTAAGTTCTTGCTTCTGACAGACCTTAGGAAGCTGTTGCACTGCAGGAGAGTGGAGGAGGCAGGAGGGTGTGGGTGAAGGGTACAGCCATGAGGCTGTGCTCTCAGGGAACAATATAAAAATAATCCATTGTGTTATATAGCTACAGCTGGGGACCCACTTCTGACCTGAAAAAGTCAGTCCTGGAATGCTAAAGCAAAGAATAAAACTCACAACAGTAAGCATGAGCTCATTAGTAACTTATTGAGAGTGGCTCAACCACACATACGAAGCAGAGGGCAGTGACCTCTGGCATGTCTTTGAAGGGACCTGAGTGATTGGCAGCTTGTCTGAAACACTCAAATTTCCCACTTTAACCAATACTAGATCTGCCATGCATCGGGTCCCGTGCTTGCCCAGCCAAGTCACCTCACCAAATTAACAGAGCTATGGGGATGGATAAAAACAGGGACCTTGACATGCCTGCGTTGCATCAGAGTTCAGCCAGGCCTTGGGAATCGCACTCTGGCTAACGTGCCAGCAGCCCCTAGAAGGTCAGGGGTCTGGATGTGAGCAGTCATGACTGTGACTTAGTCCTTCTCAGGGTATTTTAAGCAACTGTTCATTTCTTAGCTGCTGGAGCTCTCATCAGAAAAACACTCTAATTCCAAAGCTGCAGCAATGTGTCAAGATAAGAGCTGAGAAGCCCATTGCCCATGCTGTTGGGCAAAACAGATAAAGGCAATTTGCTAATTCCTGGGGACCAACCAGAGTGAGCATCTTGATTGTCAGCATTACTGCACTGTGGAGGTTCCTGCTCATTGTCTCTGGACTGGTGGCTGACTTGGCTTTGCTTAGCATTAGGCATCACAAGTCCTGGCCACCGAGTCCAGAAATAGAGGCATCCAGAATTGAAGCCAGTGTTTAAAAAACATGTTTTAAGCTATATTAATCTCTCTGCACCAGGTTCCCTACCTGTTGAAAAGGAGTGTGGTATCCACATGCTAACTATGTGGTGAATTGCTGCTGCTCTAATATTTGAATGTCATGATTCAGAAAGTTCAGAAAAATGGCTTTTAAAATTTTAGGTTGTTGCTGTTAGGGGAGGAACTGAGAATGAATTTGGTATTTCTCTGGCATATCCCACTGCTTTTCCAGTATAGCCAGTACACTGCTCCTCACAGCACCAGAGAGCCCAGAGCACAGGAATTCTCACTGACAGTTCCCAATCCCTTTCTAACAAGTGCTCTGCCCAGGAGCTCTCTTTTCTGTCTGATTCTGTAAAAGTCTTGCTTTTCTCCTACAAGAACCAAAACTCCTTTCTGTCGCAAGCTCTGGGGTTTCCCTGCTTACTGCTTCCAGAGGGGGAGGTAGAATGGGTTAGGGCATGTCCTCAGGGATGAGAACTGAGAAATGGTCTCACTTACAGCATTTTAGGAATTGTCACCAGCTGCTGCACTGTTGAAACTACCGAGCAGTGTGCAGTATGCACAGCCTGTCTTTCAGAACCCTTTGGCAAAGTCAGAGGCAGCTGCATTGCTCATATCTGGATGAGGATGTAAAAGTGGGATGTGAGCTTTAAGGGTCTTTTGAATCCCATAGACCTGCTAAAACTCTTCAGATTATTTTATAATATTTTTGTCAATATATTCATACAGCCAGCTAATATCTCTACCAGTATGAATTGGTTTTGTCCCTTTTCTTGTATGTATGGTTTTATCTCAAAATACAACATTCATCTGCTGCACCAGGAAGTTCAATCTGATGCTTTTTCCCACTGTGGTGTTAGTCATTTGATTTTGGAATCCTGAATGTCACCAAAAACCCAAAAATTCTGCATTTACATGAACTATGTTGCATTTCCAAGAAAGTGCTAAGCCCAGCTTGAAAGCTATGAACCTCTTTTTTGAGAAGCTCTTGGATTTCTTTCTCACTTGAATTCCTACATTCCTTGGACAGGGTTTGAACCCATCTGGCTGGATCCTCTGACTGCAGTTCACATATATACTGAATTCTTCTGGGAATAGTGTTGAAATGTACTTACTTCAATAGACGAGATATCAAAGTATTGACTGGAGGCATGAGTCGATGTCACCATTAATTCATGCACCTCATTACCCTACTCAATCAGAGTGCTCTCATTCCACTGGGAAATGCTGCTGTAATTAAGACCCTGGAGCTTTTTGAGAAACAGGAATAGAGACAAAATAAATTAAAGGAGAGCTGCTCTCAGCTTCTGTAACAGCAGTAGTTGCATTTGAATTTTCTGCCAAGCCAGAACTCTGTTTGACACACATCATTGATTGATCGGAAGCAAGTTATGGAGCCAGTTCCAGGCTGGTCATGTGAGCAAGTGCTGGCTTTAAAGGAAATTAGTGTGCAAGGGCTGAGGTCTTGTTGTCTCAAAGAGGAATTCTTTCTTGAGCACTGGGTTTTCTCTCCTTTTTTAAGATTGTCTTACTTCCAGTGCATCATGTTGTGGTGCACTGTGAGGTATAAGGACTCACATCTGAGCAGACATCGGGAGTATCCATTTGCCAGTGCAGTGTGTGCGAGGGGAAGGAAGATCTGCCTACAAATGAGTGTGCAGACAAATTTAAAACCCAGTCCGTATTGCAGAAACTTTGTGGTGGAAGTGGAGAGAGTGCAGAGGCAAGCTGAATTACATGCCTCCAGTATGGTCTTCCAGTCTGCAGAAGGCATTAAATGTGGGCTGTGCATCTGAACCAGCAGACACTGGCAGAGACAAAACTGATAATTTAATGCCCTGTATTCTCTCACTGAGGTCCCTCACCATTCCACACCAGCTGACTTACTGGAGTTTCTTCCTGGTGTCCCAAACTACCCTTTTTTCCGTGGAGCAGCTGCAGCAGGCAGCCCCAGCAGGCAGATGCTGGCAGGGCTCCCCTCAGGGGTGCTGTGCCACAAGGTGCTCCTGGCCTTTCTGGGTGCTGTGTTCCCCAGCACATGTCACAGTGCTGCTTTGCCTGACTTTCTTCTGTCACAAAAGTGATACACTTGCTTGACAATTCATGCCCCATTTTTTTAACCTGGATATAGGTTAAGTAAATATAAAAATACTGAACCCATTAGTCAAAAGAGAAAAAGGCACATTGCTTCTCCTCCCTCCTTAAGCCCCTTCCTATAACCTTTGTTCATTTAGTTGATACTATATTAAAGATCAATTAGATAAAACCTAACTTGGATTTCTCAATAATCGCTGTTTGCATGGTAGAGAGAGCAGTTGGAGATGATGATAGGGAGGCAAAAAAAAGCTGTTTTCTCTTCCCTATCAACATGAACAGAAATTAATATTTGGCCTGACAGAGCTGGCATAAGGGTCACACCTTGGCAGGGATGTCAGCCAGCCTGTAACACTGGCCTGTAACTGATAATCTCCTGATACTATTACAGGCAGTGCCATTCCTACTGTCAGCTTTAATTAAGCACACTCCCATTTACTGGTTCCTTCTAAACATCGCCCCAGGGCCACAGCTAATTCAGCGTGCAGCCAAGTTTCATCAGGGTGGGTTTTGCTTTGTTGAAATGGGGTTTCCATCAGCCACTGGTGGGGTAGCTCACTGCGTGCCTGTGGCAAGACCCTTTACAGAGCAGCAGGGAACCGTGGAGGGGGTGGATCATCCACCTTTTGCCTTCCTCCAGACTCCCAGCTGCTGCCAGTGCTGCCCCAGGGCTCCCAGCTCTCAGGGGGCTCAGAGGCAGAGCTCCCTCCCCTTCTCCAGGCAGGGGGAGCCATGTGAAGGAGTGCTGGGCCACTACAGAGCCCCTTCACATACAGCCTTCAATAAAGTCTCCAGCATTTGTTGTCTTTCAACCTCTAACTTCAGTTTATTGTGCAAACATGAATTAAGCATTAGGACACCTCTGCTCTGCAAGGACACTGAGCACTGATACAGCCCCGTGTTTTATTCATTATGAAGAACTGGATCCTATAACATGAAAAATTCAAATATCAAACTATATTAAATGGACATGTAGGGGATATATGTCTATGTATCAACATATCCATTTATTCAGGGGCTTGGTAGGGTCTTAGATATAGGTAAAAATAAAGGGTAATTAAGTTACTGGTCCAGTCTCATACACTAAATTGGTAACTGAGTCAGGAAAAGCACTGAGGAGATATTATTTGCTGTAGGTTACATGTGGAAGCTTAGAGCCTCCATCCAAGGGTCAATTTATGTTTACAAATTATAACTGGCTTTCCTGGGGTGATGTTTATCTAATGCTTTGAAAATTCTATCAGCAGCTACTGAGAAAAAGCTATTATGGCGTATTTTTATTCTTCCACACACTTCTGCTTTAAATTTATCAAATGACTTGTCCTACACTTCTTATCATGTGAGCTTGACTGACCTTTCCTAAGCTGAGCTTGGTCCTGCTTGAATGGACACCCGGCTTCTGCCAGCATAAAGAGCACATCTGGAAAGACAAGCAGCGTTGTGGAGCCTGTCTCCTCCAGGCACCCTCACACCCTACTCTTGCTGCAAGGAGCAGGAGCCATGTAGTGCTCTTCCAGACCCACTCCCCCAGCATGAGCTGCACCTGGGGACACTTTAGCTCAAGCCCTGTGAGAGTTCAGATGGGCTGGGCTGCCCAGGGAAACCCTGAATGGGTTTTGTGCACAGCAGACTCATATTTTCAGAATGGGTGGACTAGTTGTTGTCTGCTCTTCCAGAACATCAAGGAGTCAAACAGACAACACTACTTAAAAACTTAGCTTCCCACATCGCAAAGACTGGCCACTGCCCTTCCCTATCCAGACTTCTCTTTATTTGTGCCATAAATCTCCTCCATCTCTGGTTCCATACAAAGTCACACAAGGAAATATGCCCTCGAATTTGGCCCAAAAAAAGCTGTTTTCCAGAGCAACATGCTCTGATTTGAAGATTGTTAGCCATTAGTGGCTCTTCTGAAAGAGCATCCCTGGCAGTGATCTTATCTCACTTAAACACTGAAGTGCATATTTGTGGAAAATACCCAGAGGGTAGATGAAGGTCATCACTGTCCATGCTCTTAATTACTTAATTGCTGTAAGGCTGGTAAACAACAAGTCTATTACAAACAGCTTCAACAGAGTTTCACACATCTGTGAAGGGGAATGGCAGGGAGAACCTGGACTTTATGGAAAACATGAGCTGGACTGACAGCGAAGTCTCTTTATCGAGGTCAGGCCTGGATCAGCCTCTGAGGGACCAAGCATTGTGTATGACTAAAAGCTATGAAATGGTGCATTGACAACATCTCCTTGTCCTTTGTGGTGTTCCAGTCATTACACCTGTTGAAGCTGAACAACATCATTCGAGGAAAACATCTTGCTGAAAATACTATACCCAGAAATACTGAAGGTAGTAACAAAAGAGAAGGTGTGTAAAAGACCTTGCAGCACAGTCTTGAATTTGGCAATTTAATATGCTGTCCCTAGAGCAGTGAAGGTAGGATGTTATGGGATTTGCTCTCCACAGGCATCTTTAAGAGAGGAAGGCATAGTTGCAGCCCAGGAGTTTGAGGTTTCCCCTTGTTTAGCCCACTTTTTTTTAATGCCACTTACATTTTGCCAGTGGAGTGGCTATGGGTTGGTGGATCCGAATGTAGAAATAGGATTGATGGAGGCTTGTTATGGATGGAAATTTCCTTCTCTTTCCTCATCCATTAGACGAGGACTGGGGTATAAACTCCTCATTTCATGGAGCTTGTGCAAGTTGCCCTGCTGTGTAAAAGTGCAAAAGCCTTGGTATTGTTGTGTAACACCACTAATGTGCAAGAACTTGTTCTGTTTCAGAAAGAGGCATTTCAAGCTTTAGAGAAATTGGAAAGGACAATTTCAGAATAATAAATTTGAAATATGACCTGGATCTCTCATCTACACATCACGTGTAGCAAGAGCTCATTCTTTGTTGCTCAAAAAATATAGTTACCTGCAGTGCAGAGATCAGCACAGTGTCATAATCTTGAAGATTAAGGAGTGACGTGTTTTTTAGTTCTGTATTTGTAGTTGTGACATTGTGGCTTGGGTGAAGCATCCAGGCAATAAGCCAGTCTTCATGATTAGCAATATGATGATTGGCTACACAAATAATTCACATACACAGATCTAACGAGGCTGGTGCTAGGGAAAATAAGCATTAAAAAGTTAATTAGGATATACTTTTTTAAAAGCATTATTCCTTATTGCTGCTGGTGTATCACCTGCAATGCTCAGCATGGTTCAGGAAAGGCTGTAGCCAGATATAGATACAGAACATCTGCTGAAGAACAAAGTGTTAGTGTCCTCCACAGAGCAGTCACACCACACCAAAGGGAGAGGTGATGCAACAGCAGTAGCCCTGGCTAGACCCTCACATGCAGCACATCTTGCATAAGAGTGTGGAGGTCAATGCAATCTATTACAGGAGCCCAGGGCAGCTCTGGTCATCCAAACTTCTCAGGTACAAATAAGTTTAGTTGCAGGTAGCCCTATTTTAACTCTTCCTCTGAAAGGCACGTGGAGGAACACAGTTTGTTTCCCAGAGTATAGTTTTGGTGCTGGCCACTTCCAACTATGCCACCTATACCTGCATGGGAGCCAGGAGACACAAGTACTCCCAGGCATCAGCTTGTTTGAAACATCAGCAGACTTTCCCCTCTGCTCAGTTGCCACATGGGAAAGAGCTGCACAGCAACACACTGCAAAACCACTGTTGTAATAGGCTTTGGTTGTGCTACATAATGTTTGATCACACATGGGTTGGGACACGTGCACCAAAGTAGTTACTCATTAAGATGATTTTTACCCTAGTTTCTCCAAGTCATTTTGCATGTTTGCTTGACTGTAAGTGTATGGTGACTATTGAATTGGAAAGGCTTGCTAGGCAAACATGCCCTTATAGAATCTGTACAAACTGTAATAGGTGGATTAAATCAAGTGACCTTGGTTTTGAAAACCAATAATGGTCTTTGCTGTCCCCAATTAATTTCACAGAAACTCATAAAGCAAAAGATTTAATTAGACATCCTTTTTCTTAGTTGCTACTTACTGTATGTGTAATGAAAAAATAATGAGTGGAGGGATACTGAAAAGATCCTGCCCTGAGGACTTATTAGAAACAAGGCAAAAGTGAAGCTACTAGACTGTATTTATTACTGGTGTAGTGTAATTGTATTTAATTCTACGAGGCTATAACATCTCTGCACCTAAATCATGGAGCCTCAAATCTCTTAATGATTAAACTTTGCTGCAAAGGGAGTGAGCTGGGCTGCAAGTTTCAGCAGCAGTTTCTACAGTTGTTTGGATGACTTTGTATGAACAAAGGCTTTTAGTGCAGTTCTCACGCATCTGCCTCAGAAAGGTTGCTAACACGCCTACCCAGCTCTCTGCTTTCCCTCCAAGAGGTGTATCCAGCTTCATGATCAGAGGCACAGGTTTTTGATAAGAGACATCTTGCTATAAGCACTTCATGCTGGTTTTCTAATAAGAAGCATTGTTAGATTTAGCTGGAGTGTTTTAAAGCAGGAAAACTTTTCTCAGCTCTTTAGCTGTGAATGCTAAGATGAGTTAGAAACCCCAGTCAAATCTGAATTTTGTGGCTCTCTACCAAATGGCTTCAAAATCCTGGTGTGAAGCATGAAGGCAGAATGTACCTAGACCTGACACCAACCTCTGCACGCCTGCTTCTTGCCCAGTGGAACTGCTGGTGTGTCTCTGCCCAGAAAGCACAGCAGCTCTCACAGAGACCCTGGTGACATGGATGTGCTCAGGAGCCAGGCTGTGGGTTCCAAGGGAGAGAGGGTTTGTTGTACTCTCCTGCTTAAATTGGTCTTTCTACCTCCACACAAGCACAATGCCTTGCTTTCACAGTAAGCAAGCTAAAAGGTGAGGAAGTGTTACAAGCCATATGGGAAGGTGAGAGCCTCCTCATGGTCAGAAACAAAGTTCCCAGAGGGTGCAGACTGAAGCACCAGATTGGGTTCAGTGCTTGGGTTCCTGGTTAACATAATAAGGAATCAAATCAAGTTTCCTTTTTGCCTGTCACCAAGTGACCTTGAGGCATTTTTAGCTATAGGATCTGCAGGAGTGACTCACCTAATCAGTGGTTCTTCCCACAGTGATGTTCCCTGGACATTTGTGCACCTCTATTCGTACCTGCCACAGTCTGTTAAAGAGCAGCAGACCCCTCTATCTCCTTTCCTCGTTCTTAAATCCAAATCCTGCTGCCTTCCCAATAAAATAGTCATAAATGGAGTCTTTCTCCCTCTGCAGGAGCTTCTCCGAATTTATATACTTGCCCCATTCCTCCATGAGCAAATTCATCAGGCTCATATAACCCACCTATTAAAACCAACATCTTTTTGTAGCTGTCAATGTTTTCTACATCCAAACACTTACTCCTTGGACTTTTATCCACTCCATCTCCCAGATTCTAGGTTGCTGTTGATGCTCTAGAGAGACCATTTATGACAAACCAGTACTACAGATGACACACTTGGCACAAAGGAAGCTCGTCACCTCTTCTTGCCTCTGTCCTCTCCACCCTGCACACACCCTTCCATGTCACCAGTTCTCAGGGTGCCTTAAGACATTTTTGGACTCAAATTATCTCATGCTTTTGATGTTCCACAATTCACCCATATAGGCTTTTGCCCACCTTTGCTTTTGCCATGCATTACAATAAAACAAGTGTGAAATCACCTTCCCTGTGTTAAATGACCTTTGTGGTGGTATTCCTGCAGAGAATTGCAACTCACCACCAAGCCATCTGGTGTCATTCCATGCATGTGGTACAGCTTATATTTAGGTGTTAGACATGACTGAGTCCTGGAGGTGACTTCAGTTTGACTGCAAAGTGCTTGAGGAGTTCCTGCTCCAGATTCCAGACACCGAGACCGACACCTTTTCCTGAAGTGGTGAAATCCCAAACCAGCACTCTCAGGAACCTGGTTCAGAAGACTGTGCCCATCTTCTGTGTCATCATTTGAAGCAGCCACAGTCATGTTCACGAGGAAGGTCAAGCTCTCTTCTCCCATTCAAGCGCCCCAAAGAGCAGACTAAGAGTATATACTCTCTTGCACTCATTTATTCAGGGTCCAGTTGCATCAGTGACAGCTCAGGGAAGAGAGAGTCTGGGGTATCCGTGACCTCTTGTGGCCAGGAGACTCTCCAGGGGATGGGATTTATGGCTTTGAAGCCTATTAGACTGAGAGAAGCATTAAAGCATTAAATCACTGCTTTCCTTTTTTTGAGAGTGGGGGGAATATGCTCTAAATACTGTCACAGTAGAAAAGAGGCACTGTGCTACAACCACCTCTCTGGCTCCTCTTTATAACATAAAATTGAGATTCTTGCTTATTCCCTTCCACAAGTAGGCATCTTCCTTGAGGAGATGATGCAGGGTCTGAGGCCCAGGCAGGTCCTCCTTGTTTTAAGTCAAGTACCCAAGCTGACTCAGGAATGAGTCTCTCAACAAAGCTTCACATCCCCCTAGTTAGACACCTAAGCCCTACCCCATACTTTACACCTGGAGCCCACCTTTGTCTTCTGTGTTTCATTCTGGGGCCAGTGTGTAACACAGAACACCAAGTTATGCACCTTGCCTAAAACATGTCTGCATACAGCTCTGAGTCTACAAAGAGGGTGATGAGGTGCATCAGTAGTGGTAGATCCTCAGATTGTTTGGGGTTTTCCATTAATAAAATAATGGGCTATCTATTTCATGGGATTATCATACATTTCTTAAGTCCTGAGAGATCTAAGGAAGACATAGAGAAAGGGTTAAAGGCACCACAGGAAAAGGAGAAGAAGGTTGTGTTCCGGAAAGGTGACAACCGGCAGAGACTGAAACATACACTATCATTTTCTGCTTCAAGCTTCCTAAAAACCTGGATTATAACCAGATGTTGAAGACAATTGAAACATAAAACAAGAGGATTGGAGCCATGGAAAGAAGAGCTTAAAGAACATTTAGATTAGTGAGATGTGTTCCAGCTTGCATAACCAGACAAAATTCATCTGCAAGGGCTTAAAGACCCATCCAAAGCCTTTTCCAAGCTATTAATAATTGCTTTTGAGTGGCTGGGGAATAGGAGAGGAATAGCAGGGGAACACTTAGTACCTGCATTGCAGGGAAAGACAAGGAATTTAAACCAATATACCTAACTTTGATTCTTGGAAAGATTGCTGGAAACTATTATGAAACCCTCAATTTATAATCAGGTACAGATTAGTCAGTGATATGAAACACAATGCAGGGATTTGTCCTGAATAAACTGTGCCTATTTTTTCATTTTTCCCTCTTGGGTCTAGTGGTTAAAGGAAACAGACTTAATTCTAAGAGTTTGAACACTTTGCTGGCAAATATGTTCAGGTATGCACCAGAGAAACATGGTCTAGACTTCACTGTGAGAACTGAATCCAGCTACCTGATAAATTAGAAGAGTAAAAGCATTGCAAGACCCAGGGAATATGTCCTCAGCCTCTGGTTGACCAGTGTGTGGAAAGAATGGATGATGGGGAGGGGAATGCAGCCAAGATGTTAGAGATTGAAAAACATTGGAAGGCAGGCTCATGATTCAAAATTATTGTGATGACTAAGAAAAACGCCCAGAAATCCTCAACACTGGGCAAGTAGAAGAACAAAGTACTGCAAGCAGGAAAGGGCAATCAATGCCTGACTACACCAAGATCCACAAAGAAAATTCAAGGGAAATAGTAGAAAAAGCTGGGTATTAAAGGATGTTGTGCAGCAATTGCAAATAAAAAGCCAAATGAACAGTGAAATTACTTCAAACTACCTATGAAAACACTTGAGCTGTAGATTAGAAGAATATCTGTATCAGAGAAGGAATTCTGAAACAGCATTCTAATAAATGTGAAATAGTCAGAAATCCTTACTGGGTTCAAGACTGAAATGAACAGTTTCTGGCAAGGACTTATCAGAGCTGGTTGCAGAAGCACAGGCCCAGGCTGGGTGACCCAGGAGCTTCCTTGCTAATGTCTTTCACTTGCTTATCTGTAAGACATAGTGGGGTGATGCTGCTCTTGAAAGGCTTCAGCTGGAGCTGCTGTCTTCAGTCTTGGGAACCCCACTTTGTAGAAGGCATAAGAGATGCAAAAGACCCAGGACACAGCAACATGGCTGAGAAGTTTGGAAAATACATGAGTATGAGGAGAGATTTAGTTAATTTGGAATGGAGAAGGCTGAGAAAGTGGAGTAGCAATCTTAGAGCTGCACGGGAGAGTGACAGAGCAGGCAGTGGTCAGCAGTTCTCCATAACCCATGCTGGACAACCTCATCTGAAGCAAAGAAGATAGAAATCAGGAGAAAATTGTAGAATTCATCTTTCAAAATACAAGGATAGCCAAACATTTAGAGGAGTTCCTTTACGTGTAAGACTTCATGTATCCCTTAGCCATGCAGCTGTCAAGACCGGCTGAGGTTCCTCCTCCAACAGGAAGGTCCTGCAGAGCTAATTCACTCTGAAGGCATGGACAGATTTAGTGGGCTGTAAGAGATCCCTTCAGCCTGATGCTCCTCTGAGTCAGTTTTGTTAAAATTCGGGTGAAGTTGGGTGACATACACCTGAAACCATGTCAGTGGCAATAGAAAAGTTCTCAGTGAACTTCCACCTTCCTCTGATCCCCACAGCAGCATCAGGTAGTATTTTCTCAAAATTTGCTCACACACCAGAGCTGTGCAGGCAGTAAAAAATCCAATATGCTCTCGGTCTCCAGCTGCAATAACATAGTACTGCTTTCATCATTTTCTTTCAGATATAGTTTGAAGAATTATTCTATTAGAAATCATTTTCAGAGCCACATCAACCTTAGTCCTGCCCAGTACCCCAGGGTGTCTTTTTAGTTTTCAGTCTTGAAACAAATTCTTCTGGAAAGGTAATAATTGGTGCTGAAATGAGAAGAAAAAAGATGATGAGTGTGAGGGAGAAAGCACAGCAGGTGTGCCTGTGGTCAGAGTACTCTGCCACTGCCCTCAATAAATTCCCACACAGATGCTAAAACCTGGAGGGAGGACAAGGTATCTAGGATTTAACAGTAAATGACTGTCCAGAGAAAACAATTATTTTACTGTTTACAAGACTGAAACCACAGTGGGTGTTAACACCAGACTTCAGAGTGTAATGATCTCTCTTCACTCTCCTAATAAATAATTTTCCTCATTTAGCCTGCCCTGTGAAACAGCTCTGAATTCTTGGATCTCTTGACCGAGCTGACAAATGTACTTCCAGCTCAATGACTGCCTGTAACCTTGCTGGTCCCTCATCATGGCCAGCTTTTCCCCCTTTGGGAGGTTGTTTATCTGACAACCAGGGCACTGTTACTGGAGCATTTATAAAAAGATTATTCTGCTAATTATTCAGAGGTCATCAACTGGAAGGTGAAACAGTCACTGGCTCTCAGCTTTGAGCTTCTCAATACTACAGGAATGTTCCTGTTACATAGAAAACCGTAATTTTTAATTCTGCAGCACTTAACCTTTTTGCAGCCTTTGAAGGGAGGTTTCAGCTCCAGCAGATGTGGTTTGTTCATAAGAAACAAAACTTTCCTCCCTTTTAATCAAAGATACATTCAAGTACCACTGCAAACTAGACATTTCTGCTGCCTTTTCCTGCAACAGTTTGTGTCAAAAACAGCTGCCCAGGAGATCCTAAATGGGCATCAGCATCATCCACAGCCAGACACTTCAACCACCCCTTCAAATACAGGCAGGTTTTGCCTGAAAAATGTAGGGTTTTCTTACTCCCTAATTACCTCAGTATTCTGTGGAAATGGAGATGGGCTACAAGTCACCTGTCAGTTAGGTAGAGGGCTTTAAAAGGAATCATCAGTTCCGAATATACCCCTCCACTTGTGCTCTCACTCATTGATTACAACTTCAGGGAGAAGGGGGCAAAGTCCTTGCAGTGTGGGGCTGATCTGGAGCTGCTCTGCTGCCTTCATGGGTTCTGTTTAGCCCAGTTGTACAGAGTTGCATCTCAAGCAGCTGCAAAACGTTGTTAAAGATGTGAGAGGAAAAGCTGAAACAAGACCCCAAAGGAGATGCCTGTAGATATGACAGAAGGTGAAACAGCCAGGTGGCAGGGGATAACTAGGCTGTGTTGGGTAGTTGGTCAAATGTCACACCAGTGGCAGGGGACTTCAGAGGGACCTCACAGAGCTGGTGAATGGACAAGAAGGTGGCAGATGAGTTTCAGTGGAGATAAAGCACGTGATGCACCTAGAGGAAAAATAACCTGAACCATGACAAACACCTGAAACCATCAGTGGGACAGAGCATGTGAGAGGCTGGAGGAGAAAACACCAAGGTTGGGACACTTCAGTTTAGAGAACAGAAGGGTATGGGAGGATAAGAGTGGGATTCACAAAATCATGAAGGTGGAGGATAGTGTAAAAGCAGAGCTGTTACTCCCCAAATCCTGTGTCAGAAGAAGCCGGGCTCTCTAGGTAACCAGTGGGAGACTGCATTAAAGTCAGTAAGGCAGTTCTCTGCACAGCAGGCTGTGAGCCTCTGAACTTGCTACCATGGGAGCTGGCAGAGGCAGACAGGACCAGAAGGGATAAAAAGGGACTGGGTAAACCCAAGAACAGCAGGATACAGATATCAATATGGCAAAAAGAGAAGGTAATGTGAGGGATTCCATCCCTAATCCATCAGCTGAAAATAGATGCTGGGGAAGCATAAAGGGGCTGCAGAGAGCAACTGCTTTTCCTGAATAATATCTAATGCCACTGTATTTTTGTAGTTGCTCTTAAAATTACCAGAAGAGCATGAGTTCAGCCTCCCTCTATCACAATCTCTGCAGACAAGACTCCAACAAGCTGGGTGACCATAATCTGAGTACCAGGGCTGAGCCCCATGAGGGGTAAGTCATGCCCCTCATGACTCAAGTGGTAGGACATTTCTCAGGGACTTCCGTTCTAATTATAAAACTGCCTTCTTTTAGGGAATTGTTAAATTTTTGATCTGTAGGTACAGCAACAGCCTGGGGAAAGTCCAGCTGAAATAGCTCATATAAGAGTCTTATGTGAGTGCCCCCTTCACCACACATCAGTCTTCTGCTTATGATGGGAATCAACAAGCAGAGAGTTCTCAGGAAGAGATCCAGACATCTGCAAAAAGAGAGTGAATCCTCTTCCAAACAAAGGGTTTAGCCCTGTAGCTTTTATTCTTAATAGAGCTATTGGGTAATTTCATTCTTTCCTCAATTTACAAAGAAACTGAAAAGCTAAATCCTTTTGTTTAAAAACCAATCCATCCTTTCCCCCTTATTTTGATGCATAAATGAAGTCAAATATGCATTGCTGGGTAAACTCAAATACATAATGCTGACTAAAGGAAATCTCTGTTTGTTTAATAAAGGAAGACATTGTTGGCTACAAGAAATGGATTACGGAAGAGACAGCAGACAATGTGGGTTTCCTGATGATGTGAGCTGTCTTACCAAGGAGATGGTGTTTAGACATGCCAAGAGGGACTTCCCAGGAGTCTGGGGACTCTGGCAGCTCTGATTGAAAGCACTGCCTAGGAATCAGTTTGCAGTGGGGTTGTACAGTGAAAGGCTGCATGCTTTGCTTCACTTACTAGGCAAGGCTGAGGTGAAAACCAGAAAGTTTTACTCCAGGAGAGGCTTCAGTTCCAGATTGAAAACACGGCTTCCACAAAAGGCAACCTTTGAAAACCCATTTGGGGTGGCTCCCAGCAGCCGGGTGTGATCCAGCATGTTTTTGAGTGCCCCCCAGTGACAGGCCCCCCGTGGTAAGCCAGCAGTCAGTGCCTGTGAGGGGCTGGCTCTCGCAGGGCACCGATGCCGCGCTGACCTTTGGCAGAGGCTGCAGCAGCACCTGCACCCTTCACATAGTCAGCGACAGAGGCTCTGCAGCCAAGACCATGTGGTGGGACTGTCTGAAGGGACTAGAAAAAAACCATGTTTGTTAACTGCTGCTCACAGAACAATTTGTTCACTCAAAGTGTGCTTCAGGAAATGAGTCCCTTCTGGAGTGGCACCGAGCAAGGCGCGTGACAGTTGTCCTTATCAGCAGATCTCTTGCTGTCTGGTCTGAGCCTGACAAGACCCACTGCTCTTTAAATCACTGTTTGTCACTGATTTCATTTCCAGCCCTGCAATTTCTAAATTTCTTCATGCACATATTTATTTGCTCCACAGCTACTACGAGGCCAACAACCCCAAATGCAATTTGCCCCATCGCTGAACTGCAGTCTTGCAAATTCATCAACAATGTTTGCAATTAAAGGATATAAGTTTAAAACCACTTAACCTCAATAACAAAAATTAAAAAGAAAGTTATGGCTTCCTAAGATTTTGCAGCATCTGTAACTCCCTGGTTTGCTGATGGAAGACAAAGGACTGTAAACTTGCTGCCTCTGACCTGGGAGAAGGTCTTTAACCATGGGAGCAGGTGTTTCATAGCAAAAGCAAGGCCTGCCAGAAGCCAAGCATTCGGGGAAGGGTAGGATCAACTGCACTTTCCATTTTGTAAGTGCTTCAGCCAATGTTATTGTTTGTAACTCTAAGAGACGATTTGGAAAATAACCAGTTGTGTCTAAGAAAGGCCTTGAGGATATATCCAAAGTAAGAAGACAAGGAACAGTATGCCAAGAAGTAAAAGGTTTCTATTTAATTTGTGTATCAGCTGTCTATTAATAATAGCTGTGCAGAGGGACATGGACATAGTTCCCAAGCACACAGAAATCCCCTCTGCCTCTTAGGCTCCATATAAGTGATAGATGAGATTATATCAGGAGCACTAGGTCAAACCCACAGCCCCAAGCCTTCTCACCATCAAGCATCCCCACTTTTTCAATGCCTTTGGTGTGCCATTGACATTATTGACCCCTTTTGTAGGGTAGTGGGGAAGGTCAATCCACCCCTCTGCGCAGCAAAACCCCCTCTTTCACCTGGAGGGCCTAGTTCCAAAGGCATTATGTGCCACCAGGGTCTCAGACTTACTTTCAAAGAACCTTCCCACCACCCCCCATGTAAGTCAGGTGTAATCCAGGGACACAGACTAGGATTTACAAGGGATGAACTCTCCTTTTCTTCCTCCTCTCTGGATGGAAGGGAATGCTGGCAGTCCCTGGAACTCACCAACCACCCTGGTTTGGAGACTACCGTGGTCTTGTCTCATGGGAACCTCTGCCAACAGCTCCCAATGCATTTTGTTCAGACACCTTTCCCCATACATAGGAGATGCCCCTCTCAACAGGAGGATGCTGAGATCTTCACCTTTTCAAAGCAGACATGCTAATGCAAAGCCACTCTACCACACAGGTAGACCATCTTATTGCTGTCCCTTCAGCCAAACAGGATTTACACTTGCTCTGCAGCATCTGCCTCCAGACTCTCTGGGACACTACTCTGCTGTGAGAGTCTTGTGTCTCTCAGCACCCTCCAGCCCTTGCAGATGGGGTCACAAGGAGTGTATGCTTCAGTTCGTCACCTCAGGGTTCTCTCTTGCCCCAGGCAGCTGATTAGCAATTCTGCAGCAGCAAAACTGCACTGCCACATAAGCCAGGTTTAGATGGTGATCCTTTAAACAGGAATGATCTCTGTCAGAACAGCTTTCTTAAATCCTGAGAGAGATGCTGCTACTTGCACTTAATTGTTTTTCTGTGTATTAGCTATTTAATGGTATTAGCATAATATATGCTCCTATTTACAGAGGAAGCGTTTATCTGTGTGCCTTCACAAAAAGTGGGTTCGATTAATTAAAAAAGGAGGACGGATGGGATTGCTGTGAGGATTTGAATGTAAATGCACTAGCAGATGCCTCCTGATCCTCCCAGCAGAGTACATCACTTTTAATAAACTCGGAACAGATGGCTGATTGCAGTGTCAGAGATGATATGTATCAAAGTGCTCTGCACTCCTCTCTCAGCCAACTCTGTCCTCAAGCCTCAAAATCCAGAGGGGTGAATCCTCACCTGCAGCTCTCTGGCACAGTTCCCTCCACTCAGGGGTGCTGTGCTTACTCATGGCAGCTGCAGAGCCCTGCCAGGGATGTGCAGGGTTTCTGCTTAGTGACTCCTGTGGCAATGAGATCAAGGCGCTTGCCGGAGTGCAAAGCCTGTAGTTCGATTAATTAGGCTGCACAAGTAGCAGCAAGAGATAAAGTATAGCTGGTTAAGAGTTTGGGTGTTCCTTGCCTTTCTCCGCATGGGAGCTGGGTCCTCCTGACTGCAAGCAAGAAAAGCTCCTCTTAGTTCAAAAAGGTGTTGGTTTGATCCAACTCTGCAAGACTGAAGTGACCTCTCCCCGAGACATTTGGTGTATTAAAAAATTGCCACTAAAACTGATTATGTGTTCACCTTAATTCTCGAACAAAAGACAGGGTGAGGAGCCCATTTAGAATAGGAAAGTGTTAGAAAATAAATAATTCAGTGTTTTCTTGGGTCTTTCCTTCCTAGGTCCCAGAGCCCTCCATAAAGAGGATTTTGTCCAAGGAGTAAACTGAGTCACAGCACAGTTAAATGTGTTGCAGTGGTCATGTGGGAAGGAAATAGAAAGCTGAGCGTAGAGACCAGGTCCACAAACTTTTACCACAGGCTGAAACATTTCCCTCAGTTCATCATGCCTATTACATAACTCATTGCTACCTTTGCTAGTGCTGGTTTCAGCCAAACTGTGCAATGAGTCTCCTGACTCCTTCACACCTATTTGCTGCTGCCACCTGGTCTGGCTGCTGGCAGTAATAGTGAGAGCTGCTGGCTGGCAGTGGAACAGTGGCAAAGTCTGAGTGACTCCTGGAAAGGAAAAATGAGCTGTATGATTCACTAGAAAATAGAAGGCAATTTTCTGACAGTGATGAGTTAAGTAGGTCTTTCCCTGGACTAGGAAGCAGAATATTTGTCTTGAGGGACTGTGCAGCTCAGGTGTTTCTGACAGCTGTTTAAAGACTATAGAGGGAATTAGGTTAACAGACTGACTTCTAGGTATCTTTACCATCTGCATCTCAAGGAATGTAGCCAGAGGCAAATGCAGACCTAATTCCATAAAATGAGTTAGATCCTGTGAACAGTGCTGGAGATGGGAAATGTCTGGGATCTAGTGGGCAAAATTTCCAATGTGAAGTTCTCATGGAGATTAGGCTGGCACTAAGAAGCTGTGCTCTGTGCTCATGGAAGGAAATCTGGCCCTGGTACAGCCTAGCAGGAAGACATGGGAGAATGAAATGAAGATCTGTGCTGAGACTGCTATTGAAACATCCCTTTTTTAGCCAAAGGATAACAGAAAATCATGTGGATATCCAGCAGAAGGGATGACAGAGTGAAAGAGAACTCTCCTGGAGATGGTGATATGTCTGCAGCTCAAAAGTTCTAATCTGGGTCCCTGTTTACACTACAAACCTCTTATGAAGGCTTGGATGAGCCACACTGGGTCTCTGCACCCACCCTTCTGTAGGTTAAGGGGGACACCTATGGCAGGCAAGCCTGTATAGGGGAACATCTGAAGCTGATACTAAAGCAGATGAAAATTTTCTGGTGTTGGTGAGAATGGTGTGAGGACATGGTGTTCAGAGTCAGTGCAGGATAGAATTAAGCCTTTTGGAATTAAAATCAAAGAATGGGGTCAGAGGTTCTAAAGAAAATTGAATGGAGAGAAAGGAGAGGGCAAATATCAGGCAGGATATTCTGGAGAGGAGAAAAAAACCCATAGATAATGGAAATTGTTCAAAGAAATAGGGAGGTCTGAATGCTCTTGTCCAGCATCTCAGTGTGTGTATATGACACAGTCCTTGGCCAACACAATCCCTTGGTATCACACAACATTCCGGAGCGAAGAGGGTACTCATCAGCCATTTCCTATTGCACTTCAATAGACCTCTCCTATAAAACTCCATGCCCTCTCATTTCTTTTCAAAAGTAAAGTGTTAGTGGATATTGAAGGTGCAAAATTAAGATAACAGCAGTATGATTGATATTGGGGACTATCTGAAGTAAAAATACTTCAGAAAATACAGTGTCTGCCAGTAAAATGGAGGCTTTGCTGCTGGATGAATATCTGTCTTGGGAAGTTCTTTATTTTAAATATCCATTTATCACTGCAGGAGGCACCATTGACTGCAAGCATTCAGTGATTACAAAATGAACTTTCACATAAATACAAACTCATCATTCAGCTCTAATGATCTGAAGAAAAGTTTCAACCTAATCCATGCAAGAAAAATGGCAGCGTCCTCCCAGGATGTTAACAGGAATAGAAACACCATGTGAGTAATATGGAGGAGCTCTGTATTTTCTTGAAAAAGCACCTAACGTGTATCTAAGGGTTTCAAAGCCTATTGCACCTGCTGAAGCAAAGAACCTGTTTCTGGATCATTCCAAAGTCCATCTGAATTCTACTGAAATCAGAAGCCTATGTGGTTTAACAAAACAAAAGGAGATTACATATGACAATAAGGTTGTTGTTATTCACCTGTTGATCTCTGCAATACTGGTCAATATTCCAAGGTAATTTCTGGTGCTAAAGGGATGCTTCTAATACGAAAGGTGAAACTGAAAATATCAATATCCCTCAAAAATGGGGAAGCATCTTCTCTTGATGGGTGTGGTGAGGCGAGGCACAGGGTGGGTGTCAGCCTCTGGACTGGGTAAACGGAGCAGCTGGCGTATCTGAGCCAAGTCTCCAGCTCGCTTTTACTTGCCGCCACCATTGCCTTGTTTTGTGGTGGTTTTATTTTACCCCTGAGGGTCTGACTTCTCTAATTAGCTTTTTTTTGTTACATAGCAGTGATACATAAAGATTTCCTTTTCTCTTCTCTGGCTAAATAGAGAATAACAGCCTCGTTAGACAATTGAGTACTCTTCCAATCAAACAGCAATACATTGTCTCCGGGGAGCTTTCTTTAACCACAGAACACAAGCAGCTGCTCTAATTGTGCTGTGCTTGAGGCCAACTGCAGGGGCAACCAGGGCCACTGCTCTTCCTGATAGCATCTTCAGTGCGGAGCAGGAGGGAGCTCCGTGCTTAGTTCCCCCTGTTACACTGTGGATTTCCAACAGGCCCCTCTGCTTACCCACCACTTCCAATGAAGCTGCTTCCAGAATATGAAAAATTCATTCCTTTGCTTAAGTCAAGGCATAAACCCCAGAAGGCTGATGGTTTCAAGCTCTTGCATGTAAAATTTTAAAGTAAAATAAAATTAAATAAAACTGGCGTGACTGTGATACCCAGGAGCATGTGAACTAAGGTCAGGACTGAATTCTCAATACTCTTTGTGGCTATTGTACACTGTGTACCTGCTGTTTATAAACAGTTAATAAATCATCAATAGATGCAATAAGTGTGCTAGAAATATAAGTAGCCTGTGATCCACATGGCTACAAACATACCAGGTGAGGGTGGTAGAGATGGTCTTCAGCACAGTTATAAACAGAGCAGATCAAAATATGGAAAAGTGTTTCTGCAAAATATTTCAATCAAGCAAAGTTGTTTTCAGTTCAAAGGCTCTGAAAAATGCATTCTTATATTAAAAAAGTTGGAAAAAATATCCCATTTAATTTCTGCTTTCATTTGTTAAAAAAATAATCAAAATAGATGTTGACAATTTGTATAATGATCAAAACCCATGTAAAATATGCTGCTTGTCAACTTCCAAGGAGGGAGCTGCATTGCTCTCTGAGACACTGATCCTGCAGAGTTTCTACAGAAATGATTTGTGGCATCTCTATCATTGTTAGGCTTGTACCTGTTTCTCCACATTACACAAGAAATTCAAAGCAAGTGAGGTCTGTATCTACATATATCATTGCTCCTACTGCTCTGACTTCTAAAATATCAGTTTATACTATCAGACTGTAGCATCACCTGTTGGATATTTCATAGTTTCAAAGCCAGAAAGGAATAAGGTTTTGTCAAGCTGACTCTACTGAAGTGGACAACAAGCAGCATCTCCATGTCTGGTAGCAGAGGAAAGATAAAGTGGACAACATGTACACTGAGATTGATGTTAAGCCAAAATATATCTCTGAAGGCAAGAAAGAGTTCCCAGTCAGATATGCTGATTTGTTACAGTTTCTCTCAAGTAGGAGGAGAAGGTTCCTCTCAAGGTTTTGCAGGACAATGTGACCTGCAACAGATGCCACTTGTGTACAGAGCAGGGTGAAAGCGAGTAATAGTATGACTGCAACAGTGCTGGGTAGGGGAAAAGATGCTCAGGTCCTTCACATGGCCTTCCTGCTTTCATATCTGCAAGAGCTGGAGGAAGTTGTAGCTATCATAAAATATAGCTCAGGCTTATTTTATTGCAGCAGAACCTTTCTTACACAAAAATACAATGGGAGGCAGAAACTATTCTTCTCATGAGAAATTCTGAGAAATTAGCCCTTACCACAAAAGGACAAAACTGATGACAGAAAGGCCGTGTCTCAAAAGTCAAGGTAGTCCTGTAAAGAGCATGATTTTCCAGTTCCAAAGTGAACATAGTAGTGATATTTGCCATCAAGAAAGCTTATTTGTTGACAACTGATATACATAATCCCTTGTGCTAGATCCCACAGAGACAGCTGTGTGGAGACACAGTCCTCTGAGGCTCTGCTCCTCCAGAGGTTTTCTGCACAGGTGATTCTGAGCCCATGGACAATCTGGGAATAACCCAGACAAGCAACAAATGTTCTTCTCAATGGTTGGCATGGCTGAGGGAGCAGTGGGAACCAACCCACTAGTGGTACTGGGAACCAGTCTGAAGCAGATGGGCTCTTTGACCATTTGGGCTGTTTTATACACAGTGGTTCTGCAGGTCTTTGACTGACCTGTGCTATGTGTGAACCCCAGTCACACAGAAACCTGCTTCAAAATAGAATCAATTTCATTCTCTTATGAAATACCACACTAGATGAGCCGTGTTGCTTAGCTGGCTATTTGCCTTGTGTTATTGGACCTCTGAGACCATAGGGAACATCTGTATGACCAAGTAAATCAAGTTGAAAAGGAGCAGACCATTCCTAAAAGCCAAGAAATTCACACGTCCTTTAAGGAATGGCCAGAAGTGCTTACCTTAACAGGTCATCTTCTGCAGCAGCTGAGAAGAGCACCAATACAGGCTTTCCCTGTCCTAGCACAAGGCAGTTGTTAAGGCTGCACTTTAGCTGATAAGGACACAGGTGGTGCAAAGCCAGTATAGACAACAGGACAATCACTGCTGCATGTGGGTCACAACAGCCCCATGCAGAACTACAGGCTGGGGCAGAGTGGCTGGAAAGCTGCCCTGCAGAAAAGGACCGGGGACTGCTGGTCAACAGCAGCTGGACATGAGCCAGCATGTGCCCAGGTGGCCAAGAAGGCAAATAGCACCCTGGCCTGTATCAGAAATAGAGTGGTCAGCAGGACCAGGGCAGTGATTGCCCCCTTGTACTTGGCACTGGTGAGACCACACATGGAAACCTTTGTTCAGTTTTGGGCCCCTCAGTTCAAGAAAGACATTGAGATCCAGAGAAGGGCAATGGGGCTGGTGAAGGGACTGGAGCACAAGTCTTATGAGGAGCAGCTGATGGAGCTGGAGTTGTTAGCCTGGAGAAAAGGAGTCTCGGGGGGACCTTACCACTCTCTACAACTACCTCAAAGGAGGTTGTAGTGAGCTGAGGGGTCAATCTCTTTTCCCAAGTAGCAAGTGGCAGGTTGAGAGTAAATGGGCTCAAGTTGCTCCAAGGGAGGTTTAGATTGCATACGATCACTGGAAGGGTTGTCAAGCATTGGAATGGGCTGCCCAGGGAAGTAGTTGAGTCCCCACCCATGGAGGTATTTAAAAGATGTGTAGCTGTGGCACTAAATGACATGGTTTATTGGTGGACTTGGCAGTTTTAGATTTACAGTTGGACTTGATGAACTTAAGGGTCTTTTCCAACCTAAATGATTTTAATAAGGTAGAAAGAAGGGGAAGACCTGACTGTTCTTCCCACTCAGCCTGGGTTTTCTATGATTCCCACAGCCCGACAATCCCTTTCAAAGTCACCCATTTTGGTCCACCAGTGAAGTGACGCTCTGGGATTTTGAAAACATATGATTCTGGCTTTCCAATAAAAATAATGGTGTTTCCAGTATCTATACCCACTAGGAATTTGCTCCTCTATCATTAAAATTTAAACTCCCATCAATATGACTGCAAGAAGATCAAGTCCTTAAACATCCTTCCCAAGAGCCTCTCAAAGGAAGAAGGGTCAGACACCCAGTACCTATAGGAAGACTGTCTGGTGCCTGTATACTTCTACAAGAGTACAGGAAACCTGGAGTATGGATCTAATTACATGTTTTGCAACCACTGCCAAGAGTTGGATCAAGTAGTCTGCTCATAAATGAGAAATTATCAGGCTTAGTAGGCAGTGACTGACATGGCCAGAATTTCCCCTCCAAAAAACCCAGGAGAACTGACCCTTCTCAGTCACCACAGGATGCTATTCAGTAATTAGGAGCCTACGTCTGCTCAGACTTTCTAGAGCCTTTCAATCTCCAAATTTTTTATATTATTGCAGGTTTAGGTGTACAAAAATCTCTAGCTGAGCAAAGAAAACCTGATCAGTCTTTGGTGAGTCTACACTGATATTCAGAG